>JARHVA010002237.1:2120000-2714807 GCA_037957365.1 Torreya grandis
AAATTCCTAAAGGAATTCCTTTAGAATTTTTTTCAAAGGAATTACTTCGATAAAATTTTCAAACTATTACCCATGACATGCAATAGGATGTCAAAATTAAAGCAACCAACTAGCCATTGGATCAATGCATGGTACGCCATGAGACATCAAGATTAAAGAAACCAATTAGTCATTGGGTCAATACATGACATGTCATAGGACATCAAGTTTAAGGTGGACAACTAGCCATTGGGGCCATGGTTCATGACATGCTGAAAGATGTCAATATAAATCAGGTTTCCCAACATGCTTGAATTATGAATTTTATAAGTAGAAGAGTTTGGAAAACTTGAAAGGGTCTTGGTAGTGCAAACCAGGTTTGCCAAGGTGTTTTGCTTATAACGTTTTATAAGTAAAGTAGGCAAGAAAACTTGAATGGATCTATAGGTGAAAATTAGGTTTAATAAAGTGCTTTGCTTATAAATTTCTATAAGTGAAGTCATTCAAAAAACATGAAAGGGTCTAGATAGAAGCAAATAAGATTTTTTGGAACTACTTAGCTTATCAGCTTGATCAAATGGATGATCATTGGTGTAGAACCATGATTTGAGTCATTCCTTGAGGACCAATCAAAAGATAAAAACAAATCCACACTAAATGAAAATGACCTTTTCCATGCCATTACATAAATTGACAAGCTAAGGAGAAGTGGTTGGGGCTAAAAGAGATTTCTAATAGGTGGCCCCATTGATAAGGACCATTTTTTGCACCTTTCCTAAGTATCCTATTTCTATTAAGTAGCTGTTGGGAAGCATCTTCAAGGAGGAAATCCCATGGCATTCAAGAAGGTGACATGGATCAATCAAAGTGCCCTAATGAGCATCATTGACAAAAATTAGTTGTAGTTGAAGACAATAATTTCCAAAAAATTTGATTCCTCTTTGTGGTGCAAAGGACCTCCCTTCTCTCTCTCTCTTTACTATAAATAAGACCCTTGGGGTATTGTTATTTCATCCATAGATAGTATTGTGAATCCCTACTAGAATGTTTTGCCATTTTCTTGCCTTTGAGCAAAGAAGCATAAGTTTATTTTCTTTTTAAGTTTTGGACATTTGCCTAGGTATGTAAGAGACATAGAGTGATATAAAGTGATGTTTTATCCTTATGTTCTCTATCATTCATGTTTTTAAACAAATATTTGATCCAATAGGTCATGTAGAGTACATTCTAGCTGTATGAGATTTTGCATATGTGTAACCCTTTTCTAGACCATATAGGTTATTTTTCTAGTTACTTACCTTGTGTGATCTCATTCATTTTGTCTTTACCTTGAAATATTTATGTTGGAATATTCTAGAGATTGAATAATAGGCTTGTATTTTGATATATTATGCAAAAGTATAGGTCATACATATGGATAATAACTTTTGGTGTATCACCATTTTAGACTAGGCTTTTTTATTTATGTAAATTTTTGACCCTTTTCATCCAAACAAGCTAGTTCAATATATTTTATTGCATAAAAGCTGATACGGGGAGCTATCCCTTTCAGCCTAGAGGTTCATTTCCAATTATTGGCATACCCACAAGCCTAGAAATGTCCCAACATTACCCAAATATTGAGGAGGCCTGAACAACCCTCTTCTCAAGTGTAGGACTTGGAGATAATAGTTTTGGCATGCTCGGTGGGACCTAAATTCTTTGTTATTTTCATGTCAAGGTGAATGATGGTCTTGACAAGTATCATTTTTATTCTAAAATATAGAATTTGGTGACTCCAAAGGGTGAGAATCCCTAGTTCTAGACCAAATTTCTCATAGTTTACTTCATGGTCCTCACTAGGTCATCTAGGATATTTGACCAAGAGCCTCTAGCTAAAGCTCTTTTTGAAGAACATCATCCTAAACCATTCCTAGCACTTAGAGATCTTGAGCAAGGTGGTTTTGAATAGGAATAAGAAGAGGTTGAGGAAGTTGAATAAACTAAAAATCAAGAAGTAGACAATCAAGAAGACATGGATAGGCATCAACCTTTCCTTGCTTTTAATACCCAAAACCCAATAGAACTTATTTCATATGACCCTATCCCTCTAAATGCTACCAAAAATCTTCCTAGTTTCAATGGATAGGGTCATATTACCCCATATAAACATATTAGAGACATCTCTAATTTTTTTAATTTCCATAATGTTACTAGAGCCAACATAGCCATTAGACTGCTTGTTATGTCTTTAAAAGGCAAAGCACTTGACTGGTATATAACGTTGGAAGGGGGTTGCATTACAAGTTGGGATGGATTTGGAGATATATTGGTGATAAGATATGAAAATAAGATTGATCATGCTTACCTAATACATCAATTGAATGTAATAAGAAGAGGTCCAAATGAATCCATGGGAGATTTCAATGAGAGATTTCAAAGAACATGGTGTAGGCTGCCATCAATCATGAGACCTCCTCCTAACTTTGTGTTCCCAACATACATCAAAGGGATTAGTACAAATGTTGTTGTTATGTTTTAGTCAATGGGAAGATTCACTCTTCCAGGTGTATATGAGCTAGTAATTTATGCTGAAAATAGCTTAATTCAGGCTGGAAAACTTCCTCCAAGAGTTTCAATGCCTTTGTTGTCCCAAAATTTATTTAAATCTCCAAACATGTCACAAGTTCCTAATGTCAATTTGAATCCAAAATCCTTTCCCAAGAAGGTGGATAATGTTGTGGACAAGGATGAAGAAATTAGATCATTGAGAGCTCAGCTCAAGTAAGCCTAATATCAGGAAAGTGTTCCTCTTAATGAACAATACTATCCTCAACAAGGATATAGAGATCAATCCCAATATAATTATCAAGGGAGAGGATAAAATCAACAAGGTTATAGTAGTCAACTCAATGCATATAATCCAAGTTTTGCTCCTCACGTAAAGGTTATTATTCCAGCACATGTAAATCTAGTTTAAGGAGAAGATCATTTAGACCAATGAGGGTAGCCTCAAGGTCATTTTATACATGATGATAGAGGAACCAAACATGCTTTGACAACATAAGAGGAAACTAATCCCTACATGACAGTAGAAGAAGCATGTCCTAGCCAAAGGGATAGCCATGGAGAAGGTAGCAACCCATGTGTGGGAATGATGAATTTCCAAGCAAATGATGATTTTGTGTTGACTCAAGGCATGTAAATTTCATCCAATATAAGAGCTAAGAAGAGAGAATTGGGATAATGCCAAGAACCATGGGTAACTCCAAGTGATGCCTCTCCAAGGCGACCAAGTGTTAATCAAAGTGTTGCACCTGTTGTAATTCATGTTCCACAACAAAATTAGAATGTAAGTGGGGCTATTAAGATTGAAATATATCAAGCTCCCTTATTACCATAAAAAATGATAGATAAGGTGAATTATCCCTCTCTAAATTTTTTTATTCATTACAGATCACCAAGGAAAGTAATCCTTTTGAGAAGTATTGCATATACCTAGTCAAAAAGAGTTTTTGCAAGAGCAGCTGTCAAGCATTCATGTGACTCCTCAAGTTTCAAAGCACAATGGTGTGGCTCTCATAAATTATACAAATCATATTTTTTATCCCTCAACCAAGGCTAAAATTCATCCACATTTATACTTCACACTCATTATAGGAGACAAGTTGGTCCATAATTGTATTGTAGATAGTGGAGCAAGCACTACCATCATGCCTAAAATAGTGGATGATAAGCTAGGTTTAAACTATGAGCCACCTAGAAAGGGTGTGTTATATATGGATGGGACTCCAACCAAGATGGTAGGATTGGTCAAAGGTCTTAAATTATTTTTACATGGTTGCCCAAGCTTCCCTATCATGTAATACATTGTGGTGGTGGACTTTCCAGTACACTTTGCTATATGGTTGTCAAGGGACTTCATAGCCAAGATAAGAGGATACCTTTCTACTGATTAGTCTTTTGTAGATTTCAAGGCAAGTTATGTTACCAAGGTAAATATAAGGACTTATCCCTTATCAAGGTTCCACATTGAGCCATACTTGGAAACAATGTTAAATCAGAATTGTCTAATCAAGAAGGAAGAGGAAATGGTCATGGATGGGGAAACATCTTCCCCTCTCAAAGGTATCTCTAATATTTATCTTGACAAGAACAACACTAAAACACATGTCCTTGATCCTTACACTTTCATTGAGGAGACTAATTTGGGAGTTTATTGTATGCATGAAGAGGACATTCCAATTTCTTCACTCACCAATGAGGATCATGAACTTGATGGCATGTGGGAAATGTTCTATGATGGTTCAAGGAACAAAGTAGGTGTAATAGCTAGCATCATGTCAGTTTCTCCATTATGGAATCATTACTACTCTTCTTATAGTTTTCACTTAAGTTACACTTGTAATGTGGTAGAATATGAAGGCCTAGTTTATCGTCTCCAATGGGCAAAGAAGAGAGGAATCAAGAATTTGAAAGTCTATGGAGATAGTGAGCTAGTAATTGATCAAGTAAGAAGTCAAGCTACAAACAAGAACCCCTTACTTAAGTCCTACAAGCATAGGGTATGGGATCTACTTAAATACTTTGATGCCTTCAACATATAGCCCATACCAAGAGACTTGAACAAACATGCTGATAGATTGGCTATAATAGGAGCACATTTTAACTTAGTTGCTGATGTAACAAAAGAGAAGGATCAATATCATATAAAAATCATTGTGAGACCTTATATTTTAGATAATTAATTTTCATGGAAAGTTTTTAAAAGTGATGAACACATTACACACTTATTTCAAAATGAGGCAGGGTTCTCCTCAAGAAATTAAAAGAGGTTAAATGATCATTATGAAGAGAAAATTATACAGCTGAAGACAAATAAAATACCTAAGGGGATGATTACCTTGGAGAGTGTCTTCAATGAGGATGATCAAAATAATAATCAAATAATGAGCATGTCAAAAAAGGAGGAAAACTATAAGAGAGTTCTAATTTTCAAAGACAAACTTTTGAATATTGGAAAGGTATGTTCTCAGCTAGAAAGGCAAGCTTTTATTGCATTATGTAAAGAGTTTCATGACATCTTTTCTTGGGAGTATAAGGACTTAAAATGGTTTGATCCAAGTCTATCCCATCACACCATTGATTTGGATCCTAGAGCTAATTTGGTAAAACAAAAGTAAAGGCCTATCAATCCCAAGATAGAAGAACTCATGAAGAAAGAGTTGACCAAGTTAATTGAGTCTAGGATTATCTTTCCTATCAAGCACTCAACTTGGTTAGCCAACCTTGTGCTGGTTCAAAATAAGAATGGAGAAATCAAACTTTGTGTGGATTTTTTTGATCTAAATAGAGTGTCTCTCAAGGATCATTATCCACTCCCTTCCATGGAACCGTTTTTTCAAGTTATTTCATGTTCTCAATGTTTCTCACTTATTGATGGTTATTCAGGTTATAATCAAATATTGGTAAATGAAGAGGATAAATTCAAGATAGCCTTCACCACAAAGTGGGGGACCTTTGCCTATAATAAGATTCCATTTGGTTTATCAAATGCTAGATCTAGATTTCAAAGGCCAATGGACATGGCTTTCAAAGTTTTGATCAATAAGTTTTTACTTGTTTACCTTGATGATATAACCATTTTTTAAAAATATTTTGTTGATCATATGAGACATCTAAGGCAAGTGTTTGAGAAATGTAGGGAGTATGTCATATCCCTCAATCCAAAGAAGTGAATCTTTGTTATCTACAAAGGTAAGCTTTTGGTTCATGTTGTTTCAAAAGAAGGCTTATCTATTGAGCCCAAAAGGATTGAAGTTATTCTAGGCTTGTCTTTGCCTCAACACAAGAAGGGGTTGCAAATCTTCTTGGAGAAAATAAACTTTGTAAGCAGGTTTATTCCAAACTTTGCAACTACGGTAAAGCCTATCATAACCATGCTTAAAAAGAACCAAGTTTTTACTTGGACAAAAGAAGGTAAGAGCAGTTTTGAAGAAATCAAGCAAGCAATTGCAAAATCTTCAACTCTCTTAAATCTAAATATTTCATACTCTATACCTTTGCTAACCTCGACATAATCTCAGCTATGCTTATGTAAGAGAATGATGAACATGTTGAGCAACCAATTATTTTCTTCAACCAAGGATTAGATGAGTATGAAGTAAGATATTATTTTATGAAGAAGTAAGCCCTAATAATTATTAGAGGATTGAAAAAATTTAGGCATATGGTTTCCAATAACAAGATTCATGTCATGGTTTCCCATATTAGCACCAAGGAGTTCCTAAGCAAGGATATCAATGAAAAAAGAGCTGGATGGATCACAAAAGTGATGGAATATGACATTAACATTAAGGTAACCAACTTGGTAAGAGGAAGAGGTTTGTGTGAACATTTAGCATCTAACTTTCAAGTTTAAGCCCAACCAACTAATCAAATGCAAAATCAAAGTTGGACACAAGACATCATTATTTTTCTTCAAAATGGTGAGTGTCCCAATGGCTTGAACAAATCTCAGATGAGGTATTTTAGGCTCTAAGATATTCCTTATTGTCTTGTAGATGGCATTCTATTTAAAAATGATGTGAACAATGTATTTCTAAGATTCATTAACAATGATCAATTTGAAATGCTGATGGAAAAGTTCCATAATGGAGTAGATGGTGGTCACTTCTCTCCTAGAACAATAGTTGAAAAGATACTGAGAGTTGGTTACTATTGGCCTAGTCTTTTTAAGTACTATTATCATCAGGTTAAGGTTTGTCCTCAATGTGCTTTATTTGTTGGTAAAAAAAAACTCATAGCTCTTCATTAACTCCTATTCAAGTGGACTAGCCTTTCATGGAATGGGGTCTTGACTTCATTGGCATGATCAACCCTCCATCAAGTGCTAGACACAAATGGATATTGACTATTATAGACTACTTCACAAGTTGGGTAGAGGCTATTGCATTAAAGGAGGAAAATGAAAATGCTATCTTAGAGTTCTATGACATCATTCTGACAAGGTTTGGACTCTTCATGTCATCATCTCAAATAATGCACTTGACTTCATAAGTGCTAAATTTTTTGATTGGGCAGCAAAGAGTGGGGTTCACTTGAGTACCTCATCCAACTACTACCCTTAAGGTAATAGATTGGTTGAGTCTACCAACAATAACTTCATCAATATCATCAAGAGGATGTTGGAAACCAATCAAAGAAAATGGAATAACAAGCTGAAGATAGCCTTATGGGCAAAAAGAATCACTCCCAAGAATTCAATTGGTAATTCTCCCTTTGTACTTGTCTATGGGAGAGAAGCTAGGATATCTATATCACAAGAGTCCCTACATTAGAACTTTCACAATAGATGGAATTACTTGAAAATACTCTCATGGAGTTCATATTGATAAAATTAATGTAGTTGCAAGAGGCAAGAGGTGATGCACACAAAGTTTTGGAACACCATCAAGTTCTCATGAAAAAATCCTTTGACAAAAGGACAAGGGTAAGAGTGTTCAATGAAGGTGACTTAGTCTTAAAATGGGATGAGGATAGATCAAAACTAGGTAGACATACAAAGTTTGATACTTTGTGGAGTGGTCCTTACATCATCAGCAAATGCAAGCAAAGAAACTCCTTTCAGTTATCCAAGATGGATGGAGAAGAGCTACCTATTCTAATGAATGGGATCCAATTGAAGTATTTCTTCTATATCTTGTTGGCCATGTCTTATAAATACTTGTTGTTGTGTTTTTTACTTTTTTGTCTTTATTTTCCCTAAGTGCTTTGTAGCATAGGTGTTTCCCTTTTAGGTGTTTTCTTTCCTTGTGTTTATTTTGTTGTGTTTTTCCTGTATTTGCTCTTAGCCATGGGATTTTTCTTTTTGGCTTTTGTTTGCCTTACATGACTCCATTCCAAATGGAAGGATGTAGGTAGCTAATATTGGACATAGTATGCATGTCTCCCCTAGAAATTTCCAGAATGTTGACCCTTTTTCTGCATAGCCAATTTGTGTTTCCTCTTTAGCTAGTTTTCATTCTTCCTTGCTCATTTTTTATGTTTGGGCCTTTGTTATTTTGGTATTTACTTGTTCTACTTTCCCTTCATTATTTTTCCTCTTGGCTTTGTTTTACCTTAGCCCCGAAGTGCCATTTGGATAATTTCTTAAGGGCCACTTCCCTTCGAAGTGCCCTTCAAAAAAATTTGAAGGCACTTCATTTACCTTGTTTTCCCCCAAGTGTCCCTTCATAATTTTTTTGAAGGGCACTTCTTTTGTCTAAGTGACCCTTCAAAAAAATTCTAAAGGACACTTTTTTGCCCAAGTGTCCCTTTGGAAAAGTTTTAAAGGGCACTTTTTGCCCAAATGTACCTTCAAAACTTTTTTGAAGGGCACTTTTTCCTTAGCCCTTTCCCGAATGCCCCTTCATAATTTTTTTTGAATGGACATTTTTTGTCCAAGTGTCCTTCAAGAATTTTCCCAAAGGATCACTTTTTGGCGCATTCTTCCAAGTTACCCTTTAGATTTTTTTCAAAGGGATTTTTCCCCAAAAGTTTCCCTTGAGAAAAGTTTTGAAGGGCCATTTCCTTCCAAAATTCCCATCATAATTTTTTGAAGAGGCCTTTTATCTCTTCTTGGGTGTCCTTTAGAAACTTTTCAAAGGACACATTCCTACAAGTGTCCTTCAAGAAAAGTTACCAAAAGAACATGTTGCCCCTTTCCAAGCCAAGTGTCCAAAACTAAAACCCCGAAGGAATTCCTTCAAGGAATTTATTCAAGGATTTTGATTTTAATCGTGTCCTTGACTATGCCAAAAATACTAAAAATAAAATTCTTGAAGGAATTACTTCAAGAAAATTGTCAAACCATTGTCCATGACGTGACGTAGGACATCGAAATTAAAGCAACCAAATAGTCAGCGGGTCAATATATGATGTTCCACAGGATGCCAACTTTAAGGTGGATAACTAGTCATTGAGGCCATGGTTCATGATGTGCCAAAAGACATCAATACAATTTGAGTTTTTTTCACATGTTTGACTTATGAATTTTATAAGTAGAAGAGCTTGTAAAGCCCAAAAGGGTCTTGGTAGTGCAAATCAAGTTTCCTAAGGTGCTTTGCTTATAAAATTTTATAAGTAAAGTAGGCAAGAAAACTCAAATGGGTCTGGAAGTGTAAATCAGGTTTAAGAAATTGATTTGCTTATAAAGTTTTATAAGTGAAGCCATTCAGAAAACCCAAAAGGGTCTAGATTGAAATAAATCAATTTTTTTGGAACTACTTAGCTTATGAACTTGATCAAATCACTGATCAATGGCATAGAACCATGATCTGAGTCATTCCTTGAGGACCAATCAAAAGGAAAAAACAAATCCAAACTGAATGAAAGTGACCTTTTCCATGCCATTACACAAATTGACAAGCCAAGGAAAAGTGGTTGGGGCTGAAAGAGATTTCTAACAGGTAGATCCATTGATAAGGACCATTTTTTGCACCTTCCCCAAGTATCTCATTTCTATTAAGAAGCTTTTGGGAATCATATTTACGGGGTCAAGTGCATGGTGTTCAAGAAGGTGACATGGATCAATCAGAGTGTCCTAATGAGCATCATTGACAAAAATTAGTTGTAGCTGAGGATAATGACTTCCAATAGATTTGATTCCTCTTTGTGGTACAAATGACCTCCCTTATCTCTCTCTTTTTACTATAAATAAGACCCTTGGGATATTTTTATTTCATCCATAGATAGTATGGTGAAGCCCTACTGGAATGTTTTACCATTTTCTTGCCTTTGAGCAAAGAAGCATAAGTCTATTTTCTTTCTAAGTTTTGAACATTTACCTAGGCATACAAGAGACACAGAGTGATAGTAAGTGATGTTTTATCCTTCTGTTATCTATCCTTCATGATTTTGAGCAAATATTTGATCCAATAGGTCATGTAGAGTGCATTCTAGTTGTATGAAATTTTACATATGTGTAACCCTTTTTTGGACAATACAAGTTATTTTTCCAGTTACTTACCTTGTGTGATCTCATTCATTTTGTCTCTATATTGAAATATTTATGTTAGAATATTCTATATCTTGAATAATATGCTTGCATTCTATTGTATCGTGCAAAATTATAGGGCATACATGTGGATAATAACTTTTGGTGTATCACCATTTTAGACTAGGCTTTTCATTTATGCAAATTTTTGACCCTTTTCAGCCAAACAAGCTAGTTTAGTAGATTTTATTGCACAAAATATAATACAGAGAGCTATCCCTTTCAACCTAGAGGTTCATTTCTACTTATAGGCACACCCATAGGCCTAGAAATGTCACAATGTTGCCCAAATCTAGAGGACGCCTAAACAACCCTCTTCTAGGGTGCAAGATTTAGAGATAATAGTTTGATTTTAAATTGTATTCATAATTTGGAGAGGGATAATAATGCCAGTGCATGTCATTATCACTAATGGTATTAATCCAATCTAACATTATTGATTGGTGCATAGGATGGTTGGACTGAGAATCTGGACATGTCTATGTAGGATAATAAACAGGTCTAAAATAGACTATGAGCCTCTAGGTGTGTAACAACAAAATAAAAAACAAAATAGAAGGATCAAATTAATAAGGTAGCATATATGTGTGAGAGAATGGTATGTTAGAACCATGTTTATGTATGTAATCCATGTGTGGTAAATGTATGTTAAGATTATCATTGTCAAGTACTTAATACCAAATTTTAGTATCTATAGTAGGATATGCATAAATAATTACACCATATTATGGAATTGATTTATTATTATTATTTTTTTAATATGTTTTATGCTATAAATATTTTCATAATCTATTATGATTTCATTAGATGTCTTTACTTGAGTATTAGTTGGTAAAATAATTTTCACTTTTTGTTGTTGCTCTAAAAATGTTTTCACTTTCATAAGTACACTTTCTTGTTTAACCCTTGATTTTTTTTGCAACTTGTCTTTTTTTAGTTTTTTTTTTTTTATGATTTTGCTAGCTATAAATTTTCTTGATCTAAATTTTCTTTTAATACTTGTTCATTTTACAAATTTTCTCTATGTAACCTTTCTTTTTCTAATTATTCCTTTTGTAACCTTTCCTATTCTAATTTTTGCTTATGTTTTAAATTAAGGTAAAAACAGGTTTTGAAGGGGCCCCAAAACCCTATTACAGAATCAAAAAAAGATAAAGCGTTGACATACACTAGGAGAAGCACTCCTGAAGCCTACTAAAAAGTAAAAAAACCCTAAGGTAATACTGGGACAACATAAATGTCCATTTTAAATACAGCCCCCTAGTTTCCAAGTAATGATTTAATAACTATTTTTTAGGGGTAAAATCTAGAATCGTTGCCTGCCTTCCATCAGCAATATTCTGCTTACTTTCTAGCTCTCTGGTTTTCTTCACAGATCTTCTTCCACATTTTTCCAAAGAACCAACATTCGATTTCACCTTTAAAAGCCGCTCATTTCTTTTTTCAGATTTATCCAGAGTGGAAGTTAGATGTTTCACCTTCGTTTGCTGATCTTTTTTGCTACTTCTGGTTTCTACTCCCTTGTTATTGGTCCTTTTTTCAGCCCTTTTCCTTTGGTTTAGAAAATGCTTTAATTTTTCTCCATTATCATTCCCAGGAATCTCATCCAAAGGGAAGTCATTATCAACCTGAATCTCCCTGAACTGAGAAACAAGAAAATCTCTCTCCTCTAATTTATTTCCAACTTCAGCCAAGCTTTCTCCTTCCTCTAACACTGCTTTGCCATCAACATCTCTCCCTCGATCCTCTACCCTTTGGTAGAGTATGATTTGCTTTGATAAATCTATCAAATCATTTATTCCTTGTGTAGGTATTATGATTTCTGATTGCAGTCCATTACCTTCTGTCTCAAAATTTTCTTTCTCAAAGATCTCTATTTCTACTTCAGCAAGTGGGCCTTTAGGGTCTTCAAAAGAAGGCTCTTTATCTGCCTCCACATGTAGATCTTTAGTTTCTTCATTATCCTTTTGTTCTTGTCACTGATCTTCTTTGGGTTTCCACACTTGCTTTTGCTGAACCGTGGACTTTTTCCCATCCATAACACTACTAGGGTGAATTTTGATTTTGGATGGACAATTTTTAACCCAATGCCCCTATTTCTTACAAGCATAGCAAGAGTTGGGCAGATCTTCAAAAAAAATTCCTTGAGTTTTTTTTACCAAACTTGGATATTAAATCCACTTTTTCTGGGAGATGATTTAGATCTGCTACTTTAACATACATCCTGGTAGTTTGAATTTTAGTTCTATTTTCCGTAGCCTTATCCAATGCCACAAGTTCCCCAAAAGAACTGGCAATACCTTTAAAAATTTCCTCATGCCAAAACTCTAAAGGGAGTCCAGGAAGTCTAACCCAAATAGGAGTTGTTAAGAAAAAAGAATCTGAGAAATCCATATCCAGCTCCCATTTTTTAATAGTGAGAGAACATTTTCTAAAAGACCATGGTCCTCCACACAAAACCATATTCATGTCTTCTTTACAGTTGAAGGTAAATAGGTAGAAACATTTCAACATCGGTGCAATAACTATCTCTCCTTGAATCACCCATTTCCTTTTAACCATTTTTGTAAGAGATTCAAAATCTGGTCTTGCTCCTAGAAATCTACCTACTAAGGTGAAATCCATGGAGGACACAGAAAAATCTATTAAAGGATCTGGGATAAAAACTTCATACTCACCTTTCTCCCAACAAGATTTAGCAGTCACTGGCAGAAAAGGGATTTTCCATTGGGTTTCTTGCCAAACAGGGATGACCACGTCCTTTGTTCTGAATGCCCTACCTTCGACCCTTCTGAGGATTTATCCTTATTAAAGTCACCATTATTTTTCTCCTTTTCAATCTCCTTCCCCAATTGAGAGCCATGAGTTCTGCATAAAGGATCAGATCTGCTCAAATAATTTCCATTATTTACATCACTCATGCATTCTGACCCAATATTCTTCTTTACCCCTCCTCCAGTTCCTCTTGGGTCGGTCCTTCCTGCCTAATTTTCAACAATCAGTTTCCCATATGTCTGTAGACCAGCATTTTCCAGATCTGAAGGGCAACTCCTGTCAATAAACCTGCGAGTTCAAAATCTGGGAGCGTGCCCAGCGCGCCCATGCCGTCGCCCAGCACGCCCAAGCCGTTGAATTTCAAATTTTGCCATTGCCCAAGCCATGGAAGAGAAACCTTGTTATCCCATTTAATTTGTGATTATGTTATTGTTCCTTTTGTAATAGTTAATCTTGTAATTTTTCCTTGTATAGATAGGTTTTTGTAACATTTCATTTAAATAAGTAACCACAGTTTGAATGGGTTTCTCAATTATAGAAGTTGTGCTTAAATCAAGTGGTGATCTAATAGATGTATCTATTTTAAGAGCACCAATGTCAATGACATTCTATATTTTTATCTTCATGGCCCAATAATTTTATATGTGATGTACATGCATTCTATGATAGGAACATTAGTATTTGGATCTCTTAATAAGACACATAGGAAACAAGGTGATCAACTGATGTTGAAGCATATCCCTTAGAGTTTCACTTGGAGTATTTTTATGAAAAAAAATTAAACTATTAGATGTAGATGTTTTCCATTTTTGAACCTATTTTTGAGATGAATTTTTTTGAGGCACAAAATTCTAAAGTGGGGAATCAGAAATGCAATTGACACTAACATACTCAAAATTATTGGTATATCCAATCTTATCTTTAAGTGATGTAATCTTTAGACCAAAAGTTTGAATTCTATTTTGTAAATCCTTTTTGATTTTCATCATATAAATTATCTAATCTATAATTACTTCAAATTCGTAAACTCTAGGCACTTATTATTGAATATGCATGCAAATTCCATCAAGAGGATATGTGGGAGGTGGAAGGGGGTGAGGAGGAATAGGTTTACTATATCCATTTTATACTAAATTATGGGTCACCCTAACTCTTGGGAGAGTATAAAAATGGACCTCTATTATATAAGAATGGTATCTATCCAACCTTAATGAGGGTTAAAATAAATCACACATAGAATTACTTAAGATTTAACATTCATACAAGGTGTATTATTAAGGAGATTTTAAAATTCATCATTAATAATTTCTACATTAATTATATCACACATAAACTAGTTCCATTTGAGTACATGATTATGAAATATATTACATATTTCATGCCTAAAACATAAAATCATAAAAATCATTGCTTTAATTAGAAAATATACATTAAGAATATCCATTATGGCTATCACAAAATATCTAGAATTAAAAAAAACCACCCAAATTTAATCATCTATAATTCTTGAAAATAAAAAGAGGTTTTTGATAATAAAAAATGTTGGGTAAACAAAACCCATAAATTTATTTTAAAACAGATATACCATTTTCCCTTTTGATCCAATTTACCAAAAATAGTAAAACCTTAATTATAGAAAATATTTATAGCATTTTAGTAAGAAAAAATAAGTTTTTGATCCAACCAATATGAATAAAAAACATCTAAATATTTTTAAAATAGAGCTCATTTAGATTAGATAAGATTTAAATAAGTAGGAGGACAAACACTTATCAAGCATACTCAAACACTTGCATATTCAAAGGGACTACCCTATTCTTAGGTGGTGTAGACTAGATTATATGTTATATGCTTTATTGATAATATTTCATTTTCATAATAGGTTAATCATTTATTATTATTTATGGCCCTTTATATTGTGTGTATGACATTTATTTTCCATTATTTTTGGTCATTGGCCTTGTGTGTGGCATCTTATTATCCATTATTAATGGTCTTTGGCCTTATTTATGACATTTTATTGTTCATTATATGTGACCTTTTGACTTACTTATGACATTGAGTGTTATTTTGTGTGCTTATATTATGTGACTCATGGCCATGACATGGAATGCTTATGAATGGATCAATGTATGATTTATGTTGAGTTTTTTGAGTTATATATATATATATATATATATATATATATATATATATATATATATATCACAAATCTATCCACTTGTGTGTGGTGTCATGACTCACATCATGCACCTTTACTATGTAGTATTATTTAGTGCTTATCTCAATTATGGTTACTATTTCATGTTTAATTTATATATCTATCTTGACATGACACTTGTATGCATTGCATTACATGTTTCATGCATGCTTGGAAAAAATATTCATATACTATGATGATATATTCTCCATATGTTGAAATGATTCTACATGAATACATATTTTAAATAACATGATACACTTCACTTTCTTTTTTAGATGAGTGACTTTCAATCTACATCCCTCACCTCAAAAGGGGGAATATTAGTGGAATTGTCAAAGAGGCTTAAGTTTTCATGAAAAAAAAAAGTTTTAGCATAGTTTAGAAGACTAAATTTTTTTAGATTGGTTCACATACTATATTGGTTTAGATATGATACATGTATCTACACATTGGAATATATTTTTAGAGCATATTCCATGGATATGCACTCAATTTATAGGAACAAAAGTTACAAATTTTTTAAAAATTCATAGATTCAAAAAAATTGGGGGATATAACATATGTATGCACATAGATTTACAAGAATAAGAAGTAAAACTTTTCATGTTTGTGATAAATTAGAGTATAGATACATAACATTCTATATCATGTTGGCATAAATTGGTTTAACTTATAAGGTATGAAGCTTGTTCATGAATTCACATTATTACAGTTATCATGTTGGCATAGATAATGAGGTAATGAATATTATTCATGCACATATCCACTTTTGTAGTTTATATTTCACACATATTAGATGATACCATGAAGTGAACACCCTTGAATATATAAGTCTATATATAATGTTTGATTCATGTATGTTTAGATAATATGGTTGAAGTTCAACAATGTTAAATGAATTTAGCATCACTCAAAGTGAGTCCATATGTAGCTCCCACATTAACATTTTGGGGTACAATATTAGTAATATGGGTTAGTGTGGTTTAGGATTATATGATGCTCAAAATCTAAGGCACTACAAATTTTAAAAAAAGGGTTGTATCATATCTTCCCACCCCATGGCCTTGCCTTAGTTCAAAATTGGTGTGTTCCCTAAATTATCCAAGTGCATCAACAAAGAAGCATAGTTATCTAATTCTTCAATAAGTAACATCATCTCCAATGGAACAATATAGGGAAACATGGTTCACCCAATTATAGGTGTATTCCTTCCTTTCTCTTTAAGTTTCAAAAATTTTGATTATAGTTTAGATTTTAAATTCCATACATGAACATTGATTTTCACATATTTATTATAGGTTGCATGAAGCAAGTTGCACATTTATACCCTTCTCTAGAATACAAAGTGTGTTGAACACACTCAGGTACATTTATTTTCCTTTTACTCTATAATTTCATTTTATTTTAATGATATAATAAAATATAGTATTATATACTTAGAAATTTTAAATTTGACCTACCTTCACCTTGCATTACTTGTGCATATGCATATGGCTCTTATTCTACCTTCCATCACACTTACATACTTTCCATAGGTTTTGTCCTCCCAATAATAAGTCATATATAATAATTACCTAATTTATGTCTAACCAACTTAAAACCATATTTGGACTACGGTTTTGAATTATGGATTGATCCAAGTCTAACAAAATTAAATTATGCCAAGAAACATTTACATTTCAAATTTAAATCCTTATTATGGATTTTCCTATACATTTTTAACATTGGTGGAATGAGAAATTTCTAAAAGAGTCTCATATAAATACACAATTACCTATATAGCAAGCACTTATTAAACATACTCAAATGTTTACACATTTAAGGGGACTACCCTATTATTTCCAATTAAAATATTAGTTACAAGGATCAGGTCTTAGCCAAGTCTAAAACACCTCAAATCCAAGATAAATTTTGCACTTTCTAACTATCAAAATTTAGATCATATTCAAGGATAACTATTTTATACATTTTACCTAATGGGGAGAATCACATATGATTTGACTTACCTCTTTGAATTATCAACTATGTAATAAGTGTTTAACAATTCATTAAGGAGTGGTTGGGTTCAAATCAACCAACCTCCTTTTCCATTTTGTAAACCAAAATCTAGTGTCAAAAGTGGACCTAGGGTTTCAATAGAAGGAGATAAGTTTTTGGGTATTACACACACAATCAACCCTTTAGATTGTACACAAATATGGAAGACAAGCAAATGTAGTGGCTTGTATCAAAATAGAGAAGAAAAATTCATATAGATAAAACTATCATATTCATTCATAATATTTAATTGGTATTGAAATGAGGTTTATGGTCCTATTTAACCACACCCAAAGATCCAATTCCTAATCTGAGCAACTCATAGTCTAGTTTCTAACCTTCACTAAGTATTTAAACCTTCTTAGTATTTCCATAATTATCAAGTGAACATGTGAAATTAGTTTCTATTTACATTTATTTTTCTATATTACATTATAATACATTGATTCATTATCATTGGAGACATGCCCATTCTTGTCTCCACATACACTTTTGAGCTACAATGTTTCAATTCACATTTACAGTGGGGGAACCTTGCTTATCTCTTAGGCTTGCGGTTTATCCTCCTACTTTTTTAGATCATATTTAATACAAAATGACTCTATTTTAAACATTCTAAAAAAAATTATTATTTTTAGTTGGATAAGAAAACCTATTATCATTTGCCAATATTATGTATGATTTTTTCAGAATTAAGGTTTTACTATTTTTAGTAAATTTGTTCTAGAGGGCCAAGGTTGTACCTATTTTCAAAATAATTTTTGGATTTCATTTATTTATTATGTTTTTAATAAAAACACCTTTTTGTTTCAAAAAAAATCATAGTAATTTTTTTTGGTTGGCTATTTATTTTGGACATTGTATGATGACTATATTGGATATTTATAATGTATATTTTCTAATGCAATAAAATATTATTATAATTACATGGTGTTGGCCTAAAATATGTAATATATTTCATAATCATGTAATAAAATGGATCAAATTTATGTGTGATACAACTAAATCTTAAAATTAATGATGATCAATTCTTAAATCTTGTTAACAATACACCTTGTATGAATGTTAAATCTAAAGTCATTCCATGTACAAATTATTTCATGCCTCCTCAAGGTTGTGATAGATACCATCCATCTATTATGTATGTCCATGTTATCACTCTCCCATAGGTAGGGTGACCCATATTTTAGTGAAAAATGGAGGTAGTCAACATGTTCCTCCTCATCCTTTCCTCCTCCCACATATCCTCTTGATTGTCTTTTCTTGCATATTCAATTAAAATTACCTAGTGTTTGTGATTCTAAACCACTTGTAGATAATATTATTAATATGATGAAAATCATAGAGGATTTACAAAATTAAATTCAAACTTTTTTTCTAGATATTACATCACTTGAAGATAAAATTGCAAATACCAAGGATCTAAAGTATGATTGTATCCATTGCATTTATATTTCCCCATTTAAAAATTTTGTCCCTTAAAAGATTTCATCTCAAAAATAGTTTATAAAATATAATAGATCTACATATAATGGTTCAAAAAAATATTATGGTTAAAAATATTCTAAGTTAAACTTTAAAGGACATGATTCAACATCATTTGATCACCTTACCTCTTATGCATCCTATTAAGAGATCAAAATAGTATTTTTCCTATCATATAATGCATGGAAATTATACAAATAGTTTTTTGTATTTGAAGAGAAAAATGGAGAATATCAAGTGATCCTACATTAGACACATCTACAAGAGCACCACTAGATTGAAGCACACCTTCTATAATTAAGAAATGTACTCAAATTGTGGTTAAATATTCTAAGGAAAGGTTAAAAAATAATAGTTACACAAGGAAAAGTTATAAAAGGAACAATTATGAAATTAAAGGTTGCATAGAGAATTTTTTATAAAGAAATAGTTTATAAACAAAGTTACTTCAGGCAAATTTGAAACTACCAAAGTTTAAAAAAAAAAGAAATTACTAAAAGATAAGTTTAAAAAAGAAGCACAAGTGAAACAAGAAAGTTTAATTATGAAAGAGGAAATTTTTTTTGAGTAATTAAAAAAAATGTAAATTATTTCACCAACAAATACTCAAGAAAATAAATATAACGAAAATCACATCAGAGGAGGATGATACTCATAGCATACAACATATCAAAAAATTAAAAAAGTAATAATTCAAAAGCAAAATAAAGTAAAGTTGGTTATGTATATCCTAATACATATATAGAATATGACTAGAATGACATGTGATCTGGGCAATAATTCAGGTGACAATTTGGGTGACGGTTCCACCCCGATTGATGACAAAACTTTTGGGAGCCATAACTTTCACACCATAGTTCTAATTGACTCACCGTTTGAACCATTGGAAAGATAAGAATGAGGATAATGTGGTGAGATGGTATGGATATTTGATCAATGAATTTTGACCCCAAAAACCCAATGACAGTGCCTCAAATTTCAATTTTAGTAGTGCAGTCTAAAAATAGTAAGTTTCTAAAAATAGTAATTTCTCAAATTCTATATTGTTTTAAATCATGGAAGTCAAACCAATTCATCTCCCTCAATATTGGTGACCTTCCACATCCTACCCATACTTTCAAAATGTGTATAAATGGAGATGTAACCTAAAATGGAAATCAGACATCTCTTCCCAGAGATAAGGATATAGTTGTATTGCGATATTGAGTAATAAAATATCTCTTCTTAGAGAATTCATTGTTACTGTGTTATTTTGGTGTTCTTGAAATATTTGTCGACCAAAAATTTTGAGTTTTGGATCAACATGTCTAGTATTTAGGATGATCATGTTATTATACTAGATAATTACATGCATGATACATAACATGCACATGAGAATTCCTTCAATGTAATAATTGGTAGGAATATAATATAGTGTACATATCTTATTTAGTTTTGTTAACTTATTTATTCCCTATATTCTTATATATTGACACACATGTGTACATATGCTCTTGAATTTATCATTATTCTATCCCTTGACTTTATTTTCACTTTGCCCTTATTTTTTTTTAATTTTCCAAATATATACATCTATGACATTTATCCTATGATGATACATCTTTTATAACAACTTCATCCCATTTCACATTCTTTATGGCATTCTACTTTCCCAATCTTACATATTGACTACTTATACATGTTATGGCTTACATTTAGTTCACATGATCAAATTCATTTATATATGCATATTACATGAGCATAAAATTATTCTTTCCCATTAGGGGAATCTTATTCTTCTTTCCATATACTATATTTAACTACATTATTATGATTCATATATACAATGGGGGCATATTGCTTGCCTTTACTTCCTCCACATTGCCATGTTATTAATTTAGTGTAAATTATGCCTTAAAATATGTTAAGTATTATTTAGATCACTCACATTATTATATTTTTTAATCCTTCACATTTGGATTTCATTTATTCTATACAAGTATTCAAAATATTTTTAAAAATGAAAAAATGAAAATATTTCAAAAATAGAAAATTAAGACCTAAGCATGACATGTTTTCTAGCTAAATTATTCATTTATGTTATTTATTACATTTTTGGTATATTACATATATTTTTTATACCCACATGAAGTTCATAGTATCTATGAATGACATGCAGGATATATAGGTTAGACATGATATATGGATGCATAGATGTAGTACATTCATATACCTAGGGCAATGCCAATGTTGGGGGCATATTATTCCATAGGTCACATTAATACAGGTTATTGTTTTAACATAATTTTGAATTAATTGGTGTATCAAATCTAATTAAGTTAAAATTCATTGAAAGATAAGAAATGATCTGAATAACTTGTAACTAGTAGAATGAAATCAAAAGTAATAAAATTGGCAAAGCTCAAATGAATGAAATATATATCTATGGAAAATACAAAGAGGAAAAAAATATTTCTATTTGTAATCTGACTATGTGATTAAAAATGGTTGGAATGACCAACATAAATTTGATTATGCATTTTCAACTAAAACATAGATTATCATTATCCATGGAGGATAGACTAGAATGGGATAAGATTGACTTCCACTACTATCTTTTGTGGATTGATCTTCACCTCTACAAAAAATTAGGAAACTAAGAGCATAGTCACCTATGTTTTTTTGAAATGTGAATGTATGATGAAATTTGATCTTTGAATATGGCTGATGCCCTATAAATGACTTCTTCAAATTTGAAACCCTAATAGGCTTGTGATAGTTGAGAACCTACAAAAAGAAAAGGGGAATTACAATGCATTGAGTTGATCCCATTCACCTCAAAGATGGTTGAATGTTTCCTATGTATCCAATACTACACGGATGTAATTTAACCCCACATAGTTATCCCACCTTAATTGTTTAGTATGATTGAGCTCTTTTTGCTATATGTATGCATCTAGAGATGGATTGAATACTCAATAATGACTTACTTGAATTGGATATAATTGGCATGTGACTTGGATAAAGGTTGTTTCAAGTGATTAAAATTAGATTTGGAAATAATATGGAATCTTTGCTCAATGTGTAATGGTTTAATTGTGCCCCAAAAGTGAATTGATTGCAAAATAGTAAAATAAGTGGCTTAGAGGTGTATTTATGGCAATCCAAAAGGGGAAAACATCACAATACCTATCCTAAAAATACAAAACAACTTGTAATGGGGGGTTTAACTTTGAAAAATATTCATTGCTAAGGTAAAATATATGATCAACCCATAAGGACAATATCAATTACCGATCTCCTCGTGTAAGGGTTGATTTTTTCTTAGGAAGGGTGACGCTTTATTTTTAAATTTTAAATGTTTGTTTAGATGCTTAGATAGGCTTTTAGTGATTAAGGACATTTCTATAGTGTAAAACAAAAACTTTATAAGGGATGGGTTGGTATAGATACTTAAAATGGAATGAGAAGGTGAAACAGGACCAATTTAAGTGCTCAAGTTAATTAAAGTAAAAGTGGGCCAAAATTGACATTATCAAGTCTTCATGGCTGAATTTGAGTATCTACATTTACCCCCTTTTAGTTTAAAAATTAAATGACTAGATTAAAATAAAAGATATGCCTAAGTGTGTATAACACACTTTCTCTTTGAGTGGATACTTCACTTTTTTAAAGCACTTTAACTTAGCAAGCCTTGTAACAACTCATGAAATAGTCATTTATTATTTTGAAATTTGAAAAAGCTTAAACTAAAAGAGACTGAGAGAGGAATACATATGTATGTGTGAAACCAATGTTGTTGTTGTAACTTTTCTTGAATATGATGCTTCTTTGAAGTGTTAGATAATTGGTTCTTCCTATGAATCACTTGGAGAGATTAGTTCCTTTATTGAACCTTGAAAATTTGAGGGTGATCAAGCCCCAATTTGAAATGAACCTGCATAGAAAATAGAACCTATTGAGGGATGTAAAAATATAAATTTATGTTTTTTGTATTTATAATTGGCACATCTTGATTTATCTCAAAGCTAATTTACCTGATTATCCTTAGATTATTATGGTTATTAAATTTATTAATTACTATTTAATTAAGTTGTAAGTCATATGTTGTTATGGGTAGTTATATGTTGCTTAGATTACATGATTATATTGCTATGAATTACCAATATTTATATATAATTTACATTATGTCATGTTATTAGTTGTTATAGTAGTGTTTTATGGATATATATGATTATATTTCAGGCTAACTATCTTTTTGTCATGATTTTATGTAGGAAAGATCCATCCCTTAGGAGGGAGAGCATCATTAGAGAGGATGACATAGATGGAGGTGTTGGGAGATGATAGAGGAATAACTAGAACCCATGCACACACTATGATAGCTAGCAATACTTATATGAATTGATTGAATTTTTAGCTTTAATGTGTATTTGGTGTTATCTAAATTTAGATGATTGATTATGTGTGTTATTTTTGATCTAGTTTTAGTTTAATGCTTATGTGGATCTAATTGTGTGATTGAATTATGGTTGTATTACATTGATTGAGTGCATAATGTTATTTTTTTATCATGTCATGTTATTATATTCATGATTGGGTATGATATTAATTTAACAAGTAATTAAATCTATTTGATTAGCATTTATCTACTGCTACCTATAGAATAAATGTAATGTCATAATACATTAGCTGGTTATTATGATATTTGAGAAATATCATTATTCTAGCTTAATTCCTTTGTATATAAAAAGATAGTAAAAGACATTTGAGATAATCTATATAGAGTGGTAATAACAAATAACAATGTCATTATAATATCATTGTGTTTGATATTGATATAACAATTTTTTTATTTACTATTATAGACAAAAGATCATTGTTGTCTTTACACTAGTCACATTGTTATTCAAAGTTATGTTGATGTTGATCCTTGATAATTTGATGAAATAAATACGTAAACTATCCTATGAACTAATCTTAACTATTGGGGTCAAATACAAATGGAATTGGTATATAAATTATGATTTCTTTGGTTTGATATACTTATGATTAATCAAAAACATTGGTAATTATTTTGTATGTCAACTTTGTAAAGTTAAAACATGGGCATGTAAAGTTGAAAATACCATGAAAAAAGTGAAGGATTAAAATAATGATTAAATTATTTGGGGAATATTTTAGAGAATTATGGATTTCTTGTTTGGTTCAAACTTGAGTTAACATAAATTAGTAATAGTTTTATGGATAATGGGGTTTTTGCATGATGGAATGATGGTAAAATGTGAGTTTGATTTAATAGTTGCATGTATTACATGTATGAGGGAGGTCGATAGAGAAATGATAATAAGAGGAGACATAGAGAATGGCACACCATGGAACAAAAAGGAGAAGAAAGAAGAAGAAAAGAGGAGTGAAGAATTATTCTGGTTCAAGAAATTTCAACCCATAAGCTATTGTGAGGTTGGTGAAGTTGTTTTCATTATTATTTAAACATAGAAAATTCTATGTATAAATATATCTTATTAGCATTTTTGGAAATGTCTAGAATTATATTAAAAGATACATATTTAGCCCTATGGATAGCTTGTCCATCCACATAACCAAATATATATCCCCTAAATCCTTATAAAATGAAGAGTAAGACTATATGTGTAAATTGTTATAGTTGAATGGATACTAGTTTTAATGTGAATATTATACGCTTAAGCTAAGAAATTATAAAAATTTGGTAGTCATGTTTTAATGAGTAGTTTGAATATATATTATTATTTTGAAACCCTTATCACTTATATATGGTAATGATTATGTCAAAATCTTGAGCATATGTATTACATAGATAGTGAGTATGTTTTGATTTTCCTGAGGTAATATAATAGTTCTTATTAAGTTTGTTGAAAGAATGGGTTAGTATTAAAATTTTGTGTATGATTATTATGAAGTTCATGATGGGTTTTAGTCTATAGGAATGAACTATTTACTTTTGTTTCAAAAAAACTCTAAACATATATATAGGGAATGTGAACATATTATTTAAATCATGTGATGCTAAACTGAGTCCATATAAATTAGTTAGGTTTGGGTTGGTGGATAAGATAGAGCTATCCTAGAGTGGGTACAGTGAGTGGTTAAATCCTATTTCAACATTGAGATTCATATTATAGAGAATTCTATTATATGAGGTGATTATTATTACTATTCTGATATTTGATAACATATTCGTGTAGTGGATATTTTTTGAATAAAAGGGGTAAAAATTTTATTAATACTAAGAACAATAGATACAATCACAGTAAGCACATACCAAGGACCGTTGAAACAACATAAAAAAAGCATCATGCCTCAACACCACTAAATCTTCAACAAGAATACGTTCCAATTCCTAACATAATTTGCAAGGCAGCTGCTCCCAATCATCAACCTTACAGCCATCTCTACCATCTGACGCCCATTTTGCCAAGCAATTAGCTACCCTACTCCATTCCCTTGGAATACAGGCATAAGATAATGAATCCATTAAGGAACTAACCTGTAATATCTACTGCACTATCGTAGCCAATTGCCAGCTCACATCTAAAATTTTCCTCTCAAGGAGCAAATTAATCAGGACTTGAGAGTCAACTTCACAAATCACCCTCCTCCACCCTAAAGCATAAGCTTGCTTCAAAGCATATAGGATAGCCAAGACTTCCATCTTATTAACAATCTAAACTCCCTTATTAGCCAAGAAAATAAAAACCATTGATCCAAAAGAATCTCGACCAATCCCACCAATCCCAGCCGACCCTGGATTACCCCTAAAAGATCCATCCATATTAATTTTCAAAAGAATAGTGGGTGGGGGCAGCCATTTCCCCAACTATTGAACTTTCTATTTCCCCCGTATACCTCTCCTGATGCACATTAAGACCGAAGATATCCCCCGTATGCCAAACCTATCCACCATCTTAACATCACCTTTCTCCAGTGGGAAAGTAACCTCGCTCTTAGCTTCAATAAATTCTTGGATCATTCCTTTAATTCTGATCCAAACCTGTTGAATCCCCAATTTTTCATCCTAAAAAATTCTACGATTCCTTTCCAGCCAGACTTGCCAAAGCAAAAAAATAGGTCCAACATACCACACATCCTGCAAGAAGGGAGTCAAGGAGGGAAGTCATCCCAATCTCGACCAAAAATCTACCAGGGAAAATGTGTGAATACACTGGCACCTCCACATGTCCCACTAGAAATGCCATAATTGCAAAGTGTAGGGGAAATGGAAGAAAAGGTGCGATGAATATTCCTCCTCACTACTACAAATAACACACCTCGAAGGGCTAGCAAAGCCCCTCTTCAAAATATTTTCCCAAGTCAAACATCTATTCCAGACTAAAGTCCAAATAAAGCGATTACACTTCAACCAAGAGAATCTATTCTAAACTCTTTTCCACCAATGAACTTCCCCCCTATTGTTGAGAAATCAACTCCTGATAACCATAAGACACAGTATACTTACCCTTGGGATTAGGGGACCAGGCTAACACCTCGCTATCCATAAGTGTACTAAAACTATGACATGATAAAATGTAATGCATCTCTGCACATTCTACCTCCAAACTAAGAATCAACCACTTTGCTGGGGTCTTCCATCTCACGTCTGCCACTTGCCCCTAAAGGGAAAGGGACTTATAGTCACACACCCTAGTCCACTCGGCTCTATAAAACCTCCGGGACAAAATACTCAAGTGAGGATATTGGACAACTATGGGAGGGTAGCCGTCCCAAGAGTCATGTCAGAACTGTGCCTCTACCCCACTCTTACAAATCTAGAATAGGCCCCTCTTAATCAGTGCTACTCCTTTCTTGAGAGTAGTCCAAATCACCAAACCTTTCCCTGTCAAGCTATATCATGGGATATCCTTCTAAGGGATCCCAAAAAAGTACTTATGGGATAATATTCTAACCCACACCTAGTCCTATTCCACACACCATCACCAGTACAATTTGGCTACCAAAGTAGTACTAGATAGCACGGTTTGCCATAATCTAGGACCACCAAACCTTTTTGGGCTACAGACAGCCTCCCACTTAATAAGGCTCCACTTGGTTGATGATAAATTACCAACCCATAAAAACTATCTTGTTAAGGAATCAAGATCCCTAACAAAACTCATTGGTGCCACCTAGATCATACACCTATAAAGAGGAAGAGCCTACACCACTGATTGAATCAACTAGACCTGACCAACAAAGGATAGCCAGTGATGGGTCTAATGATTCACTTTGACACGAAACTTGTCTAGAATCGCCTGCCATGACTCCTTAGACTATCGGCCAGTAGAAACAGGAATCCCTAGATATAGCAAAGGAAGACTCCCAATTTGAAACTTGAGAATATGAGCCACTCTTCATTGTATGGAGGGTGGAGTGTTGAAGAAAAAATTGAAGACTTATCCTCATTAATTACCTGTCCTGAGGCAGTAAGGTAAGCATCCAAACCTTTGCATACATTAAATGCCTCCATAATAGTAACCATGCCCATCAAAGCTGTGTCGTCCACAAAATGAAGGTGAGACTATACAGGAAGGCCCCCTCCCCATTGCCAGCCTTGAATAATGCCACCTTCAACATTCCTTTTGATCAGCCAACCCAAGCCTTCTGCCAATAGAAGAAATAAGTAGGGAGAGAGAGGGTCACCTTGCCACAGACCTCAAGAAGCCCCAAAGAGATTAGAGTGCTTGCCATTAATCAGAATTGAAAAGGAAGTCAAGTTCACACAACTCATAACCCAACATATCCAATCCTCCTCAAAACCAAAGGCACCCAAAACCTTCTAGAGGAAGGACCAACAAACTCTGTCATAGGCCTTGGACATGTCCAGCTTGATAAACATAGCCTTATCATTGGACTTGATCATGGAATGGATAGTCTCTGTAGCCACCACCACCCCATCCAGAATCTATCAACCCTCCACAAAGCCACCTTGTTCCTCAAAAATAAGCGCTGAAAGCTAATTTTTTAACCTTTCAACAATCAACTTAGATATAATTTTATAAGTTACATTACAAAGTGAAATGGGTTGAAATTGACTCAGCTGATCAGCCCCCTCCCCCTTGAGAATGAGAGCCAGGAAGGTAGAGTTCAGGGCCCGAAGCATTTGTTTATTCCTTTGGGATTCTTGAACAACTACCAATAGGTCTAATTTAATGATTTCCTAAAATTCTTGAAAGAACTCAATCAGGAAGCCATCTAGGCCATGCACCTTTCCTTTTTGCATCTTGAAAACAATCCTCTCTAACTCCTCCAAGGATATAACCTGCATAAGATGCACTTTCATTTCTTGAGAAACTAAGGAAGGAATACAGGAGAGGACCTGATCCTCTACAGCCGAGTCCCCCTATGCTTCCTCCTTAAACAAGGATGTAAAATACTTTACTATTTCATCAATGATACCCTGCATAGAAGAGACAATCTCCCCCCTGTTCATCACTAAGGAAGCTATCATATTATCATGCTATCTAGCTCTCACCAAATTGAAGAAGAAGGCAGTGTTCTTATCCCCCTCTTGAAGCCATTCAATCCGAGCTTTTTGTTTCAAAAATATGTCCTCTCTTAGCTCCCATTCCTCAAATGTTTTAACAGCCTTGGCTTCTTCCCTCAATATGAACTCAGACATCCCCTCCTCCCTAATGAATCTGGTAATGTCATTCAACTCTATTTGAGCCTCATTTTTCCCCTAAAAGATGTTCCCAAAACTTTTTCAGCTCCATCGTTTGAACTGGTACTTAAAAAATTGGAGTATCTTAGCAAAAATATACATTATTGTACCAACAATAGGCCTGCCTACCCTCCACCATTCAACAACTCATCCAAATAGGTTTGGGTCCCTGAACCACATGAGCTGAAACTTGAACAGTGGCTTCTAAGGTGTGCAGGTTAAAGAAATGACAAGATTTATTTGCCAATGATCCAAACCTCTCCAATCAAGTATCTCTAGGCTAGATGACCACATTCCACCCACCCAATAATAGGAGGTCATGAATTAGTCTATTCGCTCAGTAATGCACCTATCACCCACCCTTCTATTGTTCCAAGTAAAGCATCCATTGTTGGGCTTGATATACACAAGATTGAGTGCCATAATATTATCCCAGAGCAATATAAAAGATGGCTCTATCCTTGCATTACCTCCCCATTTCTCTATTAAATCAAGAATAGCATTGAAGTCTCCAACAATAATCCAAGGCAAGTAAGAAAATAATCTACGAACTAAGTGAATATTATTCCATACAAGAATTTAACCTTGGAAATCTATAGGAGCGTAGACATTAGAAAAAAGGATAGATTCACCTGATTCAATACAGAAGAAACCATGGATAAGGAGGACTTAAAGGAAATCTAGGACACAGGTTGGATCTTTCATGGATTCCAAAAACATGCCACACCCCCCGAAGATCCCTGAGCTCCAATGCATTGACATAGACCATGCCTCCATAACTTAGGTGCCATACTCCTCATGTCTTCCATAGATAGCTTAGTCTCTTGAAGGAAGAGAACATTAGGAGAATGCCTTCTAACTAGTTCCTGAATAGCTTTTTGTCTAGGGCCGTTGTTCAGGCCCCTTACATTCTAGGAAATAATGATCATTTTGGAGGAGTCAAAAAGTGGGAATCTAAGGTCTTAACAGACCCTGACTCTACCAATGTCTCTCAAATCATCTAAATTTTCTCCATATCCTTCTTTCGCCCCAATTTAACATTTTTCTTTGACACCCCCTTCTTCCCTTCCTTTTGAAGAATTCCTAAATGAGAAGAAGATTTATCTCGCTTATCCATTTCTATAACCACAGTCCTTGCTGGAAGATCCACATCTTCTACACTCTATCCCAAATCCCCATTTGTCTCCAAAACCATCTATTTTCCTGTCTGCCCATTTGTGACCATGGGTAAGGCTGACTCCTCTTGAAGAGTAGAATGAGGATTGGACGAGTTAATCTCTGATCCAGATCCCCCCACAAGTTGCTCCACACTCATTACTCCTGAAATAACTTCTTGATGGCCCAATTCATCCAAGACCTCAAACCTATTAAAATTATCTTCATCTTGTCACTCCATAAGATTCCTCTTTTGGCCTCTACTTTAGTTTTGAGCTTTCACCTAAATAAAACCTTCATCATCCTTTCCCGCACCAACACTAGACTTCTTCCCTTTATCAACACTAGGAGTGATACTAGGAGGCGATGGAGGTTGCTGTTCCACTAGCTTGGCCTTTAGGCAGCTTTGCACCAGGTGGCCATATTCATGACATAGGTGACACCTAAAAGGAAGGGTCTCATAGTCCAGTTGTTGCACCCAAGAATATGATCCCGCACTCATCTCCACTGCATCTAGCAGTGGTTTCTCAAATCAATCTCCACGCAAATTCAAGCAAAAGTCTTAACTTTCTTACCTAAGGTTTGTGTTGAAGACCCCACCAATCTTTCGAGCATTGAAGCCAACATCTTAAGAACATCCTCTTGACAACATTCTATAGGAAATCTAGGTAACCAAACCCACACTAGAACCCAATTTGGTAGTTCCTCAGAAGGATTAAATCTTGCATGCCAAGGCTTGATGAAAAGTCCAACTTGATTGTAAAAATAGGTCCCCCCTCAAAAACCCTATTTTGATCAACCAAACACAGAAACATCACCATGAAATAATTGTTTTCCAACAATGTGACCTCCATTTCACCCTCTAGTTCCCACACTCTCTGAGCCCAACTCTCCAGAAATTGAAGGGAGACTCTCAGCCCCAAAAACTTACAATATAGAGAATGTTTGGAGTAATATTCCACATCTTCAAAAATCATATCAAAAGGGATTACTAGTTTGGGTCTCTCTTTGCACTGCTCCAAGCAACCATTAATCTTCATGATCTGGGGTCCCCCAGGCGAACTCAAATCCATCGCACCTGTAGTCTAGGAAAAAAATGCATTTCCAAGTGTTCTTGCTTCCTACCCTAGCATATTCAAGCCCACAGCTTTGCTAAAACTCCTACCAAGTGTAGTCTTAGAGGGCTCCCCCTGAGCCATAATCATGCCCTCCTTGGAACCTCCTTAGCACTGGAATCCATAGCTCCCCCCACGCACTCGACCCCTCTCCTACACAATCACTGACACGTCCAAGACAAGCTAGGGCATGGCTGCCCTAGCTCAGTGTCGAGTTGCAGACCCAAATCATTTCCATTTGCCCTATTCATGTAGTGGATATTAGCATCAAAATAGATATAAGTTTAACTGGTAATATCATATACACATATATACAAATCATGCATATGACTTATATATTGTTTATGTGGATTGGGTATCTAGTTCAAACCCTATTATGAAACCTATAAATTATTATGAAATCCTTAGGTGTATTTGTTTCAATAAATAAATATTTTATAGTGTTGAAATTTGAAAGATATCTATGATATTATTTAAGAACTAATCATAGGCTATAATAAGGTTAAATAATTATGTATACTTTACAATAGTTTGGTTGTTATAAGGATCATAGAAATTATGAGTTGGTTGTCAACTTGATTATAAATTATTCTTGAGAAATTAGGGTAAAAATATAATCCTAAAGTAAGTGGAAGGTGTTGAATATAAATCTAAGTTGTCAGTAATTATAAAACACCATTTATCAAAAAAATTGGAATATTATATCTAGCCTGATGGCCCGAATTAGGGGGAACAATGTAACACACTTTGAATAGTTTTCCCATAAAAAATGGATTATGATTTATAAATTAAATTAATAAGAATGAGAACAGGGGTTAGATAAAGTAGAAATCTTATAGGAAATCTAAAATTGATCTTTTTTGCTATTTTTTGAATAGGTAAAATATTAATTATTTGTTTGAATCATATGTTAGTTGATAATGGAATATAAAAATTACAGTTAGTTTTAACATAATAGTATTTTTATATATGAACATATATATTTATGCAATACATATTAGGTTTGTATTTGATAATTATATGTACATATATGAGAAATATATATGTACGAGGAATTTACATATCCATACACATATATAACATATATTTGTATATAGGAAATGTGTGCTTATAATTATGGTACATATTAATGGTTAAATTAAGTCATTAAAACTAAAAGGTAGTATACTACTATTATATGTGCACATCTACTTAAAATTACAACAAGTTAATATCAATGAAGGGTTTGTGTTTAATGTGAGATAAGACATTAATTTTGAGGTATTTTATCTCTAAATTATTTATACTAGGTTGTTGTTAATTGAGAAATGTGTACATGGAAATAAATTGTGATAATGTTGTTTATCATAGATGGTACTACATTAGAGTTACTTTTGGAAAGTTAGAAACATGCATTCTAAGTGTAAAATATACTCGGTTGGTATAGATTGCACTTTTTTATGTTTATTATTTATGTTAATATAGTTGAGATTCATTGCATCTTTTAACAGACTAAATGTATGTGTTTTGATTATTTATGTACTTAGTATATTTTATACCTACTAATAGGAAGTAATTAATTTGAATCTCTTGGTTATGTTTTAAATTAACCAAATCTCTCATTAGTGGTACTAAATAAGCTATTAGACAAACTTTACTAGCTTACTTAACATCACCAATGCCAAATGAGGGTATCTGATCAAGTGGTGTGTATGAATTTGACTGATCCTAGAGATCATTAACTATTTGAAAACTTTGACCAAATTAATATTTAGTTAAATATTATCATTTCATATGCATGATTTACATGTTTGTTTAATATCATGTTAGAACATATTTTCTCTATGGTACACATCATGTATTAGATATCTTACAACATATGGGTACTAGCTTGTCTCTCTAAATTTTCACAACATCACTATATACCCATCTGTGAAGGGAGGGTCATTCCCTTCTAGGGGGATTGTGTGAGGGATCGATGGTCTATGTATGGTGTGTAAAATTATTCAGATGATGTTATCCCTCCCCACATTATTACTTCATTAGAGACTACACTTGAGATTACCATAGAATACTATAGTTCATTGTGATTCATGGTCTGTGGAGCCTCATATATTATATTGTATTTATTATTATGACATTATTCCTAATAAAAATGTAATATTTATAAATTTGTACTTAAATAGTAGTGGGCATAGTAGTGCATCACTAGTGGCTAAAATTATGTAATTACCTTTTTAAAAATTATGCAACGAAATTGGGTAATTTAGAATTGTACTTATTTTTCTTCTTATGATGATAGTGATCAGTAATGGAATAGATTTTTATATACCTATTTTATGGTTGACATACTTAATGTGTTATGTTTGGATCATTAATTATATTTTTGTGGTGAAATATAATGTATTTATATGGGTATTTAATTTTTTTAAAAATACGTTATTCTAGTAAATCCCAGTGGGGATGTTACATTATGGTATCAAATCTAAGGCTCGAACTCTAGGACTTAATCAGTCCACTAATATTTTCTTATCCTTATATTTATCATAAAGGAGAATGGTATGAGCTAGAGCATCTGGTGAGGTTATTTTAAATGTCAATGACAATAATCCTTCATTTGATCCTAATCCATTTGCCACTAAGCAAGAAGCAAAGTTGGATTAGATTCTTGTAACCATGAATGAAACTAGGGACTAAATTGTAGCCCTAGAATAATAAATTCATGGAAATGAGGATGAATCCCATCAGGATGTGCTTGAAGATTATCATATTGAGTAGGAAATCCCTCAAGAGTAGATGCATGAGGAAGTGCCTCAAGACACAAGAGCTTGTGTAGCTACAAAATTGGCTAGAGATATTAAAAAGGTGAATCCACCTAAGTTCAATGGAACCATTTCTAGAGATGGGGTTAAAGCATGGAGATGGAGAAGTATTTCAAGATTCAAAACTACTCCAAAGTCACTAAAGTAGTTTGGGGATCTTACTAGTTGGTTGGTGAAGCAGATATGTCGTGGGCTAAGAAAAAGTTGGAAATGAATCTTAAATATACTACCACCACATGGGAGTATTTTGTGACATTATTTAGACTAGGGTGGCTTCCAAAATTATAATTTGATCAAAAACTTATAGATTTTCATAATCTTAATCAAGGAGACATATTGGTGAATGAACACTAGGAATAGTTCATCAAACTTCTAAAGTATATACCTTAATATTAGGTAGATGAGAGGTTTACAATTAGGAAGTTCATCATTAAATTAAAACCCTAGATTGGTGGAGAGGTAGATATTCATGGGCCATCTACCATGGACCAAGTCTCCAAGAAGGTAGTTAAATAGGAACAAAAGCTAAAATCTCTTGCTCAAGTTAGAGATAAGTTTAAGAAAAAGTTTGAAAGTATTAAACCAACTTTCAAAAAGGAGAACTAGAAGTAGAAGAGTGCAGACTCCAAGAGCCTGTTCAAAAAACTCAAAATACTAGATTCAATAATGGTTCAGGTAATAAGAAATTGGGTAGTGGTTTCAAAGGCAATTTTAAGGGAAATCAATAGTCTGATAGTCAAGGAACAACTAGAGGTTTCTTCATTTTTGGAGGTGACCATTTTTTTTGTGAGTGTACCTAGGATAAATCAAATAACAAAGGTTCTACTCCATAATAGGGAATTTTTTATTGCACCTAGAATACTTAATAAGTTATCTAGAAAATCTGGATTAATGGCAAGTGCATGGTCAATATAATATGGGAATGAGTCTAAGGCCAAAGTTGAAAAGTGTTTAATTGAAGCTGAGATTAAGTTGCCCAAATTCATAATAGTAATGGATCTATATGTAATACTACTAGGGTCTTATGATGTGATCCTAGGAATCAGTTGGCTTGTGAAACATAAAGCTAAGGTTGACTTCTAGCTAAAAAAGGTTGAGTGTTAGGATGATTTTGGAAATCAGACATAAATTCAAGGTGAGAAAAGAAATTTGAGGCTTAGGTATATTTTTGTAATGAAACTCAAAAAGGCTCAAGGAAAAGGGTGCCAAGCATTTATTGTCAAGACAAATGAGATGGAAGAATCAAAGGAACCATCCCTTGAAGATTATCCTTTTCTTAGGAATTTTCATGATGTGTTTTTAGAGGAATTTCTAGGATTGCCTCCTAAATGTGAGTTTGATTTCTTAATTGATATCATATCTAGATCAGAACCATAGTCTAAGACACTGTATACAATGATAACCATTGAATTATTTGAATTGAAGGCTCAACTCTAGGAGTTATTATCAAAAGGATTGATTAGACCAAGTGTGTCACCATGGGATACACCAATTAACTTTATCAAGAAGGATGGTATTTTTTGCCTTTGTATTGATTATATAATGTTAGATATTAGATATTATATATAATGTGGTAGTCTACAACATGTATATATGATCACATTTTATATTGTATATTTATAATCAATACAATGTATAATGTTGTTAACTATGCGGTAGTCTACAACATGTATATATAATGTGATCATATCCCATAAAATAGTGTATCCATATACACAATGTAAGACAGATATGTTAGAAAGACATTTGTAAAGAGTATGTAGCTCAATATAGTATAGGAGTTATAAAATGGTAACACATGTAAATATTGTAACATTTGAATAATATTCCCCCAACATGGCTTAGGCAATAGGTAGAGGCAAGTCCAACATCTAGGTCCTTGTAAAATGTTGTGTTTCTTGTATGACACTCATAAATACTAGTGAAATATATGTGTGATAGAAAAAAGAGTATGTCATATGTCAATCATGAGATAAATAACATATATCAATGATGTAAAATAGATGTCAAATCATGCTTAGGTCTTGATTTTTTATTTTTATAATATTTTGGATGTTTTTATATTTTTTGAAATATTTGAATTCTTATATACTTTTCTAAATTTTAAAACAAGCTAAAAAAAAGTATTAAATGAAACCATGGGTTCAAAAGTAAAATAAAATAAAGGGATATAAATAATCCACAACATGTGTTAATGTAAAATACGCACTAAACATGATGACATAGCCATGTATGAACAAGATGTCCCCAATGTATATGCCAATGTGGGAGATCAAATAGGAATGCAAAGGAATGATTGCATAGTCTTATTTCATCACATGTGCACTTGTTACCATATGTATTATACATGTCTAAGTAGTATAGCACATAAAAGAAATATTATACATGAATAATAGTGTTTTTAAACTAAAAATGAGTATAGTATAAAAATATTAGATGTTTTAAGGATCCATTTTATCAATTTTGATTTGGTTGTGTAGAAATGTTATAGGTCAGTATCATTTAGTTCAAGAAACAATGGTAGATAATCTTGACTATTTTTGGTTGATATTATCTATGATGAAAAATTATAGTCTGATCTATTTAAACTATTAAAAAATAGGTTAAATAAAATATGATGGTATTATAGGTCATTGTGTTAGACTGATTAGACTAGGTGTAGTCATAGAAAATGTCACTTGAGTGCAACAAGTGTTACTTAAGACCACCCTAAAACTATATTAGGGCCTCTCTTAATCCTTATATATCTTTCATGTAGGTTTATCCCATCCCTAAGTATACCAAAATCATTCCCAGACCATCTCTTAGGCATCCAGGTCCCTAGTGCATTAGATTATTCCACCTAGACACTAACGCAGCCCTTTGGACACTAGCACATTATGCTAGTGACCAAAGGGTCACACTACTATACCTTACCTCTTTTCTCCTCCAATGGACATATTTACATTTCTAAAGACACCTTGGGGTTGGCCTAAACCTATTTCACATCCCCATAAGTACCAAATCAGTATATATACACCAATTTTATCCATTTACCCACTATATGAAAACTAGATACAAATACACAAAAACAAGCTCAAAAATAAGTTGTGTAAATGAAGGTCATTGATCCTTATTCTTCCCTAATTCTATATACAAACATCTATAGAAATCCTAATTTTAGATTACTTAGATTACCAATCTCAAGTCATATTTAAATTACTCAATCCCACACTCATACTAGCATTCACTTGCACTTGAACCAATACCAACACTTAGATTAGCAGAACTACATAAAGATTTATCCCCTTTTGAGGTATTGGTATGTAGGTAACTCTCAACACAATGGGGTGTTGATGTCATGTCTAGCCCATCTAGCTAAAATCACACTTTTTATACTTGTGCTCCTCAAATACCCTAACAACATGAAGGTATAGGGTTTTACATTCTAAATTAGTCAAAATACAATGAAAATACAGTGATCTAGTACTCAGACACATAGGCATGGGCATTTCAAACTTAGGCAAACGTCCATTGAGAATCTCATAATCCCTATATTCAAGAGAAATTATTATTCCCTAAAGGACATTATCACCATACACTACTATCAACAGGATTACACTACTATCAGGGAGGTGTTTTGAATTCAAATTATTGTTGATGATACCTTATCTAGTCTTTGTACTAGTTTTAATCTTGTTAACTATTTTTCTTAGTCAATTTCTAGCTAAGTACATCTTTATGTAGTTCATTATTATTTTTAGAATAATTAGATTAAGTCAATTATTATACAAATCAATGGTTGTATTCATTTCATATTTATTCCTTGATTTATTGTTCCATACCTTTAACAACTTAGGGCTTTAAAATCCATAATCCCTTAAAATTTAATTTATTTGGTGAACCCAACTTACTTTGAATACTTCCAAAATCATAAACCTAGATGCTCTTAGGGTTTGTATCCTTTTATTTTCTATGCTCAGACATTAATTTTTTAAATCTCAAATTTTATTTATTATTTTTTGTAATATTTCATAGATTAAATTTATTAAAAGGTTCAAAATATACAACATTTTTTTCTACTTTAAAACCTACAATGGTAGAATTTGATAACCAATTTGATGAGATCGATAAGAAATAATTGTAAAATTTCATATCCAAGTAGTCAGATATGCAAGATGACCTTATTTTTATTTTCCATGAAGATCTTCAAAAGTCCACTACTGGTAAATCATCTAACCCTATAGATTCTAATATAGTTAAACCCACTATAGGGGAAACTCAAATCCTCACCATTGGTAACACCTCGTATGGATAATACACATTCCTCCTCTCTAAATGTACAATCCCTTATGCTTAAGATCCATTTTCTATAGGACAAGGTGATACGTCTTGAGTAGGGTGCCACAAAGTCATCTCATGCCTTGGATTCTCATGTTATTGTGCATACACCTTTAACACAACATATAAAGGAAACTCTTTTTCCATCCATATTTGTGGCACCCAAGATTACCTTATATGATGGTAAGGGTAATCCAGAGCATCATCTACACATTTTTCACACAACATATTTGGATTACGTATCCAATGATTATCTCATCACTAAGTTGTTCCCTCATAGTTTAAAATACTATGTATTAAATGGTTCTATGATCTTCTTGATCAGTCTACCACAACATTTAATCCTTTGGCATATATGTTTTTGGCACACTTTTTAATCAATATTAGTGACAAGGTTTTATATGCTCAAGTTTCACAACTCAAGAAAAAATCTAATGAGCCAATAGTTGAATATGTCTTGTGATATAAAAATATATTAGCAAAGATGAAGATCCCCATGGAAGATAGAGAACTCCAAGACATATTCAAGTAGAGTTTATTACTAGCATTAAATGAAGCTATCATATTTAATAAGTTTCCATCATTCACATATTTGTGTCATATAGTGAAATAATGGGAAGTCAAGATTCTCTCCATGGGAAAATTAAAGTATAAAACTAGATCAGATTAAACTTAAGAGTTATAATAAGCCCCCATACAAGGTGAGGCCCACTATAAATAAGAATCATCAATACAGCTTAGAGCTAGATCCTCACATGGTTTTATTATCTCCTCTAAAGAAACCCTTCACACACCTTCTTGAATCACTAATATGTGTTATTAAGCAACCTTTGCAACATCATATCTCTCCCTCCTATCAAAGGTTGATATGACTAGGCCTCTTCCAAAGAGTTTTAATGCTAATACATTTTATAACTATCATAGATAACTAGGCCATACTACAAATAGATGCATCAGTCTACAACATAAGATACAAGATTTGATAGATGCTAATATTATTAATGTTGACACTCTTATAGAGGCACCTAGACCACAACTAATAGAAGCAAAAGCATTGAAAATATTTTTAGATCCATTTCTAAAGCACATGACTAATGAGACAGAAGGAACTTCAGGTGTTTGTTATACATATCAAGTATAGGCACCACTAGCATATTATCATAATCATACAATGGACACACACCCTCTCCATAATATCATTGGGGCATATCATACTACAATACTAGCTAAAATTCTCATCATTTTCTCAGAGCAAGACATAGTTAATTATGACTTAGATTTATATGCACTCTTTATAGAGCCTACATTGATCATCATCCTATTCAGAGTGTCATTGTTGATAATGGGTCAAGTATTAACATATGTACTATCACCTTCTATAGATTTTGCGTTATTTAGAGTAAGATATTTCTTAGATAGATATAGTTATTTATGGTTTTAGTGGCTATGTCCAGCATTCCACTAGAGAGATTATAATTTCATTATAGGTTAGGCTAGCACATATGGTCACCAGATTCATGATTGTACCTAGTGATTTCACATATGATATGTTATTGGGTAGGCTTTGGATATAATAGCTTCAAACCATTCCATCCACTATACATAGATGCCTTAAGTATATACATGTTATTCATGTGGTTAAAATAGAATGACTTCTATATGAGTACCCCTTACCTATTCCATAGTAGGTTATAAATTAGACACCAATTATCATTCTGTACATAGCTTCTATTAGCACACCTATGACATCAGTCGAGCCACTAGTACAGGTGAAGTCTAATACTATGGCATTACCACATATACATAATCTCCCATAGATACTTATATTAGAGAGACCCCTATGTTAGAGACATGTTGTGGATTTTAGAGAGCCTCTCTCTAACACTTTCCTACCTAGATCAATGTTATTGAATTCCTAAGCTACTCAACATGGAACATCCATGCCAGTTACTGCTTATTCTACCAAATGGGTCCCTAAGATCCCCATAATTCATCCACATATTCATAGACCTAATCGATAGAAATTTTTAGCTACATATCACTTAGTACATCTAATTCTCCAATATTAAATACCTCATCACATAACACACATGATCACTCTTCCTCTCTTTTATATATGACACATTGATTATGAGTCTCTTGCAAGGTTCATTATTTAGCAGTATCTCTCCTATTATACTTATCTTATACTCAAAAAATTAAAAAATATTATAATATGTTAAAAATTAAAAAAACATTCAAATATTTCTCACAAAAACATAAAAGTTTCAAATTATATGCATTTCCATGTTTACATTCCTTATATTTTCTAGATACTACATATGTTTTCTATGTTAGTATAGTTCGGTTCTATCATATATACATGCTTCACTTGTTATCTTCAAGTGTTTTTATATTATTACATTACATAATTCCATAACATAGATCCATATTTACTACTATCCACCCACTAGGGGCACATACATAGATATATAGATTTAACATTGATATATTCACCTATTGGGGGCATCCTATGCACAGATTCTTCTTTAGCAAGTTATGTCATTCTATACTACAATGAGTTTTTCCAATTACTACTATTATAGACTTAATTTATGTACATATTTTCTCTTATATGGATTTATGCCATATGTTCATGCATAATTTCATTTCTAGATTTCCTAGTTTTAGATTTGATTGCGCTTCTTTGCTTGTACATCTATTCAAGGGAATTTAAAGATGCCATTATTCTATGGCTCTAAGACAATTATTTTCATTTTGTGTATGCTTTACACATGTTCCCATGATCTTGTGTGTGCCTTATTTATTATGTATGTGAACATTTGAACATGTCCTTTCATGTGGCTCTAAATCAACCTTGCTTTTTGTATGTGCATGTGGACATTTGAACATGTCCTTGTATGTTTGCTCTATCTCAAACTTAGTGACATGTGCCCATGTCCCTTATATTATCACCCCTTGGCCTAATTTGTGTGCCTCATGTGTTTGTATGTATATTTTTATGTATGCTTCATCACCATGACACTTGTCTCTAACTTGTTGCACTCACATCTAATTTTTGATGCCATGCAGGTCCCCTTCCTCCTTAGGTGCCTTGATGGAAATCATGCCCCATCCCCCTAGGTAGTTACTCATATTCTACTTAGATTTTTTGTTAATATACACTTTTACATTATCATATCCATCTTGATAACCTTATCAATGATATATCTAACATGCATCATACATTACTAACATATGCTTAGATTATCTTACATTTTGATGTCATGTATACACATTAAATTGGTTTATCATGCAGATATCAAATATTTTTGGTCTAACACACATGATGTAGAGATTTTATTTTGAGGAAAGTTATTAAATAGGTTCAAAAAATCCCCTTGAAATAAGGGCATTCATAGGGGTTTGTTATAGATATCAGGCCATCTAGGTGCACTCAAAACACATATTCTAGCATGTAGACATAGATTATAGAGCTCAAAATCAAAAAACATAATGGAAAATAGTAAGACACATATCAATTTTTAGTTTGTATAGAAATAATATAGTTAGACATTAATATGGCATAGATGACACTAGTGCAATATGCTATTGTCTAAGGGACCATGCTACTATTTTGTATCCCCAAAATTAAGAAATTCTATAATTTATAGAAAGGTATAGAAATTACATCTCAAGTTTGCACATTATCAGTCACTGATTATTAGTTATGCTTAGTTTATTCTTAGTTTTGCATAGAATCATACCAGTTTACTCAGATTGGGGGAATCATATATGGCATGATCACTCCCACTTCAATTTTAGATATACTTAGACATATATTATTATAACTCAATCTAGAATCTATATGCATATATATCAAAATTGAAGACATGTGTGTTACACATGATTTTTGTTTGCTCACTTATGCACCAGTTGATGAAATGGAATGGAAAAATCCATGTCATTATTCATTTTTTCTACTCTAGACACCATCTACACTAGGTTCACACTAGATTGATTCCCTATTCCATCTATAGAAATTGGCATTATCGAGTAGTCCCTAATCTACATACTTGAGTACCCGAGAGGCCCTTGAGCCAATTTTAATTTTAGAGTTTCTAAGTGGCCCCAAATCCATCTTATATATATTCAATCATATCACACATATTCATTAACATTTCACAATTTTAGTACAAATGTATCTACTACATATGAGTAGGCAATGATGGAGTCATGGCCTACTTGAGTTCTTGAACCACCTACATAAGAGGGCTAGACAATCCATTGAATAGGGGTGGGAAATGATGGAGTCAAAATCAGATTGAGTTCTTGAGCCACCCACACATGGGGATTGAGCAAGCCATCAACTTAGTCTAATTTATTCACCAATTTGATCACTAGCTACACATATAGGATGTCACTAGGTTTTTACATTAGTTCACATACCCAATGAGGTATTTTCATTCCTTTCCTCTCTCTATTATCTCTTTACTTAGTCTTGTCTTTGATTTTGATATTTTTTAAGTAAGGACTAATTCATCCATGTTTCATTTGTATAATATGTAATAGAGCACGCTTCACAAACTTAGACCCAGATTCATGAGCATGGCCTTATAAATAATTCTAGGTATGATTTTTTTCCTTTATCATAGTCATTTCACTTTTTTCATTTCTAAAATAAATTTGGGGGGAATGTTGTCAAATAAAATGTCACTTGAGTGCAATGATTATCACTTAATACCACCCTATCCCTAGCTTATCCCTAGACCTATCTCAATGCCTCTCTCTATCCTTATCTAGTTTTAATGTGGGACTGACCTATCCCTAGATATACCAAAAGTAGTCCCAAATCATCTCCTAGGCATCCAAGCCCCTAGTGCACCAAATTTTTCCACCTAGAAACTAGTGTACTATGCTAGTGACCAAGGAAAGATACTACTATCCCTTACCTCTTTTCTCCTCCAATATATATATTTCCATTTCTCAAGACACCTTAGGGTCAGCTTAGACCTATTCCACATATTGATAAGTGTCAGATCAGTATATACACACCAATTTTATCTTTTTACATAGGAAATGGAAATTAGATGCAAATACACATAAGCAAGCTCAAAAATAAGTTATACAAATCAAGGTCATTGATCCTAATTCTACCTTAATTTTGTAAACAGCCATCTACAACAATATTAAGCTAAAAATATTCATATTTATTGTCTTAAGTCATACTCAAATCACTCAATCTAGCACTCCTATTATCATTCACTTTTACTTTCACTATCACTTAGATTGGGAGAACTACATTGGGCTTAATCCCCTCTCAAGGTATTAGTAGGTAGACAACTCTCAACACAACTAGGTGTTGAGGTCACATCTAGCCTCTCCAGCTAACATCACACTTTTTCTACTTGTGCTCCTTAAATACCCTAACAACATAGATGTTTATGGTTTTGCATTTCAAATCAATCAAAAATAGATAAAATATAGTTATCCAGTACTTTAGCACACAAGTATAGGCATCTTAAAATTAGGTGAAGGTCCACCCAAAAGCTCATAATCCCTACTTGCAAGGGACATTATCACACCCCATAGGACTTTAGCATAGTACACTACTATCTGGGAGGTGTTTTGACTTTAGATTATTATTGATGACATCATGTTTAGTCTTTGTACCAATTTTTAGCCTATCAACTATCTATATTAGTTAGTTTTTAGCTAAGTACATATTTATGTAGTTCATTTTTATTTTTAGAATAATCAGACTAGGTCAATTATTATACAAATTAGTGGCTATATTTATTTCATATTTATTCCTTGATTTATTGTTCTATCCATTTAATAACTTAAGGTTTTAAACTCCATAATCCCTTAAAATTTAAGTCACTAAGAAAGTACAAAAGAAGAGCCAAGAGGCCAGAAAGTCATAAATATTCCAGGGATAGAATATTAATCACACATTAAAAAAATTGAAGAATGGAATGATGAATTAAATAATAAAATATGTATAATCAAGTTTTTATTTTTGATTATTTGAATGCTTTTTAATTTTTATAATTTTTAAATTTAAAAATGCTAAACAATGATCCCATCAAGAGGGGAGTAATAATAAGTATATATAATAAGTTATGGAAGGATCACCTTTTGTGGATGAAAAGTGCTAGATAGGAATGAATCAAAATCAAAAATTGCATCAGGTGTTGTAATAAAATAATCTAGATCACTACTCATGTATTCCTATGTGGGAGGAGTATCCCTAGGAAATGTAGAATGGTTTGAAATCAAATTAATATTAATAGATTATTGTTCCCAATATTATGATCTTTGTGGAACATGTTTGTTTGTATGTACCATCAATTTAGAAGATATTTCATGTGATGATGTTTTTTATGAACTTGAAACCTTTTTTGATATGATTCTTTCTATTGCATTGGTTGTTTTTGAGATTTTTACACCTTTTTGTGAATTGCCTACATATAAATATTTTTCATAAGTGCAACAAATGTAAATGTGATTTTCTATTGAATGTATCAATGAATTGTGGTGATGGATGGATTGGAGGAGGTATCATATACTTTAGAGGGTACATATATCTAATTTTTAAAACTATGACCACTTAATTTCAAGGAATTTACTTTAAGCATATATGTACCATAGAAGATAAATCATAGAGATTTTGTAACCAATGACATATTAATATCATGTCAAAGATACCCATTTTTGGTAGAACTAGATAAGGAGTAGATAATATATTAAGACCCACCTGAAGAGATAACACAGTGCATCCTAAATTAGTTTGTTTTTTTCCCATTAAATGTCTTGAAACTTTTAGATGTTATTTGTATCTCATGCTATGTGTAAACTCATGAGTGAAGTAATGTCATTGTACATGTATTCTCACTTGATCAATTGTCAATTGGTACATTATGAATAGGTTGTTGATCAATGTATGTTCATATGCATAAGGCATGAAAAAAAAGAATCACCATCTACTATATTTATATCATCAAAAGTAATCATAGGACATGGTTGAGAAGTTTAAAAAACTCTACCAATAGTTCCATGTAATGGATGATCATATGAATCAAGAGGTGGTTATGCATTATAAGTATAATGTACTGTTGAATTATCATTATTTTTTGGGAATGGCTCACTAAAAATATTCAACTAACATTTTCATTTTGTTGAGGCCTTGTTTTTTATGTAGGAGTGCCTAGATTAATGACTATTATCCATAAGATCTTTAATTTGGTGTTTGATCTTGAATCATTGATTATTAAAATTCCCATTACATCTATGGTAATCATAATATGAATTGCTATCAAATTATTTACTTTAAGGTCTACTCATATCAAGCTCAAGTAGTGGAGGTAGAGTAATGAGATTGCACTCGTGTAACTTTTTTATCAATTTATGAGGTAGTTGTGGTAATTTAGAAAAAAAAAACATTCTTGTTAATCTAATAAAATAATATTATTGGAAGGTTGAGATATAACAATGATTATGATCTTTAAATTAGTTTTAGCATCGGTTGGATTAACTTTATAAGATGGTTTGAATTAAAAAATAAATGTGGAAATTGAAGTAGATGTAGGTGCATATTTGATATTTTTTATAGCAATAAGTTTGACTTCTCTTTCTCTTATTGTATGACAAAATTCCTCAAATGATATGAAGTTATTTAAAATGATTGACTCATGCAAAGGTGTAAGAAACTCTATTTGAAAATATATTGTAATTCATTATCTACCAAGGTTTAGTAATTTTAAAAATAATTGTATTGTAAATAATTACACATCATTGATAGGCTCATTATTTTCTTGCTTAAACTTATAAATTTTCACAAAAGAGAGATGCTTGTCAATATTGATAGCAAAATGATTGAGAAATTAATATACTAATGGATTGAATGATTTGATTGATTGGATAGGTAAATTATAAAAATAAAGTAAGGCATAATATTTTAGGATTCTTGGAAACAACTTATTAACTTATCATTAAAAGTATAATCCAGACATGTCACATGAAAAGATAGAACATGTTACTCTAGATCTATTTTACCTTTACATAGTTGGAGTTTAAGAGCTAAAAATATTGTAGGTAAAGGATATGATGAAATCTCATGAGATAATAGATTATGATTCAAGCCTTGTGAATCCATTAATTTACTATATTTTTCTATTCATTGATTTAACTACAACACCTTAGCATGCAAATATGAAATATTTTTCACAAGGTATTATGTATTAGGCTCGGTAGGTGATGTAGTATGCATAGCTATCAAGTATTTTGTATGACTCATTTGGTTAGGCATGTGCATAGATATATTTTGGAGTCCTTTTGTTTCACCCAAACCTAAAGGTGGAGATGTAATATCAATATCAATAGTAGAGGTAACAACACTTGTGGTAGGGTTAAAAATGTGAAAGAGTGGTTCTTGTTGTGTATTGAAAGTATATTTTTTCACTTTTTGTGCACTTTTAGAAGCTAATACAAATTTTATTATTTTGAGATTATATTATGTAATTGAATGGAGTCCTACTCAAAATTTGGATAAAAGTTTGACTTGTTCAAGATCTACCCCATTGAGTTCATCAATATGGATTCTATCCAAGTTTTTATGATTATATTTCTCATTATGATCACCTTGAATAATTTATTTGTTGTGATTATCTTATTTAACATATTCATGATTATTTTTTTCATCAAAATAAGAGGAACCAATTTTTTCATTAGATGAGTCCATTCTAATAGTGGTCAAATGTATTTGAATAACCTCAATATGGGCCTTACTTAACCTAGCACTATTGTTAGGAATATAGAACATAGAGCAATACTAATGAATTAAAGATGGAAATAAAATGTAGAAAACACAACATAATAGAGAGTTTTAATGTGGTTCACCCAATATGTGCTATCCCAATATGTGCTATGCCTACGCAAAAGCAGCTAGTCTTTCTTATTATTCAATCCATCAAATGAAGGGAAAAACCTGTAATACAACCCCCATAATATCCTCTTCACTCAAATACAATGTGCCACCATAATTACAATTCCCTCGTATCAAAATGAGGGTTACATATAGGAAAAAAGTGCGCAAACATAATTTTTACCATTAGATCTACAACATAATAATGAATGGTCTAGACTTACTACAAAATTACAATATTTTATAATGCATTTTTAACTAAATTTTACTTTAGGGGCATTGCTCTTAAACCCCCACCAAGGGGGGGTCCAAAATAGGTAGTCACCCCCCATGGCGACCCTAATAGAGGGTGTTAACACCCCACACTCCCTATTGGGAATTGGGCATTAAAATAAGATCAGGCTCTACCATCCAACAATCTCCCACTTGGAGACTGATTGTTGCAACTCCATCACTATAACTCTTGTCTGGACTTTTCTTTGAAATTTGACCCTAACATGTTTCTCATATTCCTTTTTATCCTTGAAGACCTATTGAAGTTGAACAACTCTCCAGATTATTTTTTGTGACTACCTTTGTTAGCATATTTATAGGATTCTGACTCATATGGATATTTTCTAACTTTAGTTGACCATATTTTAAAACTGAATGAATGAAGTGATACCTAAGTTGTATATGTTTGGTTCTTGAGTGGAATGTTGAGTTCTTTGATAAATGAATCACACTCTATCTATCACTATATAACATATAATATACTTTCTTATGCCTCAACTCTTCCATGAACCATTGCATCCATATCATCTCCTTGCTAGCTTCTATAGCTACAACATACTCTACCTCTATAGTTGACAAAGCAACTACTTTCTACAATTTTGAAATCCAACTAACTATTGTATCACCAATAGTGAAAACATAATATGTGGTGCTCCCCCTACCATCTAAACCTATAGCCATGTCTGCATCAACATATCCCTATAAGGTAAGATCTAAACCTTCATATCATAATCATCTATCAGTGGTCCCTCTCAAGTACCTGACAAGCCACTTGACTGCATCCCAATGCTCTTTTCCTATATTATTCATAAACCTACTAACAACTCCCACTATATGAATAATATTTGGTCTCGTACACACCATAACATACATTAAACTTCCAAATACTAAAACATATAGAACTTTAGATATGTAATTGATTTCTTCTTATGTTTTAGGACACTGTTCCTTGCTTAATTTGAAGTGCCCTCCCAAAGGTGTGTTTACATGTTTTGCATCTTGAATATTTTACCTGACTAACACCTTCTTGATTTACTCTTCTTGATACAATGTCAATTTTCTATTTTTCCTATCTCTTTTTATTCTCATACCAAGGATTTGCTTTACAGCACCCAAATCCTTCATTGCAAATGAATTTGTTAATTTTATTTTGAGATCATTTATATCCTGCATGTTAGACCCTGTAACAAGTATGTCATCTACATACAATAACAATATAATATAGCCACCATTATCTAATCTCTTAAAATAGACATAATGTTAAAAATGGAATCTACCATAACCTTATTCTATCCTAAACATGTCAAATTTTAAATACCACTGCCTTAGAACTTGTTTTAGAACATGCAAACTCTTCTTCAACCTGCACACCATTTTCTCCTTACTTTTTACTTTGTATCCCTATGGATGCTCCATATATACTTTTTCCTCCAAATCACCATGAAAGAAAGTAGTCTTCACATCTAACTATTCAAGGTGCAAATCGTTTACTGCTACCAAACTTAAAATAGTTCTTATGAAAGTCATTTTTACAACTGGAGAAAATATTTCATCAAAATAAATACCTTTCTTTTGTGAAAACCCCTTTACAACAAGTCTAGCCTTGTACCTCTTTTTGCCTCCATCTTCTTCCTTCAACCTATAAACCCATTTATTATGCAATGCTCTTTTACATGCAAGCAACTGAACCAAACCCCAAGTTTGGTTATGTACTAAGGAATCCATCTCCTCTTTCATACCTTGCTACCACTTCTTTTTAGTTTCTACCTGCATTAATTCTTCATAGCTTTCTAGCTCACAACCATCAATCAATAATAAATAATAAAGTGAAGGAGAGTATCGTTCAGGAAGTCTACTTACTCTTGTAGATCTTCTAACTACACTTATAGGAGTTTGAGGTACTTATATTTTTTGCACATTTTAATTTTTTGGAACTTTTGAAATTTCATTTCTAGTGATTTCATAAAGTATTGCATATTCATTATTTGGTTTTTCTTGTTTCTTTCCCTACAACTGATCTCTATATATGACCTTCTCATTAAAGATCACATCTCTACTCCTAGTGATTTTTTTATTTTCAAAATCTCATAAATGGTAACCAAAATTATTAACTTTGTATCCAATAAAATTACATTTCTTAGATTTTGCTTTAAGCTTGGTTTTATTTTCTTTATCAATATAGCTAAATGCTTCACAAATAAAAATCTTTAAAAATGAATAATCTACCTTTTTACCTATCTATGTTTCTTTTGAAATTCCATCATCTAAAGGAATTGAATGCCCTCTATTTATTAAATAAACAACAATATCCATAACATCTACCTAGAACTATAAAGTAAACCCTACATGTAATCTCATTCTCCTTGTACGCTCCATGATTATCATGTTCATCCTTTTCGACACATGATTTTTTTGTGGTGTTCTTGGAACCATCTTTTCTCTACAAATCCCATGGGATGAATAATAATTATCAAATTCATAGATATAGTATTCACTTGCATTATCTAATCTGACACACTTCAACTTATTTTCTGACTCATTCTCAATCAAAGTTTTCTATTTCTTAATAGTATCAAAAACATCATATTTTATTCATATGCAATAAATCCAATTTTTTCTAGTTGCATCATCAATAAAAGTAAAATAATAAGAAGAGCCACCAAGAGATGATACCTGAGCTAGTCCCCATATATCTATATATATAAGCTCTAAATTTTCATCCTTCTTTATCTTCCCAACTCTAATAAATCTAAGTCTCTTCTTTTTACTATACACACAATGCTCATAGAAATCCAAATCCACCTTCTTCAAATTTAGAAATAAATTATTTGAGTGGAGAATTAGCATCCCATTCTCACTCATGTGCCCAATTCTTTGGTGCCATAATTTTATATCTAACTCTGTAGAAGCTAAATCAATAGAAGAGTCAACATTACCATTAGATAAATATAATGTACCTACCTTCTCTCCTTTTTCTATTACTAGTGATCCTTTAGTGACCTTCCACAAATTTTTTGCAAATGTAACTATGCAGCCCTCACTTCCCAACTGTCTTGTTAAAATTAAATTTCTTCTGAACTTGGGAACATACCTCATCTCTTTCAACAATTAATTATTTCCATTCTGTAATTTTATCTATATCTTACCCTTTCCTAAAATTTTATAGGGTTCACCATCACCCAAATAAAATTGTCCAAAATCACCTTGAACATAGTTTTGAAAATATTTCTTATGGAGTGTAGCATGAAATGAAGCCCCTAAATATAATGCCCAAGAATTATTAATATTATCTAAAGAAAGGATTAAATCATCTTGTAACACATCACCTGCTACATTTGCTTCCTAATTTTTATGTTGTTTTCCATCTCCTTGTTTTCCTTTTCAAAACCAACAATCTTTATTTAGGTGTCATTTTTTCTCACAAATCTAGCACACCAACATTCCTCTAGATTCGGATCTACTTTTTTTAGACTTACCATAATTTCCTAGGCCCTTTATTTTATCTTTTTGTCTTCCCCTATTCTCCATAGTCAAAGTATTACCTGATGTCTGACCTATGCTTTTCCATCACATTTCTCCACTAAGAATAACATCATCAAACTTTAAAGTGTTTGAACCAGAGATATAATTACTCACAACCATGACCAAGCCATTCCAACTTTTTGGAAATGAGCATAGAATCAAAAAATCCCTAACCTCATCATCAAAATTTACTCCTACATAGCTTAACTAATTTGTGACCATGTTAAATTTATTTAAATGATCAGTAATAGATCCACCTTCTGACATTTCCAAATTAAATAAATGCTTCATAATAAATACCTTGTTAGAGGCTGAGGGTTTTTCATACACTCTATCCAATGCCTTTATCACATCCATTATTACCTTTTATTTTCAAATATTGAAGTCCATTGATTCTACTAGGCACAACCATATTTTTCCTAGTGTCTTTCTATCAAAAACCTCCCAATCTTCATCATTCATAGTTGCCAACTTCTTTGTTATTTTTCCCAATGGTAGGAAAAGATCCTTCTAATATAGATAGGTCTCCATTTATATCTTCCATATCTAGTAGTTTTGGCTATTAAAATTGTTAACCTTAAACTTTTCATCTTTTGTCATTGCTCCCACTCGAACTAAGAACCCTCTTTTCATGTGAGTTTATCTACCAAATAAACCTTTGGTTCTAATTCTAGTTGTTATAAATATATAACATAGATTAATATTAATGAATTAAGGATATAAATAAAATGTAGAAAACACAACACAATATAGACACAAATTTAATGTGGTTCACCCAATATAGGCTATATCCACACAAAAACAACTAGTCTTTCTTATTATTTAGTCCATCAAATGAAGGGAAAAACCTATAATACAACCATTACAATATCCTCTTCACTCACACACAACATGCCACCATAATTATAATGCCCTTGTATCAAAAGGAGGGTTACATATAGGGAAAAAATGCACAAAAATAATTTTTACCATTAGATTTGTAACCTAATAGTGAATATTCCCAATTTATTATGAAATTACAATATTTTATAATGCATTATTAAATAAATTTTGCTTCGAGGGCAATTCCCCCAAACCCTCTCTAGGGTGACCCTATCAAGAACTAGGCATTAAAATAAGATCAGTCTCCACCATCCAACAACTATGCCTTAGAGGAATAAGGGAAAAAGGTCTTTTATATGACATAAAAAAATAATATGAAAAAGATATTGTAGAAAATATATAAAAATAAAATGCTAAAAAAAGAAATAAAAAAATTTTGTATGGAGATTAGCAAATTTTGCTGAAATCCAAGGTCAAAAGAAAGTTTTTTCAGTGTTAAATATTGAATCCAAAGTTAAAATAACATTATTTTAGTGTCAAATATTAGATCCAAAGTCAAATTAAAACTCATGCTCAGGAATTTATATAAACCCTACAAAAAGATTTAAGCAATGCTCAAATAAAATTTACGTGTTTACCAATATGTTTTATCATAATTTTGAATTAATTGATGTATTAACTCTAATGAAGATAAAATGCATTGAAAGATAGAAAATTCCATGAATAAATTGTAATTATTAGAATGAAATAAAATTACTTAAATTTAAAAATATCAAATGAATGAAAGAGTTGACCATGGAAAACACAAAGAGATATAATAAAAATTAGTTTATTTATTTTTGTAAGTTGACTGTGTATGACTAAAAGACAACTGAAATGATCAACATAGATATTACTATGTGAGTGTAACTAAAATAGAGATTATCACTATTTTGGTTTAGGATTGACTATAATGGGACATGATCAACTACCATTAATGTCCTATGTGGTTCAATATTACCTCTATGAAAAAAAGGAAAGTGAGGGCACAATCACCTACACCTACTCAAAATGAACCATAATGTATAAATTTGACCTTTGGCTATGAACAAATAACTTATAAATAATTATTCAAAGTTGAAACCCTAATAAGGTTGTAATAGTTTAAAACCTTAAAAAAGATGGGGGGAGTGTAGTGGGATGAGCTAACCTAAATCACCCTTATGGTGATTAAACATAACCTATGTATCCAATACTCCAAAGATAGAATTCAAGCCCATGTAGTTCTCCTATTTAGAGTGCTTAGTGTGATTGTGATCCTTTTGATACATGTATGCATCTAGACATTAATTGAATACTTGATAATACTTTACTTAATTTGGATAGAATAGGCTCATGACTTGGATAAACATTGTTTCTATTGATTAAAATTAGTTTTTGAAAGAATAGGGAAACTTTTCTCAATGTGAAGAGTGTAAGTGTTCTTCAATATTGAATTTACCAAATGATTTTCTAGTAGAATAAGTGGCTTAGAGGTGTATTTACAGAAATCTAAAAGGGGAAAACCTCATTCTACCTATCCTATAAATAATGACCAGACTTCAAGGGAGGGTTTAACTTTGAAAAAGAGCCATTACTAAGGGAAAATACATGATCAAACCATAAGGAAAATATCAACTATTGGTCCCATCTCATATGGCTCAATTATGTCCTAGAAAAGGTGATGCTTGATTTTAGAAATTTGAATGTCGATACAGATGCTTAGAGATGTTTTAGTCATTAATAACATTTATGTAGGTATAAAATAGAAAATATATAATGGATTGGTCTATATAGGTACTTAGGATAGTGTGAGGAGGAAAAATAGGAATAATTTAAGTGATCAAGTCAATTAAAGTAAAAGTGGGCCAAAAATAACATTATCAAGTATTTATGACCAATTTTGAGTATCTATAGTCATATAATTCTATGAATTTTCCATTTACCATGTGGAGCTATATTGCTTACACATGCATTTATTTTTCTCATATTGTTTATTTTTTTATGTTTCATAGATATGCTACTTAGATATGTTGTAACAGTTACATAAATTGATATAATAGACTAGTTTGACTTGTTATAGTATTCATTATTGTTGTTTACTTTCATAATAGGCTAATTGTTGAATGTCTATTATATGAATCCCTTGGCCTTGTGTATGGAATTTAATTTTCCATTGTATGTTTTCCTTGCCTTTGTGTGTGACATTTTATTGTCCATTAGATGTGGCCCTTAACATTGTGTGTGACATTTTATTTCCCATTATATGTGGCCCTTGGCCTTGTGTGTATCATTTGATTGTTCATTATATGTATCCCTTGGCCTTGTATGACATTTAGATATATTGTGTATGTTTCTATTGTGTTCCTCATGGCCTTGACACTATGTGATTATGAGTGATTCATCTAAGATTATTTTTTGAGTTTACAGAGTTTGCTAATTTTTTGGTGTCATGATGCATATCACACTTTTTCTTTGTATCTACAGTGGCATGATTAAATCATGCACATTTGTTTCATAGTCTTACTCAGTGATTTTATCAATGAAGGTTACTAATGCATGTCTAATAGCTATATATATCTTAACATGACACTTTTATGCCTTAAATTACATGTTTCATATGTGTTTTGATGATACATTTATACTATGAGAACACATTTTTCACATGTTGACATTATTATACATGATTATATCTTTTAATTAACATGATATAGTTAAAAAAAAAATTGATGTGAATGACTCGTAGGATACATCCCTCACTTCAAAAGGAGGAATATTAGTGGGATTTTCATAGAGACTTAAGCCTCCATGAACATAAAATTCAAATTTTGATATAGTTTATAGGATTCTAAGATTTTATATTGATTCAATTATCATTTTGATTCAGATATGGGATAAGTATTTACATATTTGAATATATATTTTGGGCATATGCCATGCATATTCACTTAATTTAGGGAACATAAGTTATGATTTTTCATATATTCACATATTTAGATAGATTTGGGGAATATGGCATTAATACGAACATATCTACAGGAACATGAATTATAGGTTTTCAAGTTTGTGACATATTAATACATAGATGCATAGCATTCCATATCATGTTTTCACTAATTGTTTCACATAATTGGGCATGAAGGTTGTTCATGCATGTATATTATTATAGTTACAATGCTAGCATAGACTATGGGTCATGAACATTGTTCATGCACATACACACTTTTTAAATTTATATTTCAAACATATATGCATGAACAAACTATAATTATGTATATATATACTTATATATTCAATATCACCCTAGAATTTATACAAATGTATACAATAGGTGATTCACATATATTAAGGTAACATAATTAAGGTTTAGTGATTCTCAATGGTCTTCAAACTACTTAAAGCAATCCCATATATTTCTCCCACCATACCATATTAGGGTATAAAATTAGTTTTAAGATTAATTATATGAGTTAGTTTAGATGATGATTTTGCGATGCTTAATGTCCATTGAAGTACATCACTTTAAATGAGGGTAGGGGAATTTATATTCCCAAACCATGGATATGCCTTAGTTCAAATTTGGTATTTTATCTAAATTATATAAGTGCTTCAACAAAGAAGCACAATTATCCAATGTTTCAATAAGAAAACATCCTCTAATAACATGATACATGAAAATATGGTTAACCCACTTACAAGTATATTTCTTCCTTACTCTTTTAAGTTTCTAAAAGTTTAATTATAGTTCAGGTTTCATATTCCATACATGGGAATTGATTTTTTAATGTTCATTACAATTTGTGTGAATCAAGATGAAAATTTTGAGCCTTCTTCCAAATACAAAGAGTATTGAACACACTCAAGTATATATATTTTCTTTTTATTCTAGCATTGTACTTAATTTCAATACTAGAATAAAAATGTGGTATTTATAGATTATAAAATATGGTATTATATACTTGGGAATGTTAGTTTTGACCTAATTTCACCTTACATGAATTGTGCCTACAAATATGCCTATCATTTTCCCTTTTCTCACACTTACACGCTTTCTATGGTTAAAACCTTCCCAATTTTCCAGAAATCACCTACAGGAATTATCTAGTCTATGTCTAACCTACTTAAAATCATATTTAGACTATATCTAATTCATTATATTAACCTTCCTCCTTTTTAGATAAAAATGATAGATTCAAATGGGTCCAAAATTCTACTATTCCTATGTCAAAAAATGGTTAATTTTAAAATTAAAATCCTTCTTATGGATTGAACCAAATATTAAGTGTGTTGGTGGTGTGAAAAAGTACCTAAATAATCCCATTTAAATATATAATAGGCCTAATAATATTACCCATATGTCAGGAAATTATCAAGCATACTCATACACTTTCACATTCAAAGGGAGTACCCTATTATTTTTAATTCAACAATAAATCATAAGGAACATGTCCTATCCAAGTCTAAATCACCTCAAAGCCAAGACGAAGTTTTAAATTTACAAGTATAGAAAGCTATATCATAGGTTTCATACATTCAAGGATTAGTATTGCACACTTTTACCTAACATGAATAACTACATGCGGACTTTTACCTAACATGAAGAACTACATGCAGTTTGACTTTCCTCTTCATAGTATTTGATATGTAGGCAACACTAAACCATTTATTAAGGAGTGGTTGGGGTCAACTCAACCCACCTTATTTACCCTTTTTCATAAAAAATTAGTGTTGAAAGTGAACCTCGGGTTTAAAGAGAATGAGATAGGCTTTAGGTATTGCACACATAGTCATCTTTTAGGATCACACACAAATATAAAATACAAGTAGGTGCAATGACCTATACAAAGATAGATAAGTATAAAGTACAAATAAAAAAACCATCAAATTCAATTACAAGCATTGGTACTAAATAGAGGTTGATGGTCCTATATAGGCACACCCAGAGATCTAGTTCTTGATTTGAGCAACTCATATTCTAGTTTCCTACCTTTCTTGCTACCTACATTTGGTCTTATACCTCCACAAAATATTAAAATTCAAAATATTTACCCTATTGATACTTTTCATAAATATCAAGTGTAAGTGTCGAAACATTTTCTACCTTTTACATTAAGATAAAAATTTATGTAATATTTGATAAAAACTGTATCAATTCTAAGTTTTATCAACAATGTGCAAGTAAGGTTTAAGTTATAATTTTCTATATTTAAAAATGACAGAGCATACACAAAATATTTTCAAAATATAAGATAATTTTTATGTGTGATATATTAAAAAAATAAGATAAATACATCTCCACTATGTCAAATAGATTTATGCTTGTAAAATGGATTGGATGGATTAATCCTCCCTCTCTTTATTGTGTGAAAAATATTCCAAATATGATTCATAAATAATCTACATGGACATGAAATAACTTACTCTAGTCAAGAAATAATAAAATTGGCATAGTGACCAATCTATGCTTGAGGCCTATGAATGTTGTCTGGCATTTGGGAGTCCATAAAAACTGTACTCCCTTCCATACTAACTTCTCTAATGGTATTAAGATCACAACATATCCTTAAATCTATGATAGTAACCCACATGCCCTAAAAAGGATTGTATTTTCGATGAAGTAGTTGGTGGTGGCATACCAACTATCACTGTGATCTTTGCCTAATCGACTTATATACCTCTGCTACAAACTATATGACCAAGTAAACCACTGAATGGTGTGAAAAATAAACATTTTTTTAAAATTTAGAGATATCCTTAGATCCCTATACCTTTTTAACATTAATATCAACTTAGACAATTATTATTTTAACAATGAGAACATTGCCCAATCATCTAGATAGATCTCTAAAAAGTCATGAATAAAATCCCTAAACACAACAATGATGGCTCTAGAGAACACCACTCATGTATTTTTTAATCTGAATATCATTACCTTATAGGTGAATGATCCCCACTATGTTACAAAAGTAGACTTTGTCTAGTCCTCTATGATAGGTATTTGGTGGTAGTCACTGAACCCATCCATGAATGAATATACCTTATTACCTATGACAGACTCTAGTACCTCATTGGTAAATGGAATTGGGAAGGGATAATTGACACAAGGATCATTTAAGATGTGATAATCACCATAAATATTGATCTCCCCCATCTTCTTTGGCTGTACCACCATAAGGCTTACCTAATCAACTTTTTCCACAAAAAAATTATTCCTACTACAAGCATCCAATCCAATTCTTCTCTGACCTTCATTTTCATGTTGGGGTTTAGCCTATAGGGCCAATTTTTTTATTGTATTTACATATTATTTAAGTTCAATGTGAATTTATCCAAGAGAGGGATTGACACCTTTGACTTATACAAATGTGGCGAGGAAGATGTCTTGATGATATCTCAGAAGCTATAACACTTTTGAGATTTTGGCTTGTGTTCAGTAATCGCTTATATGAGCCATCTTAGGTATCTCCTCCGTACCAAGGTTTCCAATATGTTATTTTAAGGGATCTTGATAAATCTTTCACTATGCTTGGAGGATGGTGTCATAGATTTGTCTTTTAGCCTCTCGTTCTAGAAAATAAATATATCATAACCTATCTTCTTATATTTGTTCTATGACTTCCTCTAGTAGTGGTTTTAGATCCCTTTCTAGTATACAAATATCTTGAAAATCCATATCATATTTGATTTATTTGTTATATTGTTAGTCTAAATGGTCTTGGATCTGGTGACATAGTTGGACCTATCTTATTCTATTTGTTCTATGACTTCCTCTAGTAGTGGTTCTAGATCCCTTTATAGTACACATATATCTTGAATATCCATATCATCTTTGATTTCTTGGTCAAATTGTTCCTCTAAGTGGTCTTGGATCTAGTGACACAATTGGGATTCTCCTTGTTCCTGCTCTTGAGGTAGGTATAGACATTCAATATCTTTTATAAGTTGTAGACTAGATTCTATTTTAGATGAGAATCCATTAAAGTTGGAAAATTCTCAACTCATCCTTGGCATAGGAAAGTCTCCATTTTATTTAGAGCTTGATGAATTATGGGATGATCTCTCTCAAATATAAAGGTCTATATAAAATCACTTTGTATTTGTGCCTAATGATTTGTTTCCTTTTTACTCTCTTGGTGAATTTACCATACCTTAGGAATGACCCTAATAGTATAAATAAAAATGTGAGGCTAGTGTTTTATAGTTATTCCTTCTCGTGTCCAAACCTAAATACACCTATAAATATGTAACTTAGGAGGTTTTAAGTCCTACAAAATTAGCCACTCCTATTACACATCTTTTGGTAGCTGAAACCTTATGATCAATAATTTGCAAGCTTGGTCTCATGTCATGTGGCCTTCTCTATGCACTAAACACTAATTTACAACAACCTCTTTGAGCACATAATTGATAGCATTGACCCTCTAATTCATATCAGGGACATGTAGCTAAAATTATATGAGGAAATCACCTATATCTTTAGTTATGAAGTACCAATGTATCCATTTTTTTGTTGTGTATACCTTACGTAGATGTCAAAATTCATGGTCACCCTTCGCTGAATTCAAGATATGTGTATCTAAATCTCCACTTATTGAAGATATGCTATCCTAAGATAGCATACCATTAGGTGTTGGGTCTATGTAATCCTTGTCAATGTAGTTTGCATTATAGATGAAATCAACCTCATAGTTTGTTGGCAACCTCATAGATATTAGGTGCACTTCTTATTGATTCAATTTATGTTTTTGAGTAGTAATTCAAAGAGGTGTACTAGGTAACTTTGCATATTCCAAGACCTATTTTTGTGGATGAGGTTGGCTATAAATAAAAATGCAATCTATAATTTGTAGATCCTATTTCCTATCATTTGTTATCACCTTCATCTAACTGGTTCTTATGACTATATAAGGAGAATATATCTCATTGAGGATGATATATGGCTTCACATCTACTTTATTCAAGGGAATAATGATGATATTATCATCCTAGTGAAATTAAATCTAATTCATGATTGTATTTACAATCATTTACCCATCATAGGCCACTTCTCAATATGATTAGGATAGTGAGTTTCGGTAGTCTTTATGTCGATGACTTCAAATTCAAGTTGCAAGATAAGCTCTGTGACTTTAATCTCCACATCTTCCAACTATCCTATGGGTTCTACCTTCCCATAATCTATGAGGATAAATGTCACAAGACTATAACTTAATGGAGGTCATCTAATGGCCTCCCAAGTGGATCCAAGAATCATGTTATTTATGCTACCAAAATCAAATATAGGATTTGGTAATTTGTATCTAGATACTTTGATGTCCATTCTCACATTGATACCCCATGGTTTCTTGGTCTTCACATACTAGACCATCTTGTCAATCAGTTATTGACCTTTCTATGTATATTCTAATAGATTGTGCAAAAGATTCATTATGTTCTGGTATATATCCTCATTTTTCAAGTACTAAGGATATTCATCAAGTCAGTTAGTGTAGTGACAACTCATTCCTAGTATAGTATTCACATAATCTAGCCATAGTTTTAAGTGTCCATGGATACATAATCTCTTTTAGTGTTCCCTTACTATTAGAGATTCTTGAGAATCTATATAGTTTCTTGCATTAAGATTTGCTTGACACTATGTTATGGATACTTATCATGTTGTTATTTATTTATCCCATAGTCTATAAGAATCTCTAAAGGAGGAAATTCTTATGCTATGTGTTGTTGAAGTGTGATGACCTATGTCAATATGTTATCTCTTGGCTGCATTGGACCATGTTGGCATTACACATAAATTTATCTCTATGTTGGCTCTCTAGAATCAGGTAGTCCTCTATGTCATATGGTCTAAAGTTATATAGTAGGCATAGTTTGACTACCAATAAGGATTATATGGATATTTTCATTATACGTGGTTCAATTTTCCACACAGATAACACCTAATAGGTTGTCTTCCTCATCTTCCTTATGCACCTCCTTCGTATCCACCTCGATATTTTCCTCCTCCTCTAGTACCTTATAAACCCCAACCACCTTATTATTGTAGCCCAAAATTGGCTATGTTTTGGGTGCATTCTAACCCTATTGATTTTGGTAGCTATCATACCCAACATATTGGGTCTATTGTGGGTTTGGAGCCTAACTAGTCAACCGTGCCTAGGGAATTGCAAGGTTATAAGGAGTTAGATATTAAAGAGTGAATGGATATAAAAAAATGTTCCATTACTTTGTAGTGGGTGGTCCATAAATTGATCCTTGTGTTTGATAAGACTATATTTTAGGATCCCAAACTATACTAGTCTATGATGCATTGGTAGGAGTTACCTCTAATCGAGATGTAACATATGTCATAACATTTGCCTATTACACTATGACTATAAAAAAAAATAGTAATGTCTTACTTCAGTTCCTATAAGGCCCAAAAATCATTATCTTAATGGTTCACATATTTTCAAAATGTATAATGCAAAATTTGTGGCTTCTTAATGTGATGTTATATTAAATGACAACTCGTAGTATAATGACCTACCATTCAAAAAAAATCATAGAATTGAGTTTTAAGCCTTGGACACTCATTTTTGTGATGTCTAAACTAATTACATTTTTTGCACCATATGTCTAAATTTTGTCTATCAATCCTATCTTGATATTATTTAAGCTTTTGAATAAGGTTCTATAGTGTATCTTCTACCTTAGATGAAGTAAGTGTTGCATCACCATGATTATTAATTTGTTCTACTCTAATTGTAGCAGTGTGAGAATATGATTTAACACTAAATTATGTTTAGGATATATCAAATCTGATATGAGGTCATATACCTTCGACAAACCAGGCAACTTTATCCTTTTCTTCCATAGTAAATTCCACTTTATTCATGATAACTAAGAATTTGTGATAATAGTCTTCAATGATATCTATGGGTCCTTGTCATATCTCTTTTATATCTTATATAGTTTGGATTATGATTTTATTTACCTTGAACTCTATGATCAAACTTTTATTTATCTCATCCAAAGTCACTGTATTGGTATTTTTATGATATATGAATTTTAAGGCTCTTCAAGCTAGAGCACTAATTAATTCATACTTCATTATATTTTCATCTATAACTCCTTCAACTTTCCATTTCATTGAATAGCTAAGAAGGTGTTATTCAAGATATAAGGACCCATCATAGGGTGTAAGACTAATAAAATCTCTAGGTTGAAGCATTGTACCTGGTGGTTGTGTAGTTACATAAATTTGTTATTATTGTGCATGCTTCTATATAGAAATATATGGTGAGTGTGTCGGTAATCCTTATGCAAAAGGATGGAATACTTAGATATGTGATCCTAAAGTGGGACTAGGTTATTCTAATGAATTCAAAACTTTAAAATCTCTATTGTAGTCCACTTCTAATAATACTATGACTTGCTCTAGGATAACTAGGTTGGTCTTTGTCAATAGAGTTGATCTGATGTATTGATGTTGTTCTCTTGAAAATTTCTATTTTCTATCTCAATGAGATCTCTTAAATTTTTTAATGATTTTATCATGTGCTTATATCTATTCTATATAAATCCAATATTGGTCTTTCACTCTGAAAACTAAAATATGCATGTCTAAAAATAAATAGGGCTCATGGATGCATGCTCCCTAGGTGAATGGTCTAACCTCTTTTAACTATTTATTCATCACTTGAACCTATACTAGCATTAAAACTATGTGATATTATGTTTCATTCCTCTATTATTAACCTTTTCCATAATTTTTAACCTTATCCTAGATGTTCTAACACACTAATCTCTTCCTTCTCTTCTCTTCCCTCGTATTCTACACTACTTTCTTTCTCTTCATCTCTTTTCAACCCAGGCTTCTCACTCTCTTGCTTTGCACTTCTATTCTATTTCTCCTCTTCTCACTTACTCTTCACTCCTACTCTTCTACTAATACCTCTCAAGTTTATATCTGACTGGGTATCTGTGCTTTGGTTCTACCTTCTTTATTGTTGTAGTGCTCAGTCTGACTCTAAGGTATTTTTCCTCTATTCTTACAGTGCTTTATATAGATATTGAGTCCTTTTAAACTCTTGTTTTATTGAGAAAAGGAATTCATTGTAAAAATTTACCTCAGATTCCCCTCATAAATTGACCCTTTGCAATTTCAAATGCAATACAACCTTGTATTATGAATTCATTTATATAACTATCAATGATTGTGTCCACCCAATGATCAATCGCACGTGTCCAAGGTGCATCCAAGATTTGTAAAATTTTAATATTTTTTAATCCATGATATATCATGCACACTTTTTTGATGGTGGCAAAAATGTTTCAATCTTACCACCCACTCATCTAACAAACATAGGAATTTGCACTAAAAGATCTTACATACATCTGCATACAGGGGATCTTGAATAATTGATTTAGTAGTAATTCATATCCTCCTTTCCTCTCTTTCTAGGAAATCATTAATTTTCAGATCTAACCATACTTCTATAAATATTTGACTTGTAAACCATAACAACATACCCTTTAATAATGTTCCATGCTCATTGCACCATTATTAGCAGAGGTTCTTAGATCACCAGAACTTACTAATTACGGGGATAGTAAACTGAAATATTGATAAATAAAATATTAAAGGACATTTTATATACCTATTCAAGGTTTATATAGATAAATAATAGGGTTTTATCATGATTTAAATAAGTATCATAGAAAATCTTGGTTGTAGGAACATAAATACATAAAAATAGAACTCAAAATTGACAAATACAGAACATGGAATATTTCATAGTGTGATTATGTACATTCAAGTTTTATGTAATTCATATAAGAAACATGGGAAAATTCAATAAAATAATAGAATAATTATTATCATTTGATCGAAATACTTCATTACATAATATCACAAAGATTAACTTGCAAAATGTTACAGTACAAAATCAATGAACAAGTACTACATTAATCTCATTGCATAGCAATTACAATATTAATAATTACACTAACAATCAAGCCCTTTCCATAAAGATGCTTCCATGATATATCTCAAAGACGTTTTAGTTGTTATTTCCTATCTATTCTGGGTATCCAGCTATGTCAAGTCACTTGTAAATTCCTATCTTTGTAGAGGCCAACTGCATTTTGATTTGATTAACTAGTTAACAATATTACATGACTAAAAATGGAAGTTATTACTATGCATAAAATATATATTTAGACACACTAAATAGTAATATATTTTAATATATGACATATATTTGAATATTTTCCTACTAACATGGACATTGAGAGTCTAAAACCTTTTAGGGAAGAGGGGCATCCCCCATCATAGAGGACCAAGACACAAACACAAGTGACCACCAACAAATGGGTCCTTAACTTGTAGATCTAGAGTGTGACTCTCATAAGATCAAGGGGCCTATTGAATAATTAGAAGATATATAGCTAATAAATGAGGGTAATGATGACTTTACCACTCATTTCTTATTCCAGCAAAGAATCCAAGATGAACAACTCTATATGTGGGATTATTTCCCCAAAAATGAATCCACCTTTCAAACTCGATGTGAAATATATTTTGTATTGACATATACAATAATGAAGGATATTTTGAGATTCTTAAGGCCAACGCAAATTTAATCCTAGAGGGGAAGATATTTTAGTGTTTCTTTGTCTGGATCCTATTAAAATGTTATACAATTCAAGTAGGTGTGGCCCTGATAAAATTGTCCCTATAAATCACTAAGCAAAATATTATCCAAAGTAATGATGTTGGATAGCTTTACCACAAACATCATGAGGTCACCTGGATGTACTAGGAGGAACATGAGAAAAGGTAAAGGCTTGAAGAGCAAATATGGGTGCTTAAGCACCAACATAATACACCTGAGGCATCTTGACTAAGGACACTATCCCTTTGTTAGATAGTATTAATTAGTAATCCTACACTTGTTGATGGGATTCCTCTCATTGGAAAAACCATAGAAAAACTAGAGACACTAATGGATCCTCTACTCAAGAAATTCAAGAACTAAGTGAACCCCTAACAAGAATAAATGTGCAAAATAAAATAATTTGCAGAGGCCATACATGTCTGTAAAATTTTTTTGACCAAATTAGGTGCCATTATTCCCATCACTGATGGGGTTTTTGTAAACCTAACGTGGCCAAACAAAATTTTGGAAGCATGACTTCAACTTGAGGATCAATAATGCCAAAAATTTGTTAAGGACATGTTAAATATAAAAGATATATAACAATGCACTAAGTGTGTTCTAAGACATGGAAGAACTAGAGAAATAAATAATCACCCATCACCAAGAGTTTAATGTTATTTTTCCAACACTTTGAGGGCAAGTTTTGATGGAAGTCAAGACACTAAAGGATGCACACAAGGATGTAACTTCCAAGATTGAAATTTTGAAGACTCAAGTAGATGATTTCCTATAAAAAGCCAAGGAAATAAAGCAACTATGTGGTGAGGTGGAAGTGATTACTTCTAATATTTAGACTATACTCAATCAATGGGAGGAGATTAAACATCAAGTGCAATAAGTAGGACCTAATTTTTTGTTATCTAAGGAATCTTAAATATAGTCTATGATGGACTATTGATTTAGTGGGTTTGATTTTAGACCCCAAATTTTTTATTTATATATTCTGAGGGTTTTATATCCATAGCATGAAAGAGAAAGGGTGAAAAAATAGTGTGGATGACCTTGGCATAGAAGAGAAAGGCATAGAGGACCTTGGTATATAAGAATGAGTTATGGGAAATAAAGATATATAAAATAAGGAGAAATAAAAGATGCAAGACTTAGATAAAAGTGAAAGACTTGGAGAAGGGCATAATAAGAAAAGATAATTATGAAGTAGCTCATAAAAGCATTGGAGGATACTAGTCAAGCATGAACCTAGTACCAATTCATGAGAGAATAATAACATAAACAAGGATAGAGCATGGATAGAATATATAGGGGATGTTAGGCCTGAGTCAAAAGTATAACATTGTAATGGATCACCATGAATTCTTTTTAAAAATAATCATGGGTTAGTCATCACTTTTGCATTAATGATGTAACCTAAGGAGAGGGGTTGGGTTATGATAAATACCCATTAATTTTGTTTATAAAAGGGATAGAGAGAAAATAATAGAGAGCAAATTCTACTAAATTATATTTTTAATATTATTTTGTTCATTAGTAAGCTATGGTGTATGAGTGACTATAATTTTCAAATGATATCACTATTTTTATCTACAAATTTTAAATTATGTTCTAACCTATTGATATGGTGCTAATTATAAGTATCTTGAATATATGGAGTGAATAAAATGGTTAACCATAATATGATGTTTGTAGTGATGAAAACTAAATGTAACTAACCCAAATGACTAAGTGTAGATAGATTTAAGTTTATCCACCACTACATGGTAAAATCAATGGGAATCGGTCTTAACTATGTGGTTTGGATGAACGTGTGAGGTCACTACTCATGTGATATGTTGTAGTGATAGCTCATTGGATTCCTTATTTATTTTAGGTGTGTAACTAGTATTTAGTCAATTTAAACTAAGGATACAGTCATACACACACACACACACACACACACACACACACACACACACACACACACACACACACACACACACACACACACACACACACACACACACACACACACACACACACACACACACACACACACACACATATATATACATTCTAAATCCACTTGGAAGCATGTTTCACTACTGTTCAAGAGTGTGGAAAAAATGACAAATATTATCAAAGTTGAAGTGGTAATTGGATAACTTTACCTCTAGTTATTCATGGATCAAAATTATCACTAAAAATATGTCTAAGGTAGTGTATAATGTCCAGGACCAATTTCTTGGCCTCTGATCATGCCGGGTTGAAAGACCCACCACCCATTCTAGCCTCAAGAATGCCCTTCCCAATATAATAAATTTGTAGTTTTTTTGGCCTAACTTAATATGTGCATAAAATATAAATCATAAGTAATTAAAAAGAATTTAAATAACCCTCATTTTCATGTCAAATCCCTCTAATTTTACACTAGATCACATCGATGGAACCTTCAAGACCAATATGTGGCACACATTATAGGAATAAGATCTGAAATGTAACTTTTTTATAGTGAAGAGACAAGTTCTTGAACTTCAATTGGAATTTATGGCTCTGAGAACTATAGGTGAAAATATATATTTTCAAGCACATATAAATAGGAAAATATATTTTCAATCAAATATAAATAGGGAAATTACATGTTCTCCCATAATATCAACATCCAAATCCACCTGGAAGCATGTTTTCACTATTTTTTAAGGACACATAAATATTGACAACAAATATTGTCAAAGTTGAAGTAGCAGTTGGATAGCTCCACCTCTAGTGCTTTGTGGCTTTAAATTGGCCCTATAAACATCTCCAAGGTGGTAGATGATGTTATGAACTAGTTTATTTGCCTCCAATCATTCCCAATCGAGAGACCCACTACCCATTCTAGCCTCAAGAATGCCCTTCTCAATACAAGAAAATTATAGTTTTTAGCCTAATTTAAAATGTGTATAAAATATAAACTAAGTCTTTATAATGAACCAAAATAACCCTTATTTTCATGTTAAATCCATGTAATCTCACCATGGAGAACATCAATTAAACATTCAAGACCAATCTATGGAAAACATAGTAGTATTGAGTCCTAAAATGTAACATCTTATTAGAGAGTTATCATGTTGATGTCATGGTGGTGTCATAGTGGTTCTCTAATGAGTAGATGAAGTGATTTTATAGTATATATGATAATGATAAAGTGTGAAATGTGCTTTTCTTATATGATAAAGTGTGCAATGTATTTATTCTTGTGTGCTTAAAGTATGAGTGGTTGATCTTCAATGTTGACATGATTAGATAGGATAAGGGATGAGTATGGAGGTTTAAAAATGTGTAATGGGTCCTATCATATGTGATACATGATTTTAGAGCTTGTGTGAATAAGTTTAATTCATTTTGTAATCCATAGTTTTCATCTAGACACTTTGGGTCCAGTGGTAGAAAATCTTAGTTGGCAGTTTAATGACATCACCATTACCATGTGGGAAGGAGTCAAGGGGAATTGGTCATATGGTTGTGATAATAGTAGTCCCTAGTTTTTATGCTCCAAATATCAAGTCATGTATCAAAACATGGTCAAATATATGAGGATCTAAAGTTGGCTTCTCAGTCAGATTTCATTATTTTCCCGTACTTAGCCAAATTTGCAATATGGCTAGAAAAAGCCAAGTAAATGGTTTAATGATGGAATATCTCACACATGTGGAATTTTAAAGAGAAGGTGATCATATGGGTTTGTTAATTTTTATACCTATTTTATTTTCACTAATTTATAGATCATGTGATGTAGCGTGTCAAAGGATATGCATATGCAAAGTTAGGCTCCCAGGCAGATTGAATGTGTTTTCCCATACTTAGCCAAGTTTGCAATGTGATAAGTAGTGTGATAAGAAGAACTGAGTGAGAATTTTTATGGTGTTATATCTTACACATATCAAGGTTCCAAGAAAAAATTATCATATGGGTTTATTCAATTTTGAGCATAGATCATTTCCACTAAATTTGAGTTCATGTACTAAAGAGCAACAAATGTTATGATTTCTCAAAGTTGGCCTCTCAGGCAGATTTGGACATGGTTGGCTCTGTGATAGATGTTTATGAGTAGGCACTTTAATGGTTTTGTATCTAAAATGCATGATATTTTTAGGAGAAGTATGTCATATGGTTGGATTTTCATATGTGAGGAGATCATCTAGTTCAAATTTGAGATCCTGTGGGTAAGCACAAAAGAAGTTATTTAGGTGATAAAAATGGCTACTCATGCATATTGATAGGGTCCCCATAGTCATTTTTTAATGTGTTAGAGCTCAAATAAGATCATTGGTGTATGTTGATTCCAAGGATTCATGAGGTAGTGAGATGAGGATAGGTGCATGATGTTTAACATCTGAGCAAAGATACATGATAAGAATCTAACGATGAGTGGGAATTTATATAGTTTGATCAATGGTGAGCATTAATCATTATTGACCTTATTGATCCACAAAGATTGAGAGAGTGCATTAAGTCAACATTTTGAGAGGACACGAGATGAGGTCAAAGTGACTATGGTTTAACATTTGATTTTGGTAGTCTATGCATTAAATCTTAGATAAGATCGATGGTGCAAGATTGATCCTAATATGAGAGTCTACAAGATTTGATCATTATGTTTGAAGCTTAACTATGACTGTTGCTATTCAAATATTTAATTTAACATAAGAAAAACTAGAGATTTATATTTTGACCATATATTTTGATAGAAGATGAATATTCTCATGTAGTAAAAATAAAATATGAAGAAGACTCCATGGTTCATCTAATGAACCTAATTTGGAGATCTGAAAGTGAGTACAATCAAAGATATTGAGCCTAAAAGTTTATTGTGTTTTCATGTTTGTCCTGCAAGTGACCCAAGAAGGATACTCAAGTTTGTGTTGATGTTATTTTGATGTCTCATGATGAATTTTATATTGAATCATGTTGTATAATGTGAGGATGCTCTGTGTGGATTTTGGAAGTGTGATCAATCTATCTTGAGTATGAAAAATGTTTAAGAAGTTAATTGTGTGTTCATTCACAATGATTATGTACACCATATTAGTGCTTGAGTTGTTTGAGCATATGTAGAGGTGAGTTAAGTTGAATATGATCATTTGAGGATGTCAAAGGGGACATAAGGATTAGACCTATGTATTTTAAAGTGGTCTTGTGTTCTTATTTTTCTTAAGGGAGTGAAAAAAGGAGTGAATGGGTTCACATGAGACCTATAAAGACTACAAGGGCCTTATTAAAAGGTATAGTTCCTTAAGGGTGACCTATAGATTCTATGGCCAACCTATGTATATTGTATTGAGCCTTATATTTTTATGATATATGTCTTATGTGTTAAGACATTCCTAATGGTTGACCAAGATGGTGTTGATCAAGATTGCTCTATAAATAGTAGAACCAAAGATGATGGGTTCTAGACTTATATGACTTGGGGAGGTATGAGCATTGAAGAGAAGAGGTTGAGTTTTCCTAATAGTTGGGTTGATGATCAGAGCAAATTAAAAATAGTGTATATGGCCATCTAGTCATATTGTTGAAGCTATGATAGAGTTGTTGTGAATAATGTATTAAGTGTGTAGAGTTAAAGAGCGGGGATAATTTGGATATGTAATGTGTCCTAATTTATCTTTATGTGATGGTTCAAGTATGTAATGTGATTTGATCGATATGGAGTGTTGAGGTGATAGAGTTGTTGCTAATAAGTGTAAAATGGTCCAAAAGGTGGCTTTGGATGCATTGTGCAGAGTTGAAGAAGAGAGGTTATAGTTTGTATCTCCATCAAATTGGTAGGTAATCAGTGTTGAGGAGATTGTGTTCATAAGTGTTGTTATGTGTGCTCAACATCTAAGGGGGTAACAACCTCCTTACAAGGTGAAAATTGCTAAGCGATCTAGTTATTATTACAGCTTAGCTAGACAGATGTGATATCACCTTGTGGGATTAGAGTCTCACTAAATATGGACTATAGTTCTTTGATCAGTTATAGCTGGTCTAAATTGGATCTTGTTTTTATAGGACAATATTACAATTATAGGTTCTAGTGGGTTTTATTCCCCAAGAGGGTTTCCCATGTATGTTATGTGTTATGTGCTTGATCTTGGATTGTCTTTCTTGTACATTGCTATGACTGATGTGTATGCCTTATGAATGCTTATGATAATTAATCAAGGACTTGTAAAGATTAGAATTGAAGTAGGAACTAAAATTGTAATATTTGGGCTCACTGATTCACCCCTCCTCTCAGTGATTGTACCTATAATAATTGGTATCAGATTAAGTCCTCTGGAGAAAGCCTAATAACTTGAGGGCAATACTAAGTAGGTACAAATATGGCTAAGTAGTTTAAGAAATAAAATCAATAGTGGAATGATATGATAAAGGCACTTAAAGAACATATATGTATTTTAAAGAAAGATGCCAAAGAGGATGAGAATATTATCAATGATCTCAAAGTTTAGTTAGTAGACTCCAAGACAAGTTTTTGTTCAAAAGAAAAGGACATCATGTGTGATAAAGAAGTTTTCCATTACATTATATAAAATGATAGCAAAGAAGAAAATAAGTATCAAGAATAGATCAATTCTATTTAAGTACATGTATATATATTGAAATACATGGCCAACAAGGTCAAAAAGGATGAAGAAAAGATCAATATTATTGAGGATAAATTAAAGACTACAAATGCAAATCTAAAATAAAAATAAGATGTGTACAATCAACAAAAGGTTAAAAATGAAGTCATTGAAAAGTGAGAATGAGCTTGTTATAGCTGAGTTGGATAAGATGACAAGGGAGCATGAGAAGCCTGAGTTAGTGAAGAAGAATGCAAACTTGAAGAGTAATGTCAAAAATATAATTAGACAACCTAATGATATAAGGTATGATAGTTTATTTCATGATCATTGTTATAAATGTAATAATTATGGTCACAAAGATAAGGACTACAAAAAAAAATTTAGTCATGAATGTATCCTGATGGAGCCTTGGAAGAAGAAGCAATTGGTCATGGATAAATCATAACTCAGATCAATCAAGAGGTATGCTAAATGATGTTATTTATTTTAGTTGTCATAAGTATGGACATATTGATAGATTATATCCAAATGATGTTAAGAGATATTCAAAGTATGTCAAAGGATATAAAGCTCCTAGACTGTCTAAGAAAGGACAAACTCAGATATGGAAACCAAAGATTATCAATGCTAATCACACTAGTCCTAAGGTTGATAAGAAAGTTTCTCTAGAAGGCTATGTTGTAAATTAGGATAATCTCAAGGTTCAAGTAGGTAAGATGGCTGAAAAAGATAAGAAGAGTAAAAATTTGGTATGGAGACCTGAGGTAGTAAAGACTAAGGAGACTAACTCTATTAAGTCCAAGAGTCTTGATAGATTATTTTCCAAGGTAGAAAAAGAATCAAAAATAAAGGAAAGTCAAGAGTTTCTATTGACAAGTATGAAGCATAAAATGTGTCAATTGTATAGTTAGAAAAGTAAAATCAAAAGTTTTCTCATTTTTAAAATAAAGAGACCAAGTTAAAGGAGAAGACCAAGTTACTAGATGAGGCTAGTTCTTAAGTGTGTATAGATCCAAGTGAACATCCTGATATTGTTGAGCAAGATTCATGTAAAGAACATCAGTTGTCAGTATCTAGTAATGAGATTCCAAACTATAAGATGGATTCTTCATATGAAAAGGTATGTCATGAGTCAATGTTGTCTCCATGTGTTATCAATTCTATCTTAAAAGAGAATGAGAGTGATATAAAAAAGGAATCAATTATCATAATTAAGCCAAAGAAGAACTATAAGTATCAATTGAGAAAGGAGTAGGAATATGAGGGGTTGTGGGAAACTCCTGATTACACACCATGGTAGAGCTTTGTGGTGTATAGGGTGTCTCTATTTAGGCTTCAAAGATACACTTGTTAGATATTATTTGGTTAGAATATATGAAAATAGAGTATATTTGTGTATTCTTTTTATATATCTATCTATTGGAGAAAAGAATTTTTTGAATAAACTTAGTGGTCCTATCTTGAGAAGGAGTTTACTTGTTGATCATGGTTTGGATGTTCTCTTATAAAGTATTTGAAGTCTTGATTAAAGATATCATATTCCTGATGAAGCATGAAGTTAGAAGGAGCTTTGTAATTGGTCAAGTCCTAGGATTAGAGGACTAAGTAGTTGAATCTAAGAAAGAAGGTGTGGAAAATCATGTTTGTGTGATCAAGATGATAATGCCAATTAGAAAAGGTCTTTGGTTAAGGGAGAGAAATAAGTTCATGAGCCTGTTTAGAGTTTTTTGAAGGAGTTGTAGTACAAAGTCAGATTGAGTGGTTTCAAGTGGCTTAATGAGTTTGACACAATGTCAAGAAGTGTTTGGTGCTTACAAAGGTCTGTGCATTTCTTTGTGATGTGTTTTAGCTATTTTTAAGCTTTGGATTTTTTATTGCTCTCAATTTTCTCTATATTTGGCTTAAGGGCAAGTAGACCTAAAATGGGTTATAGGATGTATGGGTCCCCAAAGGTATGGTAGCTCAATTTTTTGGTTTATAAGTATGTGATGGGAGTCTCTAGATGTGAAATAAATTTTAGATATCTGCATTGACCAAAAGGAGGTTTATTGACCCTATTTGCTTTGAGTTTCTAGGGTTTTGGGCCTTACAAAAAAGTGGTTTACTTTGTGAATTGAGGTCTAATGTTTATTAATATGTAAAATGGCTATAATGAGTGGTTAAATCAAGCTTATTAGATAATTTAAGGTTTGTGTTTCTCATATTATTCAAGTTTTTATCAATATGGAAGGCTAATTCGCTAGTAAGTTTGTGAAGGAAGTATGTTATAGAAGATGATCTTAGTGTTGAAAATTTGTGTGATTGAAAGGGAATATGAGAATGTCTATATTTGAATTTTTAGGTCCTAAATATGTGTCTATTAAAAATTATGTGCTCTAGAAGTTTCAGGTAGGGCTACAAGGAGGCTAGACATGCCTAGTTTGAAGAAGAGTGATCTTTGCTCAGTTTATCCAAAAGAGAAAGGCATGAGTATTTCAATATATGTTATTAGGTGAATTTAGTACATTTTTCCTATTTTTTATAGTGTAGATGCAGATTTGGTGATCATGGAAGGATCTTGAGAAATAAGGCTAGTAATCCTACATGATGATTCTTCATGGTGTGTAGAGATTTGAAGGTGTTTAGAAGGTGAAATTGCTTAGATTTATTAGGGGGAGTCCCTATTAGATGTTTTTTAATGTGTTTCATCAAGATTTTTATGGTTGTGTGTTCTTTTTTCATTGGTTGCAGTGCTTGGTTGAAGAGAGTTCTAGCATGGAGCAAGAGGAAGTTGTCAAGACAAGAAGAGGTAAGCTCAAGGTAAGGGGGAGTTTGTATCATATTTCTAAGATTGTCCTTTCCTATTTGATATTATTTTCAGGTCCTCAAGATTATTGTGTGTACACTTTATCATTGTGTCAAAGGGGAGAAAGTTCTTATTAGGGAGAAAGTTCCTATTGTGGGAGTACTTTGAAGAGAGAGAAGATGTGATATATTGCTATATTGTGATATTAATGGGTGTTGACATCAATGACAAAGGGGGAGATTTTTAGAGAGTTATCATTATAATGTCATGGTGTTGTCATGAAGGTTCTCTAATGAGTGGATGAAATGCCTTGATAGTATATATGACAATAACAAAGTGTGAAATGTACTTATTCTTGTATGACAAAGTGTGCAATGTATTTGTTTATGTATGCTTGAAGGATGTTTGGTTGATCTTCAGTGTTGACATGGTTAGAGAGGATTAGGGATGCTTTTAGAGGTTTGAAAATGTGTAAGGGGTCCTATAAGATGTGATCCATGTTTTGAGAGCTTGTGTCATAAGTGGAATTCATATAGTAATCCATAGTTTTCATCTGGCACTTTGGGTCTAGTGGCAAAAAATCTTAGTTGGTAGTTTGATGATGTCACCATTACCATGTGGGAAGGAGTCAAGGGGAGTTGGTCATATGGTTATGATCATAATAGTCCCTTGTTTTTATCACTAGATCTCAATTCATATATCAAAGCAAGGTCAAATATATAAGGGTGCAAATTTGGCTTCTCAACCAAATTTCATTATTTTCCCATACTTAGCCAAATTTACAATATGGCTAGAAAGAGTTGAGTAAGCAGTTTGATGATGAAATATCTTATATGTGTAGAATTTTCATGAGAAGATGATTATATGGGTTTGTTCATTTTTGAACCTAGTTTATTTATGCTAATTTTTAGATCATGTGATACAACACACCAAAAGATATGCATATGTAAAGTTGGGCTCCTAGGTAGATTGACTGTGTTTTCCCATAGCCAATTTTGTAGTGTGGTAGAAAGAATCGAGTGAGCATTTTTATGGTGTTATATATTGCACATATGAAGGTTCCAAGAAAACTTGATCAAATGTGTTTGTTCAGTTTTGAGCATAGATAATTTACACTAAATTTGAGTTCATATGATAAAGTACAAAAAAATAATGGTTCCTCAAAATTGGCCTCTCAGGGAGATTTGGACATGCTTGGCTCTGTGATAGATGTTTATAAGTAGGCACTTTGATGGCATTATATCTCATATGTGTGAGAGTTTAAAGAGTAGTATGCCATATGGTTGGATTATTTTATGTGAGGAGATCATCTGATCCAAATTTGAGATCCTATGAGTAAGCACATAAGAAGTTATTTAGGTGCAAAAATGGCTACTCATGCATATTGATAGGATCCCCATACTTGATCATTTTTGAATTTTTTAAAGATCAAGCAAGATCAACAGTGTACATTAACTCTAAGGAATCAAGAGGTAGTGAGATGAGGATAGGTGCATGATGTTTAATGCTTGAGCAAAAGTATAAGATAAGGATCCAAAGATGAGAAGACAAACATACAGTTTGATCAATAGTGAGCATTGATCGTTATTGACCTTGTTGATCTCCAGAGATCGACAAAGTGCATTAAGTTAACATTTCAAAAAGACACAAGATGAGGTCAAAGTGATTGTGGTTTAACATTTCTTAGACAAGACCAATGGTTTAACATTGATCTTGAGCTAAGATTCCACGAGATTCAAGCATTGTGTTCGAAGGTTAACTATGATTGTTGTTATTCAGATGTTTGAATTTAACATAGGAAAAATAAGAGCTCTATATTTTGACCATATATTTTGATACATGATTAATTTTCTCATGAAGTAAAAATCAAAGAAGAAGAGGAATCCATGGTGCATCTAATGAACCTAATTTGAAGATCTGAAAGTGAGTATAGTAAAATATATTGAGCCTAGAATTTGAATATATTTTTATGTCTATTCTACAAGTGACCCAAGTAGGATATATGAGCCTATGTTGATGTTGTTTCGATGTCTGACAGTGAATTTGTTATTGGAGCATGTTGTAGACTCTATGAGGATACTTTGTGTGGATTTTAGAGGTATGATCAATCTATCTTGAGTATGAACAATGCTTAAGAAGTTGATTGTGTACACCAGATCAATGTTTGAGTTGTTTGAGCATACACAGAGGTGAGATAAGTTGATTGTGATCATTTGAGGATGTCAAAGGGAACTTAAGGAATGGATTTATGTATTTAAAAGTTTTCATGTGTTCTTTTTTTCTTGAAGGAGTGCTAAAGGAGTGAATGGGTTCACATGAGACCTATAAGAACTATAAGGGCCTTATTAAAAGGTGTAGTTCCTTAAGGGTGACCCATACATGATATGTCTGACCTATGTAGATTGTATTGAGCCTTATCTTTGTATGATATATGTATTAAGTGTTAAGACATGCCTAATGGTTGACTAAAATGGTGTTGACCAAGATTGCTATATAAATAATAAAACCAAAGATGATGGGTTTTAGACTTGTATGACTTAGGGGAGGTGTGAGCATTGAAGAGAAGAAGAGAAGAGGCCAAGTGGGCCTAATGGCTAGGTTGATGATAAGATCATATTTAAAATAGTGTGTATGACCATCTAGTCATGTTGTTGAATCTATGACATAGTTGTTACTATGAAGAATGCATTGAGTGTGCAAAGTTGAAGAGTGGGGATAGTTGGGATATGTAATGTGTCATAATTGATCTTTATGTGTTGGTTCAAGTATGTAATGTATTTTTATCAATAAAGAGTGTTGAGGTTATAAATTTGTTGTTAATAAGTGTAGAGTGGTCAAAAAAGTGGATTTAGATGCATTGACTATGCAAAGTTGAAGAAGAGCAGTTATACTTTGTATCTTTATCAAATTGGTAGGAAATCAATGTTGAGAAGATTAAATTCATAGGTGTTGTTGTGGGTGCTCAACATCTAAGGGGGTAGTGGCCTCCTTACAAGGTGAAACTTGTTAAATGGTTTGGTTCTTATTGTATCTCAACTAGATATATCTAGTAGCACATTATGAGATTGGAGTCTCACTAAATAGGGATTGTAATTCCTTGATCAATTGTAGTTGGTTTAAATTGGTTCTTGTTTTTATAGGATAGTAGTCCAATTCCAGGTTCTAATGGGTTTTATTCCCCAAGAGGATTTCCCACATATGTTATGTGTTATATGCTTGATATTGGTAATTTATTAAGGACTTGCAAAGATTATAATTGAAGTTAGAACTAAAATTATAATATCTAGGCTCACTGATTCACCCCCTCTCAGTGATTGTACCTCTAACATATTTTTGTATTGAAAAGAGAAGTTCTTGTCTTTCAACTAAAATATCTACCTCTTGGACCTCCAAATGCAAGTATATCACTTTCAACACATCTAGATATGCAAATGACACATGTTACCATGACCAAGACCTCCAAATCCACTTAGATACATGTTTTCACTACTATTCATGAGTATGAAAACACTAACAACAAATGTTGTCAAATTTGAAGCTACATTTAGGGAACTCCACATCTTGTGCTTTGTGGCTTGAAACAAGGATTATCAACACATTTGAGGTGGTAAATAACATTTATGACTAGGTTCTTGGCCTCCCATCATTTCTGGTTGAGAGACCGACTACCCATTTCAACCTCAATAATTCCCCTTATGTAGTAATTGAGTACTTATATTAAGCTTCTCTTAGCTTCAAGAATATTAAATTATTTACTAACAATGCCAACTGTGTGAAGGTGGAAGCTTATTTGACACCATTAACCTACAAAAAAATTGCTAATAAGTAATTAAGAATGAAATTTATATGTACAACCTACAAAATAAATAACATTTAGTAAATTAAATACATATACATTTGATAAGTCAATATAACTTGAAATTTTAATCCAATGAACCACTTATATCTTCTCTAATATTGATAGTAGCAAGAATAACTTCATAGTCTAACTCATGAACTTTCTATAGATTCATGTTTAATGGCCTCCCATGATATTTTACCAATTTAATATTTATTGCAAGAACCAAATTTTAATAGTGTAGTATATTCTTATGTGTTTCAAATTATTTAAACAACCATGCATCTAAAAAAATTATAAGATATCGTCAAACCCAAGTTCTAATGACTGCCATAGAGCTAGTGAGATAGCCAATGTTTTCTCCATTTATGACTGGGGAAGTTAATTTTTTATTTTTCTATACACATCAACACAAGTAGTAATTTGATCCCTCTTTAATGTCCTCATTATAAATAACTAAAAAAATATTCCATGTATCAAAAAAAAAAGATTTTAATAACAATGTCAAGATGGATAGTGAAAATAAATAGTACATAATGATCAATCTTCAACATAGTTACACTATATTAGATACATGGTAAAATTCATATGATGATGTCATATCTATAAATTATAATTTTGGTGGAGCCTAATATGTGTCTATTAGAATTAGATTTCAGAAACTCCATTCATCCACCCACTCTTGTGACTCACATTCATTCCAAATAAAGTCCATGCATGCAAAATAAAAAAATACCCAATGTCTCATATGAATAATCCAAGAACCTGCATTTGAGATATTAAATGATTAGAGCTCACTTGATCCCATTATAGTCATATAATCCTCATACTTTACCAAGTTTTCTTCCACCATCAGTCATAAATATCTACTAACAATAGAATTTTCTTGAGCACCATAGCCTATTTTCTCATTACACTATCCAATAATGGTTGTTGCATCAATCAAAATAACACCATCTTCAAACTTCAAATTCTCTCTTGTAATGATTAAATTTTATACATGCTCCAACATCATCATGCTCCATTTTTCATGTCTAGCTTTAGTGAAACTCTAAATATGTTCTACACTAGTGGTAACATGCATCTTTTTTAACCAGTAAAACATTTATGCATTCTTAAATTGCAATGTGAAATTATATGAATAGATGTAATGTTAATTGAAAGTAATATTCCTCTCATTCAAAAATTCTCATAAAACATCTTGAAACAACCTTATATATACTATGTACAATGTGATCGGTCATCATTGACATAGAAATGGTACTCTTATATTTTTTGATCTTGCTCTGTACAATAAGGTGTATGCATGAACACTATATGCACAATTATGAAAATATGTATTAAGTTGTAATACTATGATTGAACTTATTTTTATGGTTTGAATGTGTAAGTCTCATCAAATTCAACTACATAAACAATAGAACTAAGTGGAAATGTATTCTTGATTAGTTTAAATATTCATCCAACCATCTATCCCCATGTGTGTGCCTTGCATACTTAAAAATAATTTCCTCGCTAAATTTGATCATAAATTCTGAAATAGGTATTTTTGTATAAAGCTCACACCTTTTATATTCTTTACTATATTTTAATTGATAAGTCACAAATTTGTATTTATTCAAACTAAATAATTCATGTCCAATTGCACTTATACTATCCTCATGGATACAATTTTTTAATTTTTGCTATCTACCACAAATTCTACAATTTTCATCTAAACATTCTTTGTTATAAAATAATTGTGCATGTGGTATTTCAAAAAAAATAGTTGGAATGAATTCTTTGGTTATTTTTTATGGAACTTATATGCCACACTCTTATAAAATGTTGTTAGTATGCAAAGTACAATGTATATGGTAAAAAATATTATAGTGCATTGAAAATTCTACATGTTACCTACAACAACAAGTGGTGCATGTGTGATTTATTTTTACATAAAATGGTTTCAACATCTCAAAATATATTTGACTAATAGAAATTTGTGGATAATTTTCAAAAACTTAGAGTATGATTCTTTTTGGGTCATATCTAATAAATGTTTTGGATTTGATTCATAATTACGAGAATCAACTCTTATTTTCACTACAGCTCTTATATTGGGTGAAACTCTTGTATTGTCTTTCCAAAATTGTGCAAGCAATTTTTTGAGAAAATCAACTATAACCTTATCTTTTCGTGGAAGTCGACCAGAGAATGCCCAAAGCTTATTGGTATTGGCATTATTAAATTTTTGGCATCTTCTAATTACTTTCACTAATGTTTTTCTATTTATGTCCAATGCTCAACTAGTTTTTAAAATTAATCATTTTTTACCTATTTGACCACTTACTACACAAGTTGTAATTATATGTTGGGCAATATTACAATCTTTGCGACATGATTTTGGTACTAAAATATGATATAAATCATGTAGAATTTTAATAATTTCATTTTTTTCATCATCCATGTTAGATGTTATTAGTCCTAGGGTGTACATTGTAGGTCTCATCTTAATCAATTTCATCAATGAAACAAATAATTGATATTTTTGGCTATTAAAATCTAATTTATCAAATAAATTATCTCAATATTTTCAACTAGTCTTACTGAATGATGGCCAGACATTTTTTATTCATTGGTTTCAGAATGTTTTCATCAACTTCAATTAAGTACTTACCTTTTATATGAATAATCATTGGAGGTGTTATTAATGGCATAATTTGTTGAGAAGGTGTTTCAAAATCATTATATTCATTACTAGTTTCTTCATTATTTAGTTATGTGATGGCATTTTATTCATTATTTATTTCATTGTTATGTGTTTTCACGAAATCATCCTCATTGATAGGGGTAAATCATCATGCATAGATTCATCATCAATAAAATCAAAAAAATTATACTTTGAATGTGGAATTACAACACAATTTGGACTTCTAGGGAAATATTCATCATCATTATTCAATTCATTATTTTTAATTTCATCCTTATATATGACATTTGGCTCATTAGGGATGGTGTTTATACCTTGTCTTCAGTTAAATTCTTGCATTTTTACCTTTTGTTCTTCTCTCCACTCTTTTAATTACTTTGGTGTTATGTGATTTAACTTCTTCCTCTTCTTTGAAGATCTCCATCACCCATGAATATACAAAGAAAAATTTGATTCCTTTTTATGGTGGGGACCCAAATAAAAATTTGATTATTTTTTATGGTGGTGGACCCAAATAATAATTTGATTTCTCTTATCTTCACCATGGAAAATATAGAATGATGCAGCGAATGTCTGTACGGTCAAAATTCTTGAAATACCCTAAAAATAATCATTGGGAAATGACTTCTTATCTATTGAGATAATAACACATACACATTATAATGCATCAACATTATATATATTATTCTTATGTGATCATATATCATATTGTATGATATATGATTATATTAAGTGATACAAACCTATGTTATATTATTATGTTATATGATTATATGATGTAATCAAAAATATGAAATATTTTAATGTCAAGAAATCCTATATAATTACCTCCATATTTTCATTTTTGATATACTTTTAGGGTTTATTTACCTATATGTTGCAGTTTATACAAATAATTGGGCCATAATTTAGGTTCACGAGGCTCCATTTGGCCCAAGTCACATTTTTTATTGCACTAATTAACTAACTAGATTAATTCATGACTAATTTAGGCCCAAATAAAATCTATAATTATATCAAAAGACTAAGTGGATAAATTCATGACTAATTTATCCCCAAATGATGTCCTACTCTTGTCTAATTAGGTTGAAAGGGCTTAAATTGGCCATAATTTCCTTCTTGATTGAATTAATGGAATTTATACTTTATTTTATTATGATATTGGGGTCAATTGACCCCAAAATTACTTATATATATTAAAAATTAGGTTCATGGGATTCAATTTTATCCAACTTTCATCAATCATTGTAATAATGGACTAATTGGGTAAATATGCCAAGAAACGAGAGCTAAGTTAGCCCCTTAAATCACATTATAGACTCGTAGTTAGGTTTAAGGGGTTCATATTGGGCCCAATTACCTTCATGTTTACATTATAAAAAAAAATATGGTTAATTAACGCATATTTTGCATCCTATAGAATCAATTGACCCATAAATTAGGTTTACATGGCTCAATTTTACCTAAATCATGTCCCTATTTGCACCAATTAAATAATTGGATCAATCTATGATAGAATCAAACCTAATTTATCCCCATATAACATCATGCTCTTGTACTTAGGTTTAAGGGGCTCAAATTAGCCCCAATTTCCTTCATAATCAAATTGGTAGGTTATTTGATTTATTTTTTTATCATATTGGGGTCGATTGACCCCCAAAATTATATCATGTATAGCAAAATCAAGTTCCTTATTAGGAAAAATAACCATCATGTGGAATTTTTAATGAGTAAATATTGTATTATGAATTATTATATGAGTATTTATTCACTAATATCTATTTATTATGGAGTTATGATATTTTTTTGAGTTACAATAATATTACATATATAGGTTAATTGTTAATAACCAATTAGAGATCATAGGAGAAATTCATGGGTTGTTAGATACATATGCATATGGTATGTTTTGCATGTATATTTTTATCTGTATATATGGGTGTGTGTGGTGGATTATAATATATCTAAAATTATTATCTTTTGATCAATGTAATACTATATATTGATTTCACCATCTCTATCTGAGATTACATTTGGTACTAGAGTGAGGAATTCATTATCATGGTGGGAGTAACATAGTTTTGTTGAGATGATCTCTACAACATTTTGGTGATCTTAAAGACGCTTATCTATGGTGCATGACATGTTAGTATTAAAATGATATTATTTTACATCATCATTTCTGAATATTAGAGTAAATCTATTGTGTTATCTCTATGTAGTGTCGTATTAGTATATCTTGAGTGATCAAATTGATAGGGGTGTTATCCTACATCTCTTCGATATTATTTATAATATTTTTCAAATTAATTCTACCAATAATAAACATCTATATTCATATTTGGTGCATTCAATTATGTTACATTGAATCAACTTGACTTCCAATCTAGTTTTTTCTATGTAAACCTTACTTTGTTGACTCAAATTTATAAGTATCAGTGTTTCATGTGTTTCATGTCCTACATTCTATGTTCAATTCTGCATACCTAGAGCTTCTTCTCTTACCATTGGTTCCTAATAGGTCTAGGATATACAACTAATTATGTTACTACAAAACTATATATATTTGATACCTATAGATTATTAAATAGTCTTTGTATGCCATCCTTCACACCAATATTTATTTATGCAATGTTTCTAATGTTGTCCATGTGGTTTGTAACCACTTGTATGGGTATGTTATTTCTTTTATTTTGTGACTCAAAACTTAAAAAATGGTAATGGTCATAATGTGTGTTTAGTTGTTAAGGTTTTATGTTTTTGTCATTAGTTATTTGATTTAGTAGAATTTATTTTTTAAATTCTTTTTGTAAAGATTCATGATTAATGTTTTGTTTTAGTCACATGATATTGTAAGTTGTGACACCCTGAGTCATGTAGCGTATCAAATCATAGGTTATATAAAAACCAAAAGGTGAAATAGGTCATGTAAAATTTAAAAGGTTGAGTTTGGTTTGAGTAACTTATCAAATAATTTACTATGTATGTAGTCAAAATTCAATCGTAATTATCAAAAACTACTTGTTTGTAATTGGACACATTCCCGATTGAAATTGACATTATATTTTGGTATGTCTAAATTGTAGGGGGGGGTAAAAAAATGGAAAAATTTAGTTTGGTATTTACTTCAAAAATAATGAATATTAATATTAAAGGAGTAATTTTAACTCCACCTATGATGGGAATAAAATCAAAATCTCTGATCTTGAAAAAGAAGAGTTTGAGTCTATATAAGACAAGCAAATGTAAGTCAAAGTCTAAACATTCAAGGAACATACACATTTGTTATTATTACAAGAAGTCAAGTCATGTGATGATGAATTGCATACAAATATTAAAGGATATCATGAATACAAAACTAAATCAAAAGGTCTTACTTGTTGATAAAGATAATTATGCTCACTCAAATTAAGAAGACTCTTCTCACCCAAGTGATAGAATAAGTTTGCCATGTGACAAGAAAAGGAGGTTGAAGGCATTGGAGGATGGAGACTTTATATGCATCTCATTAGCCACTAATGATGGGGTGCTTATGCTATAATTTTGATTTTATTTTTCCATTTTCTATGCTTGTTCTATGTGTGTAAAAGAAGTGATCAATTTCCTATTTTCCCTAGATGTAATGAAAATGTGAGAGACAAGCCACAAGCCATGCATCCTAACTATGGATAGTGAATTAAGGTGCCATAACATCGCATTAGACTTTAAAAATTTTACCCATTTTAATATGTCATCTTAACTACTTATAACTAAGGTTTTAAGGTCTAACACATTATACATTTTACAATATAATCAATTTTATCATGAGAGGTCATAAAATGTATTTTTTAAACCTATGATCAAAACTTAACCTTTAGAGTAAAAATCATTGTGAATTAGAGTATCAATACTTGACTCTTGTCAAGATGTGATTGGTTACTTTTAATTTTATAAGATAAATGTTGAACAAGTATTAGATATTACATGTTCAGCTTTTGGTGCACTTTAATATTTATATACACCAATATGTTTCGTCAATAAAACACATGTTAACAAAAGCCTTGTTCGACAATTAGAACATGCTTAACTATTGGGAACTTTCCCTTAGTAGGGAAAGGATATACCTTACTACCTTACTTGCCTAAAATCCTACTTTCCCTTAAATTTTGTGTTTCTTATTGATATTATCTTACTTGCCTAAAATCCTATCTTACTCGTTTGTTGTTTCTTTGATATCTTTGACCAGACCATTTTCTTTATAAATTTTGAACTAGTTTATTTAAGTGACAAACCTATTGAATTGGAATATGTAGTATAGATAATATTGTGTAAGTATAAATAATAATTGATCCCTTAGGGTAACAGTGCATCTCTTGGATATCTATTTCAAGAATGCTATCTAATGGAACCCAATACCTGTGAATCATGGCTTGGATTGTCCCAAAAACATTCCTAAAATGTGATGATTAAAGTCCCTTAATTTTCCTCTAAGGTGACTTAAAGTGCATCTAATTCAATAGGTGCATTTTGAGGTCTCAATTAAAAGTCTAACAAGAGCCTTCTATTGTTACAATTATTCAAGATTCCCCTAATGTATTCAAATACATTATTCAAATTTTGCCTAAAATTAAGATCTCTTGTAAAAATATGGTTAATCCTCCATTCCATGCACCTCCTTCATCTACCCCTCCATCACACATGGGACAACCATCAACCACTCCATCCATTCCCACCTCATATCAAGAGTGTGTCTTTTACATGGGACTAGTCCTAGCTGTACCATGGATGTAACAATTGCAAGATAAAAAATAAGCTAGACAACACTTGGTGCTTATCAATTTACTATAGATTTATATACCTTACTATGTAATTGGGATGGTAAGATAGGAAAGTAGGATGATGGGTACAAGGTATACATTTTTTTATTAAATATTTGGATCAATTTGGGCACACATTTTATTTTGTATAAGATGTGGTTTTGAGCTCAATAAACTTGAAATGGTCACATATATCCATTAGTGATGATGTGGTTTTAAGATGTGGTGCATGTAGTGATGAATGTATAGCTTAGAAAATATCTAAATGCACTAAGGACGTTATTCAAAACCATTAATAGATGGCTATGCTTTAGAAATATAGGGTGGCATAAACCTAACATTGACCAAGTATGATATATGTATAAGTTACCCCAGCTCAAACTCTATTGAGTTTAAACAAGACACATTAAAGGTGATAATTCCCCATAAATATGAGACTTGATTCCCCTCAAGGATGATGTTGAGTAGAGGGACCCAATAATTGTTCATGTGGATGATGAACTGCTCACCTCATATAGATGGTTGATCAGAATTGAATACTAGTGTGCACCCCCTCACTGAAGGTTTCAAGATTATATATTTTATACATAAATTCAATCTTATTATTTATATTTTGTTGTAATGATATTAAACCTTATGATATGGACTACAAGAAAGTAGTATCTCAGAATTCTTGCTCTGGCTTGGGATTTGAGGTTGAGGAGTCCATTGTTGAATTGTATTCTCTTTTACGTGTAGGACTTAATATGAATGTACTTTGCTATCTAGAGGTAATCCAAGGTAGAGGGATATAAATAATTTGAACACATGTACATATAAAATTGATAATATTTGGTGATTTCTCAATTCACATGGGACCTTAAAGGGCTCTACATGATAATTTTTGTATAGTAATGACAAGTTGAAGGCTTGCATCATGTGAATTATTTACTAGACATGAGTTGATTGGATCGATGCCAATATTCAAAAATTATTGGATTATATGTATGTATGTTAAAGTTGTGAATATACCTTAGTTGGATTGGTTAGAGGTGATGGGACCTATCTAGGTATCAAAGATCATGAGTTCCAGTCATGTGAGCTAATAAATGTAGAGAGTGAATAACATGCACATGCCTAGATTTGGCCCTCATGGCATCTGAGATGTGTTCATATTTTTCCAAATGTTTTTTTGTTACTGATGGGATTATTGAGTAATTTTGATGACTTGACACAATGGGGCTAGGCCCAACCTATCGGTCTTATCTATTTGAATAGGCCACTTGGTGTACAAAAGTACATGTGGCCATCTCTAATTGGATCAGGACTCTAGGGTGTTAACATCTCTAATTGTTTTGGGATCTATAAAATATGTGCATATTTGACAACTCTAACACTTCTATAGGTGTCCTATACCTACACATGTGAAAATCTTTGATAGGATTGGGCATCCTGAGGCTCTGACAAATCTGATGCTTCCAAAATTTGATAATTAGATATCTAACACAAGTATATGTGTGTACAAAATACACATGTGGTGAAATATCTAATTGGATCAATACTCACAAGGATATGATAGCTCTTTAATGCTTCTAGGACCTGACACCTCTAATAGTGCTGACACTTTTGAGCACATACGAGGTACACATGGTGATATGTAATTGGATTTGGCCTCTTGGGGCATTATCAACTCTAAAACTTCTAGGACTTGATGTATCTCTGATAGATTTAACACTTTAATGTGTACAAGGTACAAACATGATACAACAAGGTTTAATTATAGGTGTAATTCAATCAAGGAGGCATGAGAGGCCAATTTGAATCCCTTCTTGACATACCTATAAGAGAATGATATATGATTTGGGATAAAATTAAGTACGATTCTATCTATCATGAATTAAACTAATTAGTCAATTGGTTCATTTAGGGATGTGATTTGGGCAAAATTGATCCCCTAAACCAAATTTATGGCCCAATAAATTATATAATCTAGATGCAATATGTATGGCTTAATTGACCCTAATTTAATCATAAATACAAATAAGAACACAAACATGGCTAATTTCAACCCATTGAACCTAAATTGGAGTCTATGATGTGATTAAAGGGGATAAATTAGGTCATGTTTTGTGACATGTTAATCATAAACCCTAATTTTATCACTTGAACATGTACAATTCCCCTAAACCCTAATTTCATGACATACACATATGTACAAACCTATTACACTAAACCCCTAACCCTAAATCCTAATTTTATAATAAAAACAACCCCTAAGCTCCCTAATTTCATCAAAAAGACATAAATTTATGAATGTGATTAGTGTCAATTTGTGAACTTGGTATTCATCTAGTTTTGTAAGGACTTATGATGGGATTTTGGGAAAAATTAGCTCATTTCATCTACATATTGAGCCTTATTGCATCGTATGCTAGTCTTATTACTTCATAGTCTTATCAAGATTCTTATTGCATCATATATTAGAGATTTATGCATCATATTGAGGATTTATGCATCATATTGAGCCTTATTACATCATATGATAGCCTTATTACATCATATTAAAGATTTAATATATCATACAATAGTCTTATTACATCATATTGAACCTTAATACATCATATGATAGCCTTATTTCAACATATGATAGTCTTATTACATCATATTAGGGATTTATGCATCATATTATAGTCTTATTGAGTTTTATTACATCATATTATAGTATTATAGGGGATTTTATGCATGGAATATGAGCCTTTATGCTTGTTTTTTTGTAGTATATGCCTATACTTCAAGGAATGTATACGACTTATAGTAATGCATACACATTCCTTGATGTAAAAACAAATACTTACTTTTCAACATTTATTTTTATCTTAAATCAAGATTGCTATCCCCACAGACATTCCCTGCATACTCTATGTACTTTCTTTACTTTTTTTTTGGACCCCTCATTTTGAAGTACATTCTTGGTTGCTTTTGTCAAAATGGGCTCTGTTTCACATTCAAGGAAGAGGAAGAAGTTGAAGAATAAAACACCAGAGCAATTAGAAGAGTTGAGATAAAAACAAGGTATGAATGCAAGCATTTCATTCCAAACAAGGTAAAAATACTAACCCTAATGAGCCAAATACCTTGGATAATGAGAAAATTGATAATAATGAAACTGATAATAATGGATTGAATTATGATGAAATTCACAGTAATGAATTGAATTATGATGAAATTGACAATAATAAATTATATAATGTTAGAAATTCACATTCAAAATTTAAATTTTTTGATTTTATTGATGAAGAGCCTATGCATGATACTTTACCCACCAATAATGAATAAAATTTAATGGACTCAAATAATGATGAAATCAATAATGAATAAAATCTCATGGAAACATATAGTAAAGAAATAAACAATGAATAAAATTTCATAGAAACATATAATGATTTTGAAACACCCTCTAAACAAATTCCACTAATAAAATCTCTAAGAATTGTGCATAGAAAAGATAAGTACTTAATTGAAGTTAATACAAATATTTTGAAACCAATGCATAAAAAAATGTCTGACCACCATTCAAGAAGATTGGCTCAAGAAATCTGGGATAGTTTCTTTCATAGATTAGAGTATGGTAGTCAAAGATGTCAATTATTTATTTCATTGATGAACTTGGTTAAGATGAGACCTAAAATATACATATTAGGACTAAGAACATATAACATGGATGATGAAAATGATGAAACTATTGAAAATCTACACGATTCATTTCATATTCTAGGCCTGAAATCATGCAACAAAAATTGTAATGCTACCCGACGTTTAATGACAACTTGTGTAGTAAGTGCTGAAATAGGAAAAAAATGATTAATTTCAAAAATGAGTTGAACACTTGATATAAATAGAAAAACATTAATGAAATCAATTACAGGACATGAAAAACTTAATGAACCCAACACAAAAGAGCTCTGGACATTCTCTGGTAGACTTCCACAATATAACCAATACTTTGAAAGACTTACTTGCCTAGTTTTAGAAAGATAATACAAGAGTTTCAACCAATGCAAGAGATGTAGTGAAAATAAGAGTTGGTTATCATAATATTGGACCACATCTAAAACATTTCTTGGATATTAATCAAACATAAATGTACTCTAAGTTTTTGGAAAAACATCTACAAATTACTATTAGTCAAAGATTTTTTGAGATGGCCAAACCTTTTTACGTAAAAATAAATCACACACGCACCACTTGTTGTAGGCAACATGTTGAATTTTTAATGCACTATGATGTTTTTCACCATATTCATTGTACTTTTCATACTAAAAATATTTTCCAAGAGTGGCATAAAAGTTCCACCAAAATCAGCCATGAAATTTATTCCAAATATTTTTTGTAAAAGACCAGATGGACAATTATTTTATAAGAAATCATGTTTGGATGGAAATTAAAGCATTTGCGGTGGATTGCCAAAATAAAATAAAATGTATCCATGACGAGTGTACAAGTGAAATTGGACATGAATTAGTTGGTTTGTTCAAATACAAATCTATGACTTATCAAGTAAAAGATGACAAAGAATCTAAAATATGTGAGCTTGTTACGAAAGAAATACCTATTTCAAAATTTATGGTTGAATTCATGGAGAAAATTGTTTATGAGTATGAAAGGTATACACATAGGGATAAATGTTTTGATGAAAATTTCAAGCTAAGAAAGGACACATTCATACTTGATTCTATTATTTTATTAGTCAACTTTTCTAAAAATTACACATTCAAACCAAAAATAGAAGTTCAATCGTAGTATTACAACTCAACATAAGTTACCATATTCATGCATATAACATTCATGCATGTACTTGATAGTACATAGAAAGTTCAAAAAATATTAAGGGAGTATCATTTCTATATCAGTGATGATTGATCACATTATACAAAGTATGCACAAGGTTATTTTGATAAGTTCTATGGATAGTTGGCTCAGAGGAACATCACTTTTAGATAACATTACATTTGGTCATACAATTACACATCACAATTCAATAATGCATGGATGTTTTATTGGTTGAGAAGGAAGCACGTTACCACTGGTGTATAACATATTTGGAGTTTTACTAAGGTTGGCCATGGAAAAGGGGAACATGATGGTGTTGGAGCATGTGTAAAAAGAGATGTTACAATGGAGGAGTTAAAATTTAACAATGTTGCCAATTTGATTGATGCAAAAACTATGGTTGAATGGTGTAATGAGAACATATGTCATGGTGTTCAATCAAATTCTACTATTTGTAGACATTTTTGGTTAATGGATGAAAAAGACTTGGCAAACTATGAGGATTATATGACTCTAATAAGTTCAAGTGAGCTTCACTCATTTCATAGCTCAAATGCAGGTTCTTGGACTATTCATACGTGACAATTGGCATGATTTTGTTTTGCATGCATGGAATTTGTTTGGAATGAGTGTGAGTCACAAGAGTGGGTGCATGACTAGAGTTATAGACCTCTAATTCCAATCAACACATATCATGTTCTAGACCTCTAATTTGAATAAACATAATTCAAATGCAATCATTGATATTATTTGTTTCTTATAAGGGTTTGATTTGCAACATTATCCTAGCAAGTTATTCTCAATCTCGTAACATTTTTAATCCTTAAGAATACTTCAAAACCAATCATTCATAATACTCTGAACATAAGTTATTCAAACAAGATTTAATTCATTGGTTTTCTTAAATATTCTTGTACAAAATAAGAATGCCATGTAAAAATGCCATATATAGGCATAAAATGTTAATAATACATGCTTTTTCATAAAGACATACAAAAAATTACATCATGTCTAACAACATAGTATCTAATATTAGGTGAATACATCATATACACATGTACAATGCCAAAAATATGTACATTACCATGTAGGCATACAAAAAAGTACATCATCTACAACATCATAATAATCAAATAGTCTCCCTCTCTTTGCCTTCTTTGAAGAAGACTCTCCTTGGGATGCCCTACTTGTAGATAGAGATATCCTAAATGCCTTGGATTGTTCCAAGGTTTGATTGAGGGTACTACGCTCATAGCTCGCTTACAACTAAACCTATTCAAATATAAAAATTATCATAAAATTAACAAGTCTACATGAAACCAAGTTAAGAAACTCATTTAAAACTATAATTAAAAACTCATTTAAACATGCACTTATTGCAATATCATGGTCCTTCTCAAAATTTTATTGATGCTCAACTGGGTTAGTGCCAAGTTCAACTACACGAAGAGGTATGTCAAATGATAAAGAAACATGATGAGCTATTGCAGTAGTCATTTGAATTGGACTATCAAATGTCATATGACAACCCTACGTACACAATACATTCATGCATATAAGTTATATTTGTCAAAGTATATAGTAAAATTATTAAAACAAAAGTACTTAATTACAATTAAAAATTATAAGTGAATATACATACCTTGAAGAATGTCTTTGTAGATGACATTTCAACAACAATGCCCAAGTTTATCTCAACTCGTAATGATGGATGAGTTTCCACCCCAGTCATCAGCTAAACAAACAACATAATAATTAATAACTTGGGTAATTCATTGATTAAACAGGTTGATAAAAAATTTAGTCTTGCATAATATATTAAAAATTCTAATGATTTCATAGGAATCATGAATGTGACAAGTGGATATGTGAAACATGTGACTTGTAATACCACACTGAAGGCAAGAAATGTCAGTTTCATGAGAGAGAATGACAAGACAATGAGGGAGGATTTTTAAGTGAATTTTGTGAAATTGAGTCATTGAATTCAAGTTAGGTGTTTAAACATCCTTGATACACCTATATACACTAGTTTGGATGCTTGTATAGTTTTGTTGATGTGTATTTCAGATTTTGACTTAAGGTCATTAGGCCTAATTGTCTTAAGGTAGTGACTTGGTATAGTTGAAGATAATCCTGAGCTATGGTGTCTAAATTGATTTATTTTGAAATTTTGATCATGTTAATACTTTGAATACTTTGCTTATAGACATTCATTAATTTTTAGTCCAACTGAGTATTAGTGTGATCAAAAAGCCCTTAGACATAGTCATTGTGATAAGACAAGTAACTTGTATAGGCATTTGTTGAGTTTATAACTAAGTTTTAATCAGCTTAAGACACCTAGAGTGATAGGTTGATTTTATGGGGGACATATATAATTGATCCTTTTAAGAGTGTCTAAAACCTTATAAAATAGGTCTCGTCAAAATCTAAAGAAACATATAGAAAATAAAACTAAATATTGTAGAGATAAGAGTGAGTGGATAGTCTTCTTTACAAGTGCATGATTTTTATTGTCCTATAGGTGACATTAGGCTGAATAGATCTATCTTTAGATTTCCCTCAATTTTTTTAAGTGAAGGCATATATGTATTTAGTGCAAGTAGGTTGAGGTCAACAAAGGGTGTTATAGTCTTGTTGACACTCAATATTCATTTTAGAAGGACTTTCTTGATGAAAGGTGTTATAGTCTTATAGAGTCAACATGTCACTTAAGTGATAAAAGTGCATGGATATAGATAGGCCTCTCCCCAAACTAGATATGGTAGGTCTTTTCCTCCCCTAAGTATGTGGTGGTAACAAACTACTCAACCCCATCTATCTATATGGGGTTGAGGTCCCCTATTTGTATATGGTCACAAGGCCTATGACATATACATATAGGCTATAGTTTATAGTTGACACTCTCCCAATATACCAATGGGATCTAATGGCCTACTATATATAGCTCTACTAATAGAAAGGGGCATACTAGCTCTTATCAAATGGGATGAAATGACTATCCCCAATTGGGATTGAGTGCCTATTAATCCAAATTGACTATTTTTGATTGAGAGCCTATGAAACACAAGAAGCAATAACATTGGTAAAGTGGTATCAAGTGAAATCCAATTAAAAATAAAGATTATGAATATTCTAGAAGTGACATAGATAGGGGGATAGATCAACCCACTATTCCTAATCAGGATTAAGGGTTTATCTTCAAGTGGGATTGACCTGCCTCTTTATATAAACAAATATTTAGAGTTTGGTTGGAAATTATAATTGACTAGGTACAATGGGATCAAGAGGCTATGCCATCTAAATTTATAACTCCATAGATAAATATGAAATTGTTACACTATGTTGAAATTGATGGGAATTGAATTTCTAGATATGACCATTTTGGAAATCAATCATAGAGATTAAAACACTATATGTGATTAGGATAACAAGGAATCAAGTGACTTGCTACGAGGCCAATATTTAAAATAAAGGAGTGGCATGCATATTGATGAAGAAAAGATATGCTCGATTGAGAAATTGATATAAATATATTATACAAAACAAATTTTATCAAATGAATTATATATATATATATATATATATATATATATATATATATATATATATATATATATATATATATATATATATATATATATATATATATCCATTCCTACTGATTGGGATTGACCTACTATGGGAACTACATATAATGGGATATCAACAAATGTTCAACTTGCTATTTTGGTTATTGAAAACATAGTTTGAAAGTCGAAATAAAAGTAAAAAATTTGAGATGGAGGATGAGTTTCTAACACTACGCCAATCCATGTTAATACATCAAACAATAAAAAGTCAATAAAATTATATTAGGTATTTTATATTTTCTTACACAAAATCTTAAATGATGTAATTAAGGTATATATATATATATATATATATATATATATATATATATATATATATATTCCTACTGATTGGGATTGACCTACTATGGGAACTACATATAATGGGATATCAAGCAAATGTTCAACTTGCTATTTTGGTTATTGAAAACATAGTTTGAAAGTCGAAATAAAAGCAAAAAAGTTGAGATGGAGGATGAGTTTCTAACACTATGCCAATCCATGTTAATACATAAAACAATAAAAAGTCAATAAAATTATATTAGGTATTTTATATTTTCTTACACAAAATCTTAAATGATGCAATTAAGGTGTATGAATGTACATCTAGAGTATATAAGATTCACTTACAATTTTACCTCTATAAATGTATATGGTGTCATATCGACATGGATATATGTAGTAGGGGTTGTCCCACTATGTAGTTCTAATGTCGAAGGCAATGTATCCTTCTAGAAAACAAAAACACACACACACACACACACATTATTCAATTTAAATGTGTAAATTATTTCTTAGATTTTTAATTTACAAATATAACATAAAAATTTAACATGAAATTTATATAAAAGATACTTACATGTGTGTAGAGACTCTCAATGTATCCAAACCAAATGTGTGTGCCAAGAACTCATCAGTCAAGACCATATCCTTCAAGGCCCCTAAAGTGCCACTATCATCATCTGAAGGTCCAGTGCATATAACACCACAACATCTGCATGGGTGGGGTTGGGTATAACCACTAATTGGAGTATCTCAAGCATTTGTCTCTAAAATTCTACTCATATGGTAAATGAGTGTATCAGTAAGTGCACTACGTACATGCAAAGTGTCTATCTCTAAAACCTCCTTCACTGTAGAGGGAATCTCCAGATGAAGTGGATTTTTGGTATGGATCTTTATAGGCTGATTAGGTGTAAGATGTACACCTAATCTATCTTGTGCAGAGCCTTTCCCTCAACCCTGAAACTCACCATAGTCAAAGTAGTTTAGAATTTCATTAAGGACAAACTCACAATAAAGTTTCCTCAAAAATCACAAAGGGATCTCATGGTTATTATAAGGTTGATAGTCAAACACCATCCACTATCACTCCCAAAAATTGAATTTAATAAAATTATGTTGGCATCATTGGATTCAAAAACATTTGGTCATTACAAAAAATGGGGCATTGGTGGCTGGGTCAATAAATAAGGCACAAATTTGATATTTTGTTATTTATTTCTTCTTCACCTCATATGCTGATGATTTGTTAGCATAGTAAGCCCTAAAATTATCCCTATATGACCTCCATCTATTAATTTAACTCATTATCAAGTCAACTTGACCTAATTTTAACTCTAGGGTATTGGCCAAATAGGTGAGTTGGGTGTTTATGGAAGTGGGCTCCCTCATTCTCCTAATTATCTGCTCAATTTCAATTTTGTTCTCCACTATGTGAGCAACTATATCCTCTTAATTACTTGGGGGATATAGTGAAACTATAGGAGGGTTGGGTGGAGGGTTAGGTAGAGGATTAGGTGAAGGGTTAAGAAAAACATGCCGACATGTTGGAGAAAAATACAAAATAAAACTATGCAAAACATTCACAAAAAATAAAAAAATGATATAATCTACAAAACTTACCTCTTTTTCAGGGTGGCATCATTGATCTCATGAAAGGTAGAGTAAAAGCAATGATTTCTATGCGAGCTAGAGGGTAAAATGTGAGCTAGAGGGAAAAAAGAAGAGCTAGATGGTAAAACACGAATGCCAAATAGAAAAACATGAATGGAAAAGAATGAGTAGAAAGATGAATTTGGGTTTTTTATTTTATAGTTCAGTTAACACGTATGCATTACTTTTACTTATAAGAACACATACACATTCTTATAACATGTACACTTTCCTATAATTAAACGTAATGCATACACATTATTTTTATAATGTGTACATGTTATGGATTAGGTATTTTGATCCATGATGTGTATACGTTGTTGGGTATGTCCACAGAATTATCCCCCAACTCTATGCACATACCCTGTTGTAGAAAAGAAAATCATCATCTATTCTTATTCTAAATTTTTAGAAAAATAATAATACCAATGACTTACCTCGAGATGTAAATAAAAGGTATTATTTGAGTTTCAAAAATTAATAAGGAGATAGGGATTCTCATTTGACTTAGCTTTTGCATAACTATTTTATATAGCTTGGATTTTTAATACAGAGCCTGGCATTTTCAATAAAAGAATTCAGCTATATCTTCTTATACACAGATTTATAACTTTTAAATTCACAATAATTTCTATAAAGTTACTCAATGTTTTTTTTATGTATACATCGTGGCCAAACAATAATCTTTGTTGATTCATTATAGGTTCAATGACTCATGGAGGTTGGCATCCCAAATAAAAGATTGGGTATTTAAAAATTATACTCAGTGATTCTAATCACTTGATTCAACTACTTTTTCCACTAATGGCCTGGCAATTTCCTACATGGCATCTTAGTTTGTTGATAATATGTTTTAGTTAAAAACTTGGCTTAGATTTAACCCTTAAATTCAGCATTTAGATTTGAGACTATGACTTTTATTTAAGCATATAGATTCAAATAGGACTAGGTGATCTATTTTAAGAACTCAACTTTGAATTTATTATACACAGCTATATTAGCTTATTACTAGAATTTTAACTCAGGATTTTAAAATTTATAAATTCTATCCTTTTTTACAATGCCTCAAAGTCTAAAACACTGTTCCAAACCAAGTAACACAAATTGATTATTCAAATGAAATATGCTAGTCTCAAATAAAGGTGTTGGGGTTTTAAGGTAGAAACTTACCTTTTAAATGATGCACATGTCATCAAAGTGTGATATAATTATGATGAGGTGAGATGCAACTAGTATAAAATGTAGAGTCCATAAATTAATACTTAGTTTAGTAGATATATGACGCTAGCCAAAGATATTGGAATGTTGATCTAAAATATAGAGACCCAATAAATAATCATACAGGAAAAATAATTAAAAAACCTACCTTTAAATCACTTCCAAACTTGAGAAGATAAATTTGGTGTTATTTCTCCTATATTCCTCCTTTTTCCTTTCTTTCCATATTTCTTTGATTTTGTCTTTTCTCTCTCTGTGTCTCCTTTTTCTCCAAACATGCTTCTCTTATTTATAAAACAAACTTCTTTCTAAATTATATTCTACCCTCTCATGCAAGTCAATTATTTATTTTAATTTTTCCTATTTTTTGCATGAAAATTATCTAATTTATTTATCCATGCAAATCATTATAATAATCAAATTTTATCTTCTTTCTATGCAAAAAATGCTTTTTAAATAACTAGGCCATCTTTATTTTTTCACATGCATATTATTATTTATTTTAATATTTGGTTCCTAAAATTAAATCTCTCAAATTTACCTTCCATTATCTTTACTAACTCACGTTAATCTTGAGTTTATCGAACTAATGTTAGAACATGCTAATAAAAATTCTTTTCTTAATTTCCAAACAAATATCATACATAATTATTCAAGATTAACTTTAAATTGATTCTATTCAATTTTCATGTAATTTTCAAGAAAATGATAATTAATTAATTATCTAAAAGATAAAATAAATCATTAATTTGTAAGATAATGATTTCCATAATAATTATATTTATTAACACTAGTATTTATTTTTTTGAATTAAAATAAAAAACCAAATCAATTAGGCTAAGAAAATTAAATACATACTAAAACTAATTATACACGCACAATATAATCACAAGCAATGCATAAAGAATTTTTATGCAAATATCATTTAGAATCTACTGTGTATGTGTAGGGTTACTAGCATTTTCAATTGATATTTCCCCCAATCGGTCCATCTAGCTGACTCTCTCTGAGGATGCTCTCCCTTGTCAAACTCTGAGGGTAGGACCTATCCTGCATTCACCTCATAACAAGTAGGTAGTTAGTCTGAGTCATTATAAATCAATTATGTAAAATTAATAATTATACATCCTCAATGTATAGAATAATTAAAACATAACTATTATGTAATGTACACAAATCAACAATACTACTATGCCATACTAGTATATGTCAAAATACTCAAATCAAAGCAATGGTAATCATATATTAATCAATAGATTAAAGGATATTAATTACAAGGTGAAGTTAGGATGCGACATCCTCTCTCTTTAAAACTAGTCATCACCCCGATGACTCTTATTCAAGCAATATTCTGATTAACAAACATAGTCTAACAATTTAAAATCATAGTATCAATTATCATATCATGCAATTAAATGCAAAATTTATTTGAAGAACATCTACTAGTTTCCCTAATTAGCACTATTTTAGAGAATTAGTTTCACAAGACCCTACTTTATGACATTTCCTATTCTACAAATAAGTTCAGTGAAAGTCACTTTATGCTGATTGGTTCTATCATGACCAACCCAAGGTCTAGAACCGTAAGAAAAATATAATAAATAACTCAGTAAAATTTTCACTACTAACTCAATAATATATGAGTTCATCACAAAAGTCAAAACAAATGATTATACGATTGAATTTGGCAAGTTTTGCATGTCAAGTTCCAAATTTGACAAGTCCATCTATCGAATCTAACTCAGTATCAACCGAATCAATGTGAGGTTAAGTAGGATACCATCCTATCACTTATAACTCATGTTCCTATTTCACCAATCATCTCTCAGGTCTCCATGACTAGAGAATCTTCAAAAGGTATACAGGGTTCACAAATATATTCTAATAGATCATAAAAAATAATACTATATGTTAAAAGATTCCATATGTACCAACATACAAATAAGTTAATTCATACAATTATCTTGAGATTGAATTAAATTGTTTCTAGTCAATCAAAACTAGTATAATATCTTGCAAATTACCTATAATATTATAGTAAAAATTAAAGAATACCATAATTAACATAGCATATAAAAGGCTGAGGATAATACCGTTCTTATAATATTACAAGTGAGACAATGTCTCCTTAAATAAAAATTAAAATGTTTATATCAACCCATAAGCTTACCAAGATGTTATACACATCTTATACCTTACTTTCTCTTGGAAAAAAAGTACACATAATACGCTTTATAATAATAGCAATCTTAATAAAGGTATTTAATAACATAATATTTATAGCATAAATTCATTGTTAGCCACTCCTCATGATCAAGTTTATAAGTTAGATAAAATGATGACTCTAAAAATCCACAACTAGAAAGTAGAGAACTAGCATCTCATAAATCAAAACTTCCTACATACCCTCACATGGTAGAAGGTAACATCACAACCCAAGTTGCCAATCACATTTCACTTACCAAGCTTGTAAGTGTAGTATGATCACCTACTTCCACAACTGGAAAGAAAATATGGACCATAAGGATGCATCAACAAGAAGTAGAAAAAACTATCCCACAAACTCAATGGAATATGATCAAACAATAATTCATAACAAGTATTCTACCAAAGGAAACTCTATATCAACATCCTAAAAATATGAATCTTTTTTGATAGCTTAAAAATGATGTAAGAGGAGAGTGAAAAAATAATAATTCACCTCTAAGCTAACTAATAGAGATAACACTTCTTATTAAGTCTATATAAATACAAGGGTACTAATCCACATAACAACTCCCAACACAAAGGAATATCAAACAAGACATCCACACTCAATTATAAGAAAATTCCCACTGCACTAGGTGGTACCAAACTAGAATGGCCTTAAAGAATTTCTACTCATAATATTTGTGTATATAAGACACAAGGCTAACATATATAAACCTAAGTGGGTATCACTCCATTCCCTTTTAAAAAAATACTCAGAACACAAAACACAAATGGTGAAGGTGATTCAAGGAAGACATAATCACACTTGAGGTGTTCTATCTAAGATAAAAAATATGGTAGAAAACTCTTGTTCACAACTCAATAACTAAGCTAATCACTCTCCTACCCAACACCGTATATAAACATCACCAATGAGACACTCGATGCACTAAAACTTTAACATGTCTAAGGGGATACAAATGCCCTAAGGGTAAATACTCAATATACCTCACATGTATTCTCAATTCTCCTCTCTGATAAGTAAAGGGATACAAAAAATCTAATAGACTCATTAGGTCCTAGAGTTTGAGCCATAGTTATGATACCACATATGACAACCCCTCAATTTGTACTTAATAAAACACAATTTTTTTACTATTAAACAATTAACATTCATTCCATAGAATAAAACAATACAACATAACTAAACCATAACTAAGAACAATAGTACTTCAGATTCAAATACTGCATATAATATAAATATTATACAACTTCACATAAAGCAGATACAATAGGACATAATAATAGATGGTCTATCAATATAAGATATACTAATAAAATATAAAAGTACATAATATAATTACATTACTTCAGTCATAAGGCCTAATACAATGATAGATACCAAGCTTTCTAGAGTTTAAGTTGAACCAACTCATGTATCACTGATAATCAAAAGTGTCATCTCTAGATAGTATTACAATGGAGGAGGGAGAGCATCATATGAGAACTTTACCACATCAACCATAGAACAATGATCCCTCACAAAATATCCTATCAAGAAATGGCCCTCCCTTCACGGATAAGTAGATAGAGAGGTGTGAGAATCCAATGAGACTTGCTAGTACCTCGTGTGTTGTAAGATTCTAAAAACATGTAGTGTATCATAAATAAATCCATTCTAACATGATATAGTATAGTATGAAAATCAAACATATGAATGACAATGTATATAACATTACTTAAACCCAAGTTTTCAAATAATATTTGATCATTAGATCGGTCAATTTCATAACACACCACTTGATCGGGTTATCTATTGGTGGTACTACCTAGGCTAGTAGAACTTGTCTCACCACCCATTAGTATCATCAATATATATGTCATAGTATGTGACTCAAAGACTCTTATACATTACATTCTCTTAGCAATAATATCACATCACGAGCTACATAAGGAGAAAGAAAGGTATACACATAATCATCTACACATGAATGGGTCTTACCCTAAAATTAATTTCAAACTGAAAATAATGATATCTATTTATACCATCTAGGAAAAACACACAATAAACTATAGGCTTCTAATAACTATAATAATATCTAGGTAACTACACCTCAAGACAACATATATCATCATAGTTTGGTAGTCTTGGGCATGACTATTAGTTTATCTATAAATAACCATATAAAGTAGTCAAGAATCATGGAAGCCTACACTCATATTATTCAAGCATAACTATAAAAAGCATGTCATATAATGAAATAACTCTAGTTTAACATTCATTTGCATTCACAAGTTTTTATGTGCACTTAAATGATATCCTACCAAATGTTGCATCAAATAAGTAACAACCAACACACACCCACACATATAAACAATCAAAAATTATAGGTGAGAGTCTAGATATATAGATAGAGTATGTACCATCCAGGTATATACTTTTAAGATAAATTATCCTATGATAATCCATACTATCATAGCTCATGATTACTCAACTATAACATGAACAAATAATCTTATTAAATAAGCAATTACAGGATTATACCACCCAAGTATATCCCCAATATTAATTCAATGATAACATATTCTCAAGATGTACAATAGGATGTATTATTTTTATTCTAGAAATATCCAATCACTTATACATATAATATTATAATAAATATACTGTACACAAAATTTCATCAATACATGACTCCATCAATTTGACATAGTTGACATAATGCATATAATGATTTTACAAACATGTTATTGTTATGTATATAACACATAAAAAATCCATACCTAATCATGCCATTCAAGTATGCTAACCAAAGGACTATTGACACAAACTTACAATACTAGATATAAATAAGTATTGATTGAAAATATCACACCAACCGTGTATTATAACAAAAAGTCTATGCCCACTTATTCATACAAATATCCACACCATAAACCAACATCATTCATACAAACTGAGTCTAAAAAATTTAAAGGACTATATATGCTAATCAATCATAACTGTCAATACCATTTAATTTACTTAGGCCTTAATAAATAAACATTATTAAAACACAATCTAAATATTAATTTATAACTACCTAGTATGGGAATATGTAATCCCAACCACTAATTAGCTTTACATTTTATAATGATCCTAAGATGATTAAGCTCATTTAATTCCTGTAGGGAATATACACTAAGTGTTTCACTATTTAATATTTAATATTTTAATAAAGGGTTGCTATTGACAAATTTTAACTCAACTTCACATTTTAAATTCAGCTTTCAATATTCCTACTCAGCTATTCTAATAAATAAACGCAGATTTAATTTATAAACTCAATGCTCTATTTATAAACCCAACATTTATCTGTCAATACACATTGACTTCTAAAAGTTTTTTAACTTAACATAGTTCTTAGCATTGGCTTTAAATTTAACATTATATTATAAGTTGGGTGTTTCATATAAATGGCTAGGTGCTTCAAGATTTGTTGGGGCAATTTCAATCTTAAACACTTTCCAATTAAATTCAAAACTTTTAATAAAGACTCAATGCCCTTATAAAACCTCAAATTAATTTTTTTTTAATTAATTATAAATATATACATAGTATTTTTCATTATTATCTCTGTGTTCTCCTTTATATATTGTGTCTATAGTTCCGCTATCCTCTACAAAAACCATTGACTATTTTGGAAAAGAAAATCATCATCTATTCCTATTTTGAATTATTAGAAGAAGAATAATACCAATGACCCATCCTAAAATGAAAATAAAAGGGATTTTTTGAGTTTCAAAAATTAATAAGGAGATAGGGCATCCCATTTGACTCAACTTTTGCATAACTATTTTATATAGCTTAGATTTCTAATATAGAGCCTGGCATTTTCAATAAAAGAATCTAGCTATATCTTCTTATACATAGTTTTATAACTTTTAAATACACAATAATTTATATAATATTACTCAATTTTTATTTTATTTATGCATCATGGCCAAACAATAATCTATATTTATTGATTGCAGGTTCAGTGACTCATGGAAGTTGGCATCCCAAATAAAAGATTGGGCATTTAAAATATATACTCAGTGATTCCAATCGATTGAATCATCTAATTTTTCCACTAATAGCTTGGAAATTTCCTACATGGAATCTCAGTTTGTTAATAAGACATTTTAGTTAAAAACTTAGATAGATTTAACCCTTAAAATTCAACATTTAGATTTGAGAGTACAACTTTTATTTATGCCTATAGATTTAGATACGACTGGGCTACCTATTTTAAGAACTCATCTTTTAATTTATTATACACAACTATATTAGCTTATGACTGGAATTTTAACTCAATAGTTTAAAATTTATAAACTTTGTCCTTTATTACAATGCCTCAAAGTCTAAAACATAATTCCAAACCAATTAACACAAATCTATTGTTCAAATGAAAGATGCTGGTCTCAAATAAAGGTGCTGAGGTTTTAAGGCAGACACTTACCTTTTAAATGATGCACAAGTTATCAAAGTGTGATATAATTATGGTAAGGTGAGATGTAACTAGTATAAAATGTAGAGTCCATAAATTAATACTCAGCTTAGTATATATATTATGCTAGCCAAAGATATTGGAATGTAGGTCTAAAATATAGAGACCTGATAAATAATCATACAAGAAAATAATTGCAAAACCTACCTTTTAATCACTTACAAACCTAAGTACATGAATTTGGTGTTCATTCTCCTATCTTCCTTTCTTTCCATATTTCTTTGCTTTTGTCTTTTCTCTCTCAATGTCTCTTTTTTCTCAAACATGCTTCTCTTATTTATAAAACAAACTTCCTTCTAAATTCTGCACTACCCCCTCATGCAAGTCAATTATTTATTTTAGTTTTTCCCTTTTTTTACATAAAAATTATCTAATTTATTTATCCATGCAAATTAATATAATAATCAAATTTTACCTTCTTTCTATACAAAACATGCTTTTTAAATAACTAGGCCATCTTTCTCTTTTTGCATGCATAATCTTATTTATTTTAATATTTAGTTCCTAAAATTAAATCTCTCAAATTTACCTTCCATTATCTTTACTACCTTCCGTTAATCTTTAGTTTACCAAACTAATGTTAGAACATGATAATAAAAATATTTTTCTTAATTTCCAAATAAATATCATGCATAATTATTCAAGATTAACTTTAAATTACTTTTATTCAATTTTCATGCAATTTTCAAGACAATGATAATTGATTAATTATCTAAAAGATAAAATAAATCATTAATTTGTAAGATAATGATTTACACAGTAATTATATTTATTAACACTATTATTTATTTTTTTAGATTAAAATAAAAAATCAAATCAATTAGGCTAAGTAAATTAAATGCATACTAAAACTAATTCTACATGCACAATATAATCACAAACAATATGCAAAACATTTTTTATGCAAATATAATTTAGAATCTACTATGTATGTAGGGTTACTAGTATTTACCACCGGTATTTCCATCAATCGCTCCATCTAGTTGACCCTCTCTAATGATGCTCTCCTTTGTCAAACTTTGAGGGTAGAACCTATCCTACATCCACCTCACAATAAGTAGGTAGTTAGTTTGAGTCATCATAAACCAATGATGAAAAATTAATAATCATACATCCTCAATGTATATAATAATTAAAATATAATTATTATGTAATGTATACTAATCAACAATACTATTGGCCCATATCTATATGTCAAAATGCTCAAATCAAAGTAATGGTAATTAGATATTAATCAATATATTAAAGGATATTAATTACAGTGTGAAATCAAGATGTAACAATATGTCATTCTATTTGTAACCCAATGAGTGAAGTAATGTTATTTTGTATGAATTCTAACTTGATCCATTATTAAATAACATAATATGAATGGGTTGTTGATCAATATAGGCTTGTATACATAAAACATGAAAATTAGAATCATCATCCACTGTATCACTATCATAAAAAGTGATCATATGTGTTGGGTTTATTTTTATCCTTAGTTCCATATGACTAAGTACTAATCACATGCCTAGAAAAAGGAAGAAGCCAACATGCTAGTGTGTTAGCATACCATGTGAGTGACCTCATATGCTCACCTAAGGCACATAACATATACCAATTCCCATCAGTTCTATTATGTGATGGTGGACAAACAAATATTACTTAGGCACTTGAGTTAACAATTTAATCATTATTACTAACATTATTTTAAAGTTAGTCATTTTATACATTCACACAATGCAAGTAATTATCTAGTATCATAAATTTAAATTAACACCAAAGAGATTTATCACATCAAGATTCATAAATAAAGTATTAGTTCTATTGATATCATTTAACAAATTTACAAAGGTACTTCATTTAGTACACAATCTCTCTCCAGATATTTATCTTGACATCAAAAACACATCTACATTTAACAACCCTTTCTAATCTAACGTAAGGGTTATTTATACACAAGCTAACACCTTCTAAGGTTACATCATTAATACATTATAGATGACAAGCCAATGACTATTTCATAAAAATAAGTCATGGTGAGCTATTATAATTAATTTACTTTTGACTTGGGTCTAGTATCCCTTATAAACTCTGTTTATGGTATATATTTCCTTTCATGTTCCTCCTCCTTCATGAGTTGGTGCTAGATTTATGCTTCCATTAATCTCTGATAATGTTGTGAACTGTTTTGTAACCACCTTTTCTTCTTGTACCCTTATCCTTGTCTTACACTCTTCCGAGTCTTATGTTTTATGATCCTCATTATTTGTTTCTTTGTCTTTCATAACTCACCCTTCCATGCCAAGGTCTTTCATGTTATTATCCTATGTTTCTCTCTTTTGCATCATTATATCTTGCACCATGGTTTTTTGTGCTCTTCCCGCACCCTTGATATTATACACTTATGGCTTCAAAACACTTAGAATATATTATAAATTTTGGGTCCAACATTACCCTAAAATAAATTGATAGTCTATCATAGACTATGCTAGATTCTCCTCAGATAACAAAAATTTAGGGACCACCTACTATACTTGGTGATTGAACTCCTCCCACTAGTTGAGGGGTTTATAAATATTGGAGGTAATAATTTCCACTTCACCTCTCAATATTTTCATCTCCTCAGGCTGCTCCAAAAAAATATTTTCTTGAGTTGTCAAAATCATAAGCTGAGTAGTTAGAGCTTTGTGAGTGTCCTCGATGACACATACCTCCTCCAAAACCTATCCTCAAAGTTTTGAGAAACTAAAATTCAATTGTTTTCAATGGGTGATTATTTATTTATCTATTTATTCAACATACTGGAACACTTTCACACACTGAGTCCTATCTTTGATAATGAGTGCATTCTCAGCCAATTATTGGCACTATTGTTCTTCAAGCAGTAGTCATGCTTCCAAAATTTTAATTAACTATGCCAAGTTGAAAAAAACCCATCGGTGATGGGAATAGTGGTGCTCAATTTATTCAAAAATGTATAGAAGACATCCATGGCCTTGGTGAACTGTTCAGTGGCCCATAACTTCTCTATTAAGGATCCCCCATATTTTAACATTTATCTAATAAAAATTTGATGAGTGTATCTAATTTACTAATGGATTCATTGGTAATGGAAATACCATCTGAAACCACTAATTTGCTCATCAAAATTATTTGGCAAAGGCCCAAAGTCCTAAGTTGAGATGTTTCAGCCATATCTAGTCAACACTTGAGTTCTTTAATTTATTTTTCAAGCTTGCACCTTGTTTCATGATATTCCTTGTATAGATAGATAACCTCCCAATGTTTTTAGTAAATTTGGCCCATGTCATGGCTGTTGAGAATGTTTTGCCTAGAAACCTCTAGGGAAAATTTTTTAAGTGTTGCACCTACTTACACTAGAGAAACATTTAAGAGATTTACCCAAAGTGTGTCTAAAACATCTACTATCTCTAGGTTTATATTAGTGTTGGCCTTTGGAAGCTCAAAATGGCCTTTATCATGATATACTTCCACTAGAAAAGACATCTTGTGCTGAATTTATTTTGTGGACTCATGTTCAAGAAAATAATTCTATAAATACAATTATTTATTTAGTGTATCCTTATAGCACATGGCATGAATGGGAAAGTCTTAATTGTTCTATTAATGTTGCATTATCTGTTGTATAGGTTCATTTCCATTTTGAGGGTCACACTCTAGATTAATACATTAAGGACTCTTTTCCTATTGTCCTCTAGTACCAATTCTAATGTCCTCTATGTTGGGGCCTTCCCCTCTTTCTTCTTTTTTAAGTTATGGAATTTTAATTTCCATTTGATTCTCATCAATAGAATATTATTTATTGGTCTTAGGAGTGGGTTCCTTTATAGTTTGTGCTTAAAGAGATGCCTAACCTATGTATGGAATAGCCACTTAGTGTGCTTCATTCTTAGGTTCTACTTGGGTAGTAGCATTATCTTTTTGGTCTGTAGGTAGCCCTTGGGCTCTTGTTAGTGATGGAATTTGCCATTGTATTTTGGCTTCAACCTTGGGATATTATTCCTATGCCCTCCTTGAGATAGTGGCCTCATGTCTTGGTCTTTTATCCTTCATTCATACCCTTTTTTTTGCATGTATTCATGGTTGAGTGGGGAGTGATTCCTTTTCCACCCCTTAGATTTGCAATGTTCCCTTTAGGCACCTAAGCATATAGAAAATCACCCATATCTTCCCTTGCATGATTATCTTGTACAAGTTGATATCAATATTATCAATCTCATGTCGCTTTAAATATGATTACCTCCCTAGATAGATGTAAATATTGTGAAGAGTGTCAATCTCAATGCCAATATTGTTTGCATCAATAGTTATAGGGAACACATCCTCAATTTGATTCATATAGTCCATAAAATATTTAGTAATGAATGCATAGGGTAATTTGAGCCATCATTACAAATTATTAGTGATTTCCATCTAGAATCATGCAAGAGAATATTATTACTTTACAACAAAGTCAACATAGATTCCCACCTACATGGTTAATTCCTTTGGTATGCATCATTCATTACCAAGGGCCTTCTTCATGCCATCAAACCAACCCTTCATCCTTGTTTTGTAAGATGGTGTGATGGTGCCAGGGCATGTGAATTTTTTAAACCTTTTGAAGGGGGAGTTATGATTTAGTGGGTAATACCACTTTAGTTCCTTACCAAAATACTCTGGGATGTTAATCTCATAAAAAAATAATAGTAGCAAAATTTCACCCCAAGGAAACTTATAATTGGGTAAATGATGAACCTTCTCTGCATCTTATTCAATTTTCTTGGTGAAGTACATGGAATAATTATACTTTGTCCTCTTGGCCATTTATTTGATGATAAAGGTGGGCCATATCCACCTCATTCTATAAATTTACACCCCCTAGCTTGGTCATAGATAAGTGCATAGTTATTCAAATTTCAAGGTCATAAATATTCATGATATACATGGTGTAGCCTTCCTTTTTATATTGCAACACCACTATCATTTTATAAATTGCCTCCTAATATTCAAGATCTTCACTAGCATAAACTCTAGAATAAATTAACCTAGTCAATTTATTGATCTAATTAGGGTTAATATTCATTTTATGCCCAACAAAGTAGAGATAGTATTCATTAATGCATGAAATTAGAAATTGAATCACCTCCTTCAATTTCCAAAAATAAGGTAGTTGGAAGAGTTAGAGCACCTCCACATCCTCTAATAAGTTTTAAACTATAAGATGATAGGTGATCTCATTCCTAGTTTTCTATTACTTCACTTGATAGTCTCATTGCAAGTCACCTTCATTTCCAGTCTGGTGATGATTTTAATCGAGAACTTACCAAGTGGAAACCTTAGATTCCCAATCATTTAAGTGCAAAACTATCTATTGGTATTACATTTCCTCAATAAAAATAGGATATGTTGGTGGGTTTTTTATCAACCTTATTTCTTATATGCACCATTTTTAGTGCCTTTCCATAAGATGTATCTTTTACCAGATTTATGGGGTCCGTACCCCATGTGTTACATTTACTAGATCCTTCTTCTTGGATATAAATGGGACTTCTTTCTTTTGTACCCTCATGCTCTTATACTTTAGAAATAACTGAAAGTGGATCTCTTTTCATGCCTTTTTGCTTTGGTCACATCACCAATCGAGGTCTCTAAAGGTTAACATGTAGCTGACTAATTATTTCAAATTAATACATTTTGTTTCCTTTTTATAAACCCAAAAAACTTTGGATTCCTACTTCAACCTCCTATAATGGTAGGCTTAATGCATGCAACCTAAAACTTCTCTTTATCCTACTTATGTGGACATTTTTCCACTCCTCTTTTCTTGAATGCATAATGCCTGAATCTCTACTTTGCTTTGGTAAATGAGATCACTATGTAGATGCATTCATCATTTCTTGTTTTTTGCTTATTTGAGATATGTAATTTTCAAGTTTTCAATAGTACAAAAATGAAAATGAGAAGTCTCTTGGTCTTTTATAGGCTATCCCAAATGTTTACATTAACTCCTCTCCAGACCACTCTCCATCACTTTAACTATTTAATGCTTTAAATAACATGCATTGGTGTGCATTTAACATGCTTAACATTTATACCACTTTATTAATAATAAATTCATGCCCCATCCTTTACGAGTTGTGACTCCTTTCCTATAGTGCATTCCATATGTAATAATTTAAATTTCCTATTTTATTCATGGGAAACTACCTTTTCTAATTTAAACCAATTTTATAATGATATTTCCTTTTCCACATTCATTCTACATTCTTCGTTACATGTCCCCTTTTCATGCCTATTATGCACCTTTAGCTTAAGTATATTATCCACCCTTAAAACCTACCCCACATTAAAATATGTGCATGTTCCTCCACAAAATAACTTAGTGAAATTCATGTCAAGAAATAAATATAAATATAGTGCTAAATACCAAAAAAGTTTCAAAAAGTGTCAAAAACAACTTAAAAAAGGCACACAACCAGTGCCACGCTTATTAAAAAACAAAATTCTTAAACTAACATAGTGGCATACATCGTATTCATTGAATTGAAGAATTGTATAGAATTGTAGGACCAAAGTCGACTACCATTGAAATGGATTGGTAGAAATTAGACATCTAAAATTTTCAATTTACAAGCACTTTTCAAACTAATAACATGAATAATAAATAGATCATTCCATAAAATCTATAGTTTATCTAAATGGCACATAAACTTTGAATCATAGACTAAGACATGCATTCAAGGATGAAAAACTTTGGTTTTGATATATCGATCATGCCAACCTTTATATTTTTTCTTCTCAATTCATTGGCTCTAGTGTGAGAGAAAACATGTTTCATCCAGCTAAAGTAAATAATTTAGGTGCACTTTTAGGGACTCCTCATCATCTAATCTACCAACACACCTATTATGCAAAGAATACACAAGGAACTCCATCGATAAGATAGCTTCAATTCCAAAGACAAGATTAAAAGGGGCACTCTTATTAAACCTTTTTTATGTGGTCCAATAAGCCCTTAAGACCTCAAAAAATTGATCATCCCAATTAGTGTGACCGATGATGAGTCCAAAATATGACTCATTTGTACCATTAGTTTCCTTTATTTTCATCAATTACCTCTCCTCTAGATTGAACATTGAAAGTATCTTAGACTTATATTTAATCTTAATGTAGTAAATAGATGATCTATCTTACTTAGTGTAACTAAAGTCTATGTTACTAATTATATCACTTTATTGTAACTTTTTGCATGTTTAGTTTCCCAATTTTATGTACATATAGACAATACAATAATACATAGAGAATAAAGACCTTTTGGATGATTTTTCACTTCTCGTGAGGCAACCCACATAGAGGATTTTTGATATATCTAGTGAGCTACAAACTCATCTAGTAGGCTACATACTTACCCAATCTATTCCAAACCCACCTATAGACTCAACCAGTAGCTACAAACTCACTCAGTTTGTAGATATAAACTCACCTAATAGCTATAGACTCATTCAGATGCAAATATTGACTCATTTAGACAACCTTTCAACCTCAATTAAAGCATTCCATAGTCTCTACCAATATGATGACCTTGTTATGGATTCCTTAGTGCTAAAGACCCCTAAAACATGTTGTTGTGGACTCTACCAAAATTACATAGATAAAGCTACAGACTCTACTAGAGCTGTTATGGACTCCCCCAGTCTAGATCTTGAACTTGCAACATTGAAGATAAATACTTTCCTTTTTTGTCAAAATACATGAAGAACATTTTGGTCAATTGTTATTTATAATATGACTATAAATAGCAATCTATAAATAGATTTCCTATATTTTAGTTATTGTATATATATATATATATATATATATATATATATATATATATCAGTGGTATTTTATAGACAATCGATCCAATATATCTACGGAGGTATTCTTAGTGGATATTATAATGGGTGGTTCTTTATATTCTAACTATTAATCACCTATCTTAATATCCACTAAAATTAGGAATATTATTCTTATTAGAAGAATATTAGTTATTGATATCTAGGGATCTATAGTTATAACATTATATATAGGTAGATCTTTATGTATTAGGGAGAGAGTTTAGTTATTGAATTGTTTAGTTGATATTTGAATATATTAATAAAAGTTACAACTGCATTCATGCATTTTTATTTGATCAATTAATGAAGATATCCATGTAGACATGTAAATTTGGCCACAAATGGCTTTGCATCAGACTATTAGATCAATTATTACCAATCATCAAATATTTAATCTAAGAATTTTTATTGGTCTTGAATTTGGATTTATAACCTTGCATTAAATAAGTTTGTCTTATTAAATCAATTAAACAAGGTAAATATACACATTGAATTAATCAAAATCAAAAAAATGACCAAATGCCTATAAATAAATAATTAACTTGCACACCTTAATCAAAATCAATTAGTAAGTTAAATCAATTTCAAATCTTAATTGAGTTTACCCATGAGCTGATAAATCAATTAAATTAATTACTAAAAAGGAAATTCAAGAGCATCTTAGAACATCCTAGAATACACTCATTACCTTTGTGAGTTGTCACTTTTGGAAAATATATAAAAGAATATCCTAGGAATATGCCAAACTCAACCAAGCTTAATAAACTCAACCATGGTCAAATTTAACCCATTCCAAGGGATTTGAAAGCCTATAAAGGCAAGCCTAGATCTCTTCATTTAGGGAGCTCAATCAAAGTAAATTTATAATGTAGGAATAGATTAATAAAGCTAAAAGCCTAGTGTTATAATGCCAAAATTGAGCCAAAGCCATCAAGCCATCAATCAAGCTAAGTATTCAACAATGGTGCATAGAGGAGATGATGTTATCTATATGTCATTGATGAAGACTTCTTATACATAAACAAAGCAAGCCAATCGAATTACTATTTGGATTTATAAAGGATTTGGTAAGGAATTTGTGTTTTTATGTTTAAATTTCTCATTTCCTTCCATGTTTTTTTAAGTTCTCATTTGGTTTATTCATTATGCTTCCCCCATGATCAGGCCTAAAGGATGTTATATTATTAGTTAGTCTATTTTTCATTGTGTTTGAGACTAACTCTTTACTAACCTCCTTTGATTTAAAATCCTAGATCACAATCTACAGTTTGTAAGTATTAATTTTCTTTACATTCCTATTCCCAAGGTGATCAAGGTACCACTCTCCTCAATAATCAAGAATATGTTTGTATGGTATTTCTTGTTTTCAATGTGTTTATGATTTTAGCAATAATAAGTGTATTTCAGTCTTAGAGCTTGTAGGGAGTTACCTTTAAATTTTCAAATTAAATTTAATTATGCAATAAGTGTGTTTATATTTTATTAGTGGTTTTTCCTTTTAGTAACATGTTATATTCCAACAATGTGCTTATCTTTCAGCAGTGTGCTTAACTTTTAGGAGTGTGTTTTATTTTACAAAGTTAGATTACTTTCATTTCTAGCATAGAGTGTTTCAATTATGTATGTGTGATTCATTATTACATAATAAAGTATTTTTAAATTAAATTATATTAGGATAAAATACTTAGAATATCAATACCCCCTAAACCATTCTTGTAAGCCTTCAAACCTTACTACATATAAATTTGGACATTGCCCTTGGTTTGAATGACATCAAAAAAAAAAGTTGGTTAAATGAAAGGATAGATGACACCCATCAACTGATATTACAAATCTTGATCAATGCATTACCTAGGATCTTGTTGAAGGATTCAAATATGCCATTAACTTGAAGGTGGTATGGCATGGCCTTATGGTACATAATAATGAGCTTAATTAAGAGGTTATGCAATGTTTCATTGAGAAAGTGAGTGCCACAATCACTAGTTAAAATTAAAAGGGAATCCATACATTATGATGATATTTTCTCATAAAATATGATGGTGGTCACAGTGATACAATCATGTGTGAGTGTTACTTCAGCCCAATGTATGAAATAGTCTATGGTAGTAATGATTTACTATTAAATAGAAATTACATTCTAATCTAGTGTTGAGAGGGACCAATTAGAAAAAACTTTTTAACATCTACACTGATGCCTCTAACTATAATATGGGAGTAGTTCTAAGAAAAAAGGATGAAAATGACCATATATATGTTATTTATTACATTAATAAAAATATCACACCTACTAAAATGAATTATAAAACCATAAAAAAAAGAATGCATTGTTGTGATTTATGCCATTAATAAATTTAGACACTATATTACAGGTTGCAAGGTCTTTATATACACACCATTCAACCATAAGTTATCTCATGAATAAACATGTAATATGAAGATGAATTATAAGATGGTTATTACTCTTGTAGGAATTTTATATAACCATTATTGATAAACTACGTAATTTTAATGTGGTTGTATATATATTTTTTAGGATAAACATTGTAAGTGATAATGAACTAGTTGAAGACAACTTTCCAAATGAATAACTATTTGTTGTTTTAGTAGAATCATCATGGTTTGCTGATCTACCCAACTATTTAGACATAAGGAAGTTTCCTTCTCATTTCAATCATAAAGAAAGGAAATATTAAATCAAATAAAGTTATTATTTTAAGTGGATTAATGGCATGCTATTTAAATATGGATTTAATCATGTATTTCATAGTTGTGTAGTAGATAATGAAGGATATGACATCATTAGAGCTTGTCATGATGAACTAGGAAGATGTCATTAATTAGAAAATAAAACCATGTATAAAATCCTATGAGAAAAATATTATTGGCTATACCTTCATGGGAAAGTAAACAATTACAATAGGCAATGTGATCCACATCAAAGAATGGAACAACCTACACTATCAATAGACATACCTCTTCACTCCAGGTGGTGTTATAATCATTTGAGAAGTGAGGAATAATAATTTTTTGGCCCTATAGATCCTCCATCCCATGGTAAGTAATACCTCATAATGTGTACAAACTATGTCACTAAGTGGGTTGAGGTTCACACTTTATCTTTTGCTAGAAAATAAGTGGTATCTATTTCCTATATTTCAAAATCATGCAATGTAATGATGTACCTAGAGAGATAATCTTAGACTAGGGACCACAATTTATGTCTAATATGATCAATAACTTCATGAAAATATACCAATTCAACCATAGGAAGTTCTCCCCTTACCATTCATAGTCCAATGGTTAAGTAGAGGTTACCAATAGGGAGTTGGAGAACATTTTGACCAAGATAGTCAGAAACAATGAAAAAGGTTGGGCAACCTAAGTACCAGAGGCAATATGGGACTAAAATAATACTTGGAACAAAACCATTGAATATTTACCTTATAATTTGGTATATGGTAAGAAACCTTTACTCTCAATTGAGTTTGAATTTTAAACTTTGAAAACAATAATGGAAGTAAGCATTGATTTGAATAGGGCACAACAAGACAAGATCCTCCAACTAAATGAGCTTGATGAGATGAGGATAGAAGATTTATAGTAGACATAAATTATACAACATAAAAAAAAAGTGTGGCATGATTCCCACATCAAAGAGAGAAAATTTCAAGGGGACAAGGAACTCTTATTTGAATCCAAGTTTCAACAATTCAAGGGAAATATGACAACGAGATGGTTAGGCTCATACCAAATATAAAAATTATTTAATAATGGATCAATAAAACTATTTCCAATAGATGGAAATCAAAACACTTTGTTGGTAAATTGACATAGACTCAAACTATACCAAAAGCCTATCAACAAAGAATTATTTGTTCAAAACATCATAACTGAAGTTGTTTCTATGGAATAACCTATCTCTTCCATGATAACAACTCCTTGATGATATAAATATGCAAAAATAAGAAGGGGACCAATTGATTTCATTATTTCAAAAAAAATAAAAAAGAAGAAGAAAATTTTCAATAGTGAAAATCATGCATTGAAGAAAGAGCCTTGACCTGAAAACCAACAATGGCTAGTCAAGGGCAAAAGAAAAAAATAGATATACCTAGAAAACAATAGAATTTGATCATGTTTTGATAAATTCATTCCAAGCAATAGTCTCACTATTGTGTTCATTTATATAAATTTCCTAAGACTAATTCATGCATTTTTTTATTTATTTATATTTGGTGGGAGGAAAAGAGTAAAGACTATAAGTATGATTAGATAATTTAAGATTTTTATTTTTATATATTAGATTAGTATAAGCTCTATTAATTCATGTATTTTAACCATGAAGAGGAAGTTTGAGTCAATTCAGACTAGGGATGTATTTCATAACATCAAATTAAATGTCATGTTAACAACATATAGAGATGTGTAAAAGTGATGAATAAAAAAATGTCATATCAAATTTAATCCACATGCACCAATTGCCTACCAACTTAGTCTATAGTACCCCAAATCATGATGACATGGAAGTCAATGCACATGTCTAATCCATGTGGGAGAATATTAAATATTTTCCAAGTCAGTTTCACTAAATTATTACATGTCATATTATCATTACTACGGATTATGTCAACAACTGCTAAGATAGTATTCATAAGCATACCATTTTGAATCTTTCCATTTTTTTGAGAGTTATGTTTCCTTTGCCAATATTATTCTCACCTGAAATTCTAACCCTTAACTTCAGAGCATCGATATAGTTGTTATGGGACATAAAAGGTGGTCTGAACCAGACTTGATATCTCCATATCTATTTTTGAGGAAGTTGGATGGCTCCTTTTTATACAGAAATTATAAGGATATGATGAAAATTTGGTCAAAGAATTCATAACACATCTGAAAGAAGACTCCACTATGGTTCAGGGTATCAAATTATAGCTTCCAAAATAATAATAAGTGAAATCTCAAGAATCACTGAAGAAGGTAAGAGGATATTAGGAAGAACCACTTTTATTGAATTGATTACACAATTCAATGAAAATGAATAATTATTTGTAGCATGCATATAAGATTACCAAGGGAAAGCCAAAGGTATTAGTAGGGAAACTCTACCAGAACCCTACATTTCTATTTCCTTTTAGGTCGTGTAATATTTTATGTGTGAAATACAATGTAGTGTTTTGGGTTGTGAATCCATCATGATTGTCCTTAATCTCATATATGAAAGACAACAAACCCAACACAAATTCAACATACCATTGTACCTATATGGGGCCATGAAAGTTTTGGATACCAATAGGTCATCTCCAACTCACCATCATGGACTCATTCATTTGATCATAAAACATCATTTTCTAAAACAAATCCAAGCAACATTGAATACCTTTTGAGGAAATATAACCAACCAACCTTCAACACCTCCTCTAATAGCCTATAAAGGAACACCAAAAATAAAAGAAAATGATTCTCTTTTAGGGTTAGGATTTCATCCACTAAAATGATATGGACCACATCATATGCCACACATATGGTTGAGTAGAGCTCTCAATAGACTCCAGCTAATAGAAAATTGAGAACTAGGGATTTAAAGTCTCACTTGACTCCTAAGGCTACAAAAATTATTTCAACAAGTGTAACATAGGCACGTAAAGCATCTGATGATCCATAATCATAGGCTATCATTCAAATAAAAAAGGATACTCCTTTGGAGGAAATTAATTCTCCTATGAAGACCAAAAAGAGTTGAATAAATTTGATAATAGCATATGATGATCTGGAAATAGAGGCTACTACAACCCTTGATAGCCTACATCAAAATCCTCCTTTTCCTCTACCATCAACAATAGACACATAAAAATTATAGGAATAACCAATCACAACAACAATCCCTAATCTAATGGAATAAGTTCCTATTGAGAAACACATTGAGGAAAATAACATACCAATAGAAGAGATTCTAGTGCAGGAAGCAACAACCTCTCCCTCCTCTCCAACTAGTGACACCAAAAATGTAATAGATAAATGTAAGGCCCCTATGGTTTATAAGGAAGAAAAACCTTCTAGTTCTATAGTATAACTAGAATTACAACTTACTCTTGTACTATCTAGAGTTGAGGCCATCATAATATATCAAGCTAAAAATATTGCTGACCTCCTAGCCCAGTTACAATGTAAAAATATTTTTAATTCTTCCTTAACTCAAGGTTTAGATAGTTTTAAGGATAAGGCTCTAGACCATATAAATTAAATTAGTATGTTTGAAGAAAAAGTCACTCAGTCTAATGAGGAGATGGTATCTCCTATATATATATATATATATATATATATATATATATATATATATATATATATATAAGTTGGAAGAAGAAAATTTATTGCCAAAACATCAAATTTAGGACTCTCAGATACAAACCTTGATCCTCCATAAAAAAAATTTTGAGCAAGCCTCATCCTCTTCCAAACCTTCAACTGATCATGCTTTCTAAACCATTATCTCCCATTATGATTGTTTACACAAATGGAATCAAGTTTGTCTAGATTTCAATGAACTTGAATAACAAAAAAAGACTTTAGAAAAATAAAATTAGACAATAAGGGAGGACTTAAAGAAGGAAAATTAGTAAACCCAAAACATTGAAGTCAATCTCTAGGCTACATATCAGATAAGAGAACATCTTCCAGCCTGTAGAGCTCCTTCCCCTTCCTACAGTTTGTATCTACATGAAGAATTCAATAGGTGACAATTTCTTAGAATATCATGTGATTTGACCTATAATATTTAGGACCCCCTATATTTTTACACACCTTTCAATATTCTACACCAAAATGTTAGGATTTATTACGTGAATTCTACTTGTGCAACATGATATTAGGGGATTGCAATTACTTCATGATTAAATTATATGTGGGAGAAATCCAATTGAGAGCACTTCTTTCCACCTACAAGAATCAACTAGAATGGAAAGCTAGGCATGATGAATATGTAGAAAAATTAAAGACCACAAGATTGTGCATCAGACCTGCTTTTTCTAGTGTGAGAATGTTACTGGTTAAATTCATATCTACCTATTTGCTTCATCATAATATAAAATATCATTATCTATAAACTTTGTATAATTGCATTATTTATTTTGATTTATTTACTAGACAACATTTTATGCTATATTTATAGCCAATATCAGATGTTGGGATACAATGACAATCTCACTAAAAATAAGGGAGGTCGTGTCCCCAAAAAATATAAAATGGAGCCTCCAGAGAGCACAAATGATAATGGATGTGATTTTTGATGTACTCAACTTAGGAGGAGAATAAATGTGGATATGTATGAGATTTAAACCACCACTCATCCATCATGGCAAAAATGGGCTCCTCAAGTAGATGATTAGTTTCAAATTTGGAAACAAATGGTACAAACCTATAATAGTTTCACCATTACATAGGATAACCATTGGGGCAATGAATTCAATGTGTATGACCTCAATCAACACCTAGAATATATAATTAATAGTTATGAGGGGATAAGCAAACGAGTTTACAAAGGGACTTATAAAAGGTAAAGTGTGGGGGAAATGACGAGTCCAAAATATGACTCATTTTTACCATTAGTTTCCTTTATTTTTCCTCAATTGCCTCTCCTCTATACTGAACATTGCAAGGATCTTAGACTTATATTTAATCTTAATTTATTAAATATATGCTCTATCTTACTTAATGAAATTAAAGTCTAACTTACTGAGTCTATCACTTTATTTTAACTCTTTGCATGTTTAGTTTCCCAATTTTGTGTACATATAGATAATCCAATAGTAGATAGAGAATAAAGACCTTTTGGATGTTTTTTCACTTCTCATAAGGTAACCCATATGGAGGATTTTTGATATAGTTGATGATCTAAAAACTCATAGAGAAAGCTATAGACTCACCCAATCTATTCTAGACCTAGTTATAGACTTAACCAATAGCTACAAACTCACCCAGTCTGTAGCTATGGACTCACCTTGTAGCTACAAAATCATTCAAATGTAGCTACAAACTCATTCAAATAACCTTCTAACCTCCACTAAATCATTCCATAGTCTCTACTAGCATGACGGCCTTGTTACAAACTTCCTCAATGCTGAAGACCCCTAAAACATGCTGCTATGGACTCTACAAAAATTACACAGATAAATCTACAAACTTTGCTAGAGTTGCTATGGACTCCCCTAGTTCAGATCCTGAACCTGAAACATCAAAGATAGATACTTAGTTTTTTTAAATCAAAATACTTGAAAAATATTTTGGTCAATTGTTATTTATAGTATTACTATAAATAGATTTCCTCTATTTTAGTTATTGTATATGTTAAGCATGGAATATACTGAGAGGGGTGGGGGTTGAATCAATATATTATATATCTTATAAATCTTTCCTTTAACCAAATTCCACTTAATCAAACATTAAAGATATGTAATAAAACTCAAACAATAAACATCCACACAAGATAGAGAGAGACACTATATATAATGTGGAAACCCAATGTGGGAAAAAACACAGAGAATCAATCTCAAATATATTCATGAGAACAACCCCACTGGAGCACCATACCCCTTTGCCAAGTACAAACCTCAGCTTCAATTTGTGAGCACCACCCCATAGGAGCTTCAAACCCCTTTGCCGAGTACCAACCCAACTGTCATTCATGAGCACCAACCCCTTTGCCGAGCACCAACCCACAAGAGCAACAACCCCTTTACCAAGCACCAACTCAGCAATAATTCGTGAGCACCAACCACATGAGCACTAACCCCTTTGTGTATATGACACACCTATCTCTCAATGTTTATATCTCAACAAATGATAGATTAATACAACATCACCTTCCTCTCTCTCACTTTTGCTCTTCTAAGCTAGATATAACAAATACAAATCATCTCTCATAATTGCTCTTCTAAGCTAGATATTACAATATCAAATCAACCTCTCACTTCCACATTACAAATGGCTACTCAAGCCTTTATTTATAGCTTTCCAAATGACCTTTGGCCTTCCCCCTTTGTGACCTTTCATTCCTCATGGAAAATGGTGCCAATCTTGGATGACCCTTCATATCCAAGCATTTGAAAAGTCATGTGGTGACCCTTCATGACCAAAAACATCTTTCCCACTTTTGTCCTTATCTTTGGTGACTTTTTGTATTCCTTTAAGTGTCCCTTCATGAGAAATTTGCCCTTTACTCTTTTGTCTTCACTTGGTGACTCTTGGTATTCCCCAAGATGACTCTTCATGGGAAAATGCGTCCCATCCTTCTTTTGTCTTTATCCCGTGACTCTTCGTCTTCTCCATGGGCCCTTATTTTGTTTCATATGCAACGAAAAATATATTCATTAATATTAAATAAATATTAACTCATATTAGCCAAGATAAATAACATTAAATGCAATGGGGCCTTTATCACCAATAATACTAAACCTTTGACATTAATGACAATATTTCCAACAATCTCCCCCTTTGTCATTGATGGCAACCTCAATCCTAAAACTACCACATCTTGTCACCTGGACACACCCTATCACCTGCACATACTATCATCTGAAAGCATACAGTAACTCCCCCTTACTGTAGCAACCTATACCTATTTCTTGTACCTATTTTTTGCACTTGTACATGTACCTGTTAGTCTCCCCCTTTGACATCAATGGAAAAGGGCCTACCTGGAGCTAACACTTAGCTCCCCCTCACTTGATGCTAAACATCAATGGCAGGAAGTAATAGAAATTACTCCCAACTCCTCTCGCCGATCTTTGAATGTATCCTTTGATCGTGCCTTTGAGAAGATATATGACAATACATATACATTTTTCCTTGTCCTTTGAGCATATGCAATCAACTCATTTGAATCTTTTCTTCTAATCTCACAACCCTCTTTATGAAACTTTAATGTATATCCTTGATCACATATTTGACTAACACTCAACAGATTATGCTTAAGACCTTTTACATATAAAACATTCTTAGTCTTAGTTCTACCATAATCCAAACTCAAAGTACCTTTTCTGGCTATCCTGGCAGTGGTTTTATCTCCAAACCTCATTATACCACCATTAATATTCTTTAGAGAAATGAACTTACTATTATCACCTGTCATATGCCTCGAACATCTGCTATCAATTAACCATGGTTGATCTTTACCTCCCACATGCAGAGCTGTCTGCACCATCATAGAATCTTCATGTTGTTTCTTCTGCCATGAACATGTCTGAACCTTCTCCCTGATGAATGGAGCTTTGACATTTTGATCCTTCTTCTTGATGAATGGAGATTTGAACCTCTGATCCTTCTTGATTGACTTGAACATGCTTCTGCAATACTGAGCTATGTGTCTGAAGTTGGTGCACTTGTAGCACACTATGGTCTCTTTATTAAAGCTTGATAAAGGAGCAAAAGAGTTGTGGCTTTTTCTTGACTCTACTTGACTTTCCTTCTCCTTATTTCTGAAATTGTTAGCTCTTTTTCTACATTCTACTTTCTTATGACCATATCCATTACAATAAAAACAATAGCCATAAAAATAAGACCTGTCTGTATATCTCTGACCTGATTTCCTTTTGTAGCTTTATTCTCTCCATCCTTCTTTGTTTGGAATGTCCTCTGTATTCTTCACTTCTCCCCTTTTTGTTTCCTCTTGTGTAAGAGCTTCAACATAACTCTTTTTCTTTTCAAATCTGATCCCTGTCTTATCTGAATTTGGTTTTTGACTTTCCAATATCTTATTCAGCATGTTAATGCTATCATCAAATCTTGAATCACTCACTACTTTATCATTGACTGATTTCTAAATATCTTCTTTTAAGGAGGCAATTTCAATAACATACCTTTGACATTTTGGTCTTGCTATTTCCAAATGTGTTGTGAGATCTTCTTCATTCTTCTTGGCTTCTTCAAAGTGTGCTTGTAGATCTTCAATCATTTCCTTTGACTCTTGTTCATTTTTCTCGATCTAGTGCTTTAACCTTCGATTCTTTTTCTAAACAACTTTTAACTCTTCTAGGGCACAATTGAGTTCTCCTTCCATATCTACTTTAGCTTCCTCCTCTTCTTCTTCTTGATCATCATCATGTATGGCCATGAATAGAATCTCTTCATCTTCTGAATCGCTGACTCCACTATCTTCAACTGAGCTAGGGTCCTTGGAATACAGGCTCTTCTTCTTGAATCCCTTCTTGGATTTGACTTTGAAATTCTTCTTGTATGTAGGCTTTTCTTCTTCATCATCTTTAACCTTATATGGGCATCTAGTTTAAAAATGTCTAATCTTTCCACAATTAAACATTTAAAAGGTAATTTTCCTTGATATTTACATGTTCCTCTTTTTGGCCTACAGATGAAAAGTGCTTCCTTGTCATCTTCATCATCACTGGAACTATCACTTGATTCTTGATTCTTAGCTTTCTCCTTCTTTGATGTCTTGAAAGTTGCTTCTCTCTTTGAGGGTTTATCTTGTTCTGTCTGCATCTCATATGTCGTGAGAATACCATGAAGCTCATCCATCTTCAGCTTGGCTAAATTCTTCATCTCCTCGATTGATGAAACCTTTGCATCATATCTTATTGGTAGAGATCTCAAAACCTTTTGCACCACTGTTGACTCTTCCAATGTTTCTCCAAGACCTTGAATCTGATTTACTATCTGATCAACTCGCAAAAGATAACTTGCTATATCTTCTTCTTCTTCCATCTTCAAACTTTTGAATTGCCTTCTAAAAGTCTGCAATTTAGCTTGCTGTACCTTTCCATCACCTTTGTAAATATTCTCAAGTTTTACCCAAGTTTCATGAGCATATTTACATTGCATAACTTTAACAAATTCAGATTCACATAAACCACATAAAATAGCATTTAAAGCTTTAGCATTACACTCACTTTCCTTCTTTTTTGCTGGAGTAATTGTAGATGTCTGTGGCTCTTCATATTCCTCCACCACTGATTTCCATATGTCGAGTCCAAGGGCCATCAAATAAACCTTCATTCTCATGCTCCAAAAAGCATAATTCATCCCATCAAATAAAGGTGCCTTATTTGTACAAAATCCTTCCTATGACCCAGCCATCGTGCTTTCCTGATCTACCTTCAAGCTGTAAAACTTTTCAAAAGGAACCTGCTCTGATACCAATTGTTAAGCATAGAATATACTAAGAGGGGGGGGTGAATCAATATATTATATATCTTATAAATCTTTCCTTTAACCAAATTCCACTTAATCAAACATTAAAGATATGCAATAAAACTCAAACAATAAACATCCACATAAGATAGAGAGAGACACCAGATATAACCTGGAAACCCAATGTGGGAAAAACCACATAGAATCAATCTCAAATATATTCATGAGAACAACCCCATAGGAGTACCATACCCCTTTGCCAAGTACAAACCTCAACTTCAATTCGTGAGCACCACCCTACAGGAGCTTCAAACCCCTTTGCCGAGCACCAACCCAGCTGTCATTCATGAGCACCAACCCATAGGAACACCAACCCCTTTGCCAAGCACCAACCCAGCAACAATTCATGAACACTAACCCATAGGAGCACCAACCCCTTTTCCAAGCACCAACTCAACAACAATTCGTGAGCACCAACCCACAGGAGCACCAACCCCTTTGTGTATACCACACACCTATCTCTCAATGTTGCTATCTCAACAAATGATAGATCAATACAACATCACCTTCCTCTCTCTCACTTTTGCTCTTCTAAGCTAGATATAACAAATACAAATCATCTCTCATAATTGCTCTTCTAAGCTAGATATTACAATATCAAATCAACCTCTCACTTCCACATTACAAATGGATACTCAAGCCTTTATTTATAGCTTTCCAAATGACCTTTGGCCTTCCCCCTTTGTGACCTTTCATTCCTCATGGAAAATGGTGCCAATCTTGGATGACCCTTCATATCCAAGCATTTGAAAAGTCATGTGGTGAGCCTTCATGACCAAAAACATCTTTCCCACTTTTGTCCTTATCTTTGGTGACTTTTCATATTCTTTTAAGTGTCCCTTCATGAGAAATTCGCCCTTTACTCTTTTGTCTTCACTTGGTGACTCTTGGTATTCCCCAAGATGACTCTTCATGGGAAAATGCGTCCCATCCTTCTTTTGTCTTTATCCCATGACTCTTCGTCTTCTCCATGGGCCCTTATTTTGTCTCATATGCAACCAAAAATATATTCGTTAATATTAAATAAATATTAACTCATATTAGCCAAGATAAATAACATTAAATGCAATGGGGCCTTTATCACCAATAATACTAAACCTTTGACATCAATGACAATATTTCCAACAGTATATATATCAACAAAATTTTATAAAAAATCAATCCAATCGATCTAAAAAGGTATTCTTAGTAGATTCTTAGTGGATATTGTAATAGGTGTTTCTTTCGATGGAAATCATCAATAACCTATCTTAAGATCCACTAGAATTAGAAAAATTGTTCTTATTAGAAGAATATTAGTTATTGAGATCTAGGGATTTGTAGTTATAGCATTATATATAGGCAAATATCTATGTCTTAAAGAGAGTTGCGTTATTTAATTATTCAATTGATATCTCAATATAGTAATAAAAGTTTTAGCTAAATCCATGTATTTCACTTTGATCAATTAATGAAGATATCTACAATTTACAAGTGCTAATTTTATTTACATTCCTATTTTCAAGGAGAGCAAAGGCCCACTCTCCTTAGGAATTAGGAATGTGTTTGTATGGTATTTTATGTTTTTAGTGTGTTTATATTTTTATAAGTTATAAGTGTATTTCAGTCTTAGAACCTGTAGGGAATTAACTTTAAGTTTTCAGATTAAATTCAGTTTTGCAAGCAATGTGTTTTCCTTTATCAATATGTTTTTCCTTTTAGCAACATGTTTATCTTTCAGAAGCGTGCTTATCTTTTATTAGTGTGATTATCTTTCAAGTGTGTGTTTTATTTCAAAAATTTAGATTACTTTCATTTCCGACACAAAGTGTTTAAATTATGTATGTGTGCTTCTTTATTGCATAAGAAAGTATTTTTGGATTATATTAGATTATGATAAAACATTTAGAAGATCAAAATCCCTCAAATCATTCTTGTAAGCCTACAACCATAAACAATAATGTAGATAAATTTGGATGTTGTCACTAATTTGAATGACATCAATAGAAAAGTTGGTCAAATGAAGGGATAGATAACACCCATCAATCGATATTTCAAATCTTGGTCAGTGTATTACCAAGGATCTTGTTGAAGGGTTTAGTTGTGACATTAACTTGAGGGTGGTATGGCATGGTCTTATGATGTGTAATAATGAACTCAACCAAAATGATACACATTATTTCAATGAGAAAGTGAGTGCCATGATCATTGGTTAAACTTAAAAGGGAATCCATACCTTGTGATGATATATTCTCATAAAAATATGGTGATGGTCATAGTGGTACAATTACATGTGGGTGATACTTTAGCCCAGCATGTGAGATAGTCTATGGCACTAATGATGTACTATACACCAGTCTATCATGTAGTTATTTGAATGAGCCCAATAAAATCAATAACCCATTTTTCAAATATTTCATGAGAAAGTATTAGATGAAAAGGCATACAATTCCCTTAGTTTGATATACCTACACATTAAAAAATATCACATTTGCACATATAATATTTGGCATCTATGAATAATATGGGACACCACAACCCAGATAGGATAACCTTTCATGTTGTTATATCACCAACATAATGTCTTCCTACAACACCCTAATGGACCTCTTGAAGGACATCTATGTGATCGTGTTGCATTACACACCTTCATAACACTTCATATTGGCCAAGTTTGTATAAGTCTCATCTAATAAACTAGAAAGGAGTAACACGTACAACTAGTTGATTTTTATTTTGGGTGCTAAGGTGGTCTGGTACGGAACTTGTGCTAAGAAAAGATGTGATTTCCTACAATTATTTAGGCATGCATGTAGCTTGAAAATGTTATACATTAGGTAAATAATCCTCTATGACACATGTTGATTCACCATATTGAACATGTGAGAGATGGTCAGGTCTAAAATTAACTTTAGTTGCTTTTATGACCATAAAAATTTGGAAATCCTAAAAGAGGACAATCCATCGATAGATGCATCTATGTAGTACTAGTTTATTTACCAAATACTTGAGTGCTTCTTGATCTATATAAAATAAAAATGGGGTTTACAAAAAGTATTGGAGAAAATTTTGAAGTGCATAAACCATAGATAAGGCCTTAAAGTAACTCTTAGAGTAGTTTCATTCCACTGGTGTGAACTTTTGACTAGCAAAATACATAGGATGATCAAGGTTTCCCTCACTGGTTATGTTAGGATAACACCTACTGCCATGCCTAAAGTGTCGACATACACATGAAATGGTTGGTTCTAGTTTAGGAACTAGAGAATGGGTGTAGTCACCAATTTATCCTTCAAGGCCTCAATTGCTTACTAGTGATGAGCCATCCATATGAATAGGATATTATGCTTGAGTAGTTCTTTTAGTGGCATTGATATTTTAACATAACATTGAATGAACTTTTGATAGTACTCTGTGTACCTAAGAAGGTGTAGACCTCACACTGAGTGGTTGGCATTAGGAGTTAGATAATGACCATAATTTTATCTAAATCCACCAATAGTCCATCCCAACAAATAATATGTCCCAATAGAATCCTAAATGGGGTGGAAAAGATGCACTTCTTTAGATTTAAATAAATCTAAAGCTAACAATAATGTTCAAGCATGAGATGTAGATTGTCACAATGGTATCTCACTAAACCATACATGGTCTAGTCATTTAATTACACCTAAAGGATCTTGTAGATGAAATTCTTGAAATCTTCCATCATAATGCATGAAAACATGGCCAATGCATTATTGAGGCCAAAAGGCATAATATTATATGAAAAATAACCCCATTCAGTTACAAAGATTATCTTTTCCTTATCTTCCTTATCTATTTGGACTTAGTGATAGCTATAAAATTCATCGATGAAGGTGAAAATATCACACCAAGTAATACCTTCTAAAATTTCCTCGATGAAAGGTATTGGAAATAAGTTATTACACATACAACATTGATTATCTTGTAGTCCACATTAATTTAAATCTAAACATCCTTATTGATGTTGATCACCATTGGAATAACCTATTAAAATTCATTAATGGGATTAATAACTCTATAATGTAACATGCTATCAATTTCCTCTTTAACCTGAGCATATAAATTTGGGTTCATCTAATATGCCTATTTCCCCACCAGTTCACCACCTTGAACCAAATTGATGTGAATCTTGACCAATAATGGATGCACTCATTTCATTTATGTATATTCATAGGAAAATGTCCTGGTATTCATGTAATAGTTTAAATATTTTGGTTATCTCGACACCAAACTAGTAATTTCCCATGGTGGTTAGTTTAGGTGCATCATCCATTTCACTATTCTGCTAAACCATTTGGAATGGCATGGAATGTGGTTTTTGATTAAAATGAATCATATATTTGACATCACCTACCCCATATTCTATATGTATATTTAAGTGGTCAAATGATGGCTTTGGTGGATTAAAAATGGTACCCTCATCAACTTGGTACACAATCTTTTGTTTTCCCTTTTGTTTTTGTTTCCTATATGCATGGTTTGGTTGAGAGATCAAATCCAATAGAGACATGACAAGAGTACCTGGTTATTAAAAGATGGTCAAATTTTCCTCAATTTCACCATGCATGTGTCGTATTCGATCTTCAATTAGTGCTTGAGATCCTACAGCTACCTAACAAATTACTTGTAGAGATAAATTCAAATCTATTTATGGTGAAGTAAATATAAATGTGGTAAGGTTTAATGCACTTCCAAGAACTTGTGTCTCTACACATTTATTTATGAATGTACCATGCCCTAGCCCAAGTGTGCAGACTATCATCTAATGCATGAAACCATAATAATTCTATTAGAAATGTTTCATTGGTGTTCCAAAGGCTTTCACATTATGTTATATGTTATTTTGGAGAAGCAACACCACTATAACTCAAGGTGACATGAACATAGTTGTCATGGTGGAAGTGATTATGCATGTTTGCATGTACCTATTCCAATGTATCTAATTGGTACTGATGAGTAGACCACCATCAAGTAGTTGTTCTTTGAAATAAAATTTTATTGTACATAACCTTTCATCCTCATTAACATAGTAAGCCTATAACTATTTTAAGTAGCCCTTAACCTCTATTTGACAATGAAACCTAGGTTCTTAGTCTAACTATAAGGGTGGTCCAGCCATCAAGCATCCACCAATGAGGTGAATAATTTTATGGTGTTGAGTGAGCTTTGGAGGGGATATTAAACAACTATCTAGGGCACCATAGACACACTATGTTAGATCATATGCACCTTAATCTCATTAGTCACAAGAAACACTAGTAGTGTCATAAATAGATTGATCATCTTCCCATCACAAGATGCCATCAAGAATAGGATCCACATTTTCATTTCCTTGGGCAGTAATATTATAAATTTTTTTGACATCCTCATCCACATCAATAGATTCCACAAAGGGGAGTCCTTGGTTGTTATTTAAAGGAATGACTACACACTAAGTGTCATTCTCAAATATGATGTAATGATTCTTGAAATGTAAGTTATTATTATTCACATAACACTAAGGTCAACCTAATAGAGATACAACATCATCAACTTCAACAAGTTCAATGACTTTAAAATCACCTTTGAGCATGAAAATTAAGATGTTGACAATGGCATCTTTAAGAATTCCTATGGATAGTTCATGAGTCTTATTGGCCATGAATAGAACATTTAAGGAGGGATGCAAATTGAGGCTCCCCATATTTGTCCAAGTGTCTTTAGTTAAAACATTAACCTCTATGTCAATGTGCACCAAGAAATCATAGATCATCCATCTATCAATGAATAAATTGACAAGGACCTCTTTGCCACATTATGGATTTGGTTAAATATGGGCCTCTTGTCATCATGCATGGATTAAATGATGATCCTATAAAGGTTTTGTTATTTGTTTTCATAACCAATTATTGAGGAGAGGGACAATGTCCTCATTAAGGAAGAGTTTTAAATTTTTTCAAAATTCATCATCCTTGAAGTCTATGGGTATTGTATTTATTTTAATCTCATCTCACATGTTAGCATCCTTGTCCTTTAAGAACTCAATTTCACCTTGTAATTCCCAGACTAAGGCCATTATCTCATGCAACACTTATTTTTAACATTGAGCATTAGGATAGTGTTTTACACAAGATTATTTATGTTGAACCTTTTCAATAGGTGGATTTAAAACTAGTTGGGAATGATCACCACTCCATGTAGTAATATTGACCTTGGGTCTAGTTGGTGGAGTGGTAGGGCACAATATCCACTGAGAATTTGTATTTTTTGAAACACATATCACTTTGGCACCCTTATCATTCTTTTCCTAAATATAATCATACAAATTAAGACATTATTCTAGGTGATGCTCATTTTTACAAAAGGCACATGTCAGATAGACTATATAGTCACACTGGTAGTGGTATGAAGAGTAACACTTATAACATATCCTGTGTGGAAAATGACCACCTTCACATCCATTTTCATTTCCTTAACCTCTAAAATATTAACTTATAAAAACCTTCTAGTTGTTAGATATGTAAGTTTGGTGTGTACTTCATGTACATGCTTCATAAATCTCATTATTTACCTAGTAATTATTGGTATCTTGCATATATGCATCACATATTTTATAGTATAGTGACACTTTTTTTTGGGTGTCATGTTGAATCAAGGTAAAAATCCTTAAATCATTATCTTAATTTAAAATCTCATAAGACTATTTCAATACAACATGAACATTCTTCCATAGACAATTGTTCCTAATATGGCCTTCCACTTCATAGTCAACACACCACAAGCTTTTGTGGGTGTCATGAGTATTATTGGCCATAAGGTTATCTAGACAAGAATCCATCATAATAATTTGAGCATCCATAAATGGGTTGATATTATTTTATATACTTCCCATGGCTTTGGCATGGAGTGCAGTTTCCAATGCCTCACATGATTTAATGAAAACCTTGTGGGATAAGGCTTGTTAGAATGGAAGTAATAAACCTCCTATCAACCACTAATCATGTTGCAACAAGTTACTATTAAATGATATATTTAGAAAAATAATTTTTAAATGTACATCATATTCATGAACACTCTCAGTGATCTCTTACTTGATATATTTTAAGGAAATAATACTTTTCTACTCAAACTCAAGGACATCAAATTCTTGGAGAAAAGTAGTCTTCAATAATTAATAATTCAAAATTGTACATTGAGGGTCACATTTTTGGTACCATTTATGCATTTAATACAATAAACTAGTGGAAAAATAATTTTCCTTTCACTAATTATAAATTACACCCCACACTCACCAAATAAATTCACACTTGTGAACATGTTCTATATTTTCAACACCTCGATATTCAAGCAAGTGAATTGTCATCTCATAGTAGACTATAGGTGCACTAGATATTTTTAGTAGACCTTGATATGGTGTTATTCTAGTTACTCATAAACCCTATGGTGGAGGTTCTCTATTTCCTCTCAAGCCACTTCCTGATCCTCCAGCTCTAGTAGAACCATAATCGGTACTACCTCTTATGCCTCCTATAACAATAGGTGCACCAAAGATAACATGTGCTTAAGGAGGTTGATTAGTTATTTTTAGGCTTGTATTTTACCTAGTACTTGAATTTGGTCCACATAGCATTACAAGGTGAGCCATAGGTCTTACTTGTAATGGAAAAGTAAAGGCTAATGGTAAATTTTTATCTTAAACTTGAACTTCTAGAGGTTCCTCTATGGTCTTGGCGTCAAAGTCATCTTCAGATTCTGCATTATCAATATCCCAATTTTTAAAAATAATTATATCAAAATAAAATGTATGAACATGCATTTTGGTGGGCGAATTGGGTCTATTTAGATTGGGTTTAACTATCAATGTTTGTCCTACTTCTATGCATACATGTACTAGCAAAGGGTAAAAACACATGGTTAGGGAGTACTCACCATGCCTTTCCACCATCTTATGAATTATTGTGTAACTTTTGATATCCTCTAATTAATCCCTAGGATCACCACCTTGTATAGCCTTATGCCTGGATTTATCATACTTACACTTTCATAGTTATCATTATCCAAATTCCATGCTAAACTACCAATCCCATACCAATTTATTCCCTTCCATTTCCCCACTAGTCATGTTGCTCATGTGTGAGAGATTTTAGCCATCCATAGAGAAGTTATCAAGTCTAAAATCAACCATAAGCTTCTTAATATATAAAGGCAATTTCTTGAGATACCTCTCATGTGGTTCCCTTAGAAAGTTGAACTATGCTTCCTTTAGACAAGAGTATGTAGATATAACATATTCCAAAATGTATCTATTGAGTGCTCCTTTCCACCACATGTCCACCACACATGTCTAAGTAACTTTCAGATTTGATAAGGCTATCTAGCATTCTACTAACCAAGGAAACTTCCTTTCGTAATTTCATAAATGTTCTTGCATAAATGCCAAAATCCAAGCATGCAAGAGAACATATAATTATACAAATAATTATAGAGAATCGTATAAGTGTTGCTCTACACATGTGAATGTAGAGACTCTTGGTTCAAGATGCTAAAGCACAAAGTTATCTTCTATGATACCAATCCGTAACTAGAAATTTTTTAAAGATAGATAATTGAACACCTTTCTACCATTGTGATAGTAAGTACAATAGGTCTTGAAAATGAAACCAAAATGTTGGGTTTTTTATCCTTAGTTATGAACGATTAAGTACTAGTCATGAACCTAGAAGAATTATGAATCCAATGTGGTAGTGTGCTATCATATCATGCAAATGACCTCATGTGCTCATGGGAAACACCTAGCTTATACTAGGCCCCATTGGTTCTACTATGCAATGGTGGATAGACAAATATTACTTAGGCACTTAAGTTAACACATTTAATAATTGTAACTAACATTATTCTATAGTTAGTAATTTGATATATTCACATAGTGTAGGTACTTATCTAGTATCATAAATTATAATTAACACCAAATAGATTTAACACATCAATATTCATAAACAAAGTATTAGATCTATTGATATCATTTGACAAGTTTACAAAGGTACTTCATTTATTACACACTCTCTCTAGATCTCTATCTTGATAATAATAACACATCTATATTCAAAAAAGCTTTCTAATCTAAGATAAAGTGGTATTTATGCATATTTTAACCCCTTATTGATTTGCATCATTAATACATTATAGATGACAAGCCAAAAACTATGTCATAAAAAGAAGTCATGGCAAGCCATTACAATTAAGTTCCTTTTGACTTGGTCCCAAAAACCCATATATACTCTCTCTATGTTAGATTTTTTTCATGTTAATCCTCTTTCACAAACCAGTGCTAGATTCACAATCCCATTAATCTTTGATACTTCCATAAACTAATTTTTAACTACCTCCACTTCTTGTACGCTTATCCTAGTCTTCCACTCTTTTGAGTCTTGCATCTTATACTCCTCATTCTTCATTTCCTTATCTTTGAAAACTCACCCTTCTACACCAAGGTCTTATGTGATATTCTCCCATGTTTCTCTCTCCCATGCCATTCTCTCCCACACCATGGTATTCCATGCTCTTCCCATGTACTTGCTCTTATGTACTTATGAATTCAAAATACTTAAAATATATTATAAAATTTGGGTTCAACATAATGTATGATTATATGATATAGGAGGTGGATATGCATTATAAGTATGATATATTATTGAATTGTCCTTATTGGTATCATGGTTTGGAAATGGTTCACTAAAAATATTCAACTTAGCATTTTCATTATTTTGAGGCTTAGATTCCTTTATAAAAGTGCCTAGCTCAATAACATTGTTATTGATAAAATATTAAATAAGGTGCTTGAGCTCGAAACATTTGTTAGTAGAATGACCATTACACATATGATAATCACAATATACATTTTTATCAAGACATTTTCCTCAAGGTTTACTCATGTCAACTTCAAATGGTGGAGGTAGAGTAATAAAATTGCATTCAAGTATTTTTTTAACAATTTATGAGGTAATTGTGGTAATTTAGAGAATTTTCTCCTTGGTTGATTTGACAAAATAATTTTGTTTGAAGGCTAAGAAATAACATTAACTATGATATTTTCATTAATTTTAGTATTTATTAGCTTATCTTTGTAATATGGTTTACTTTTAAACTTTGTTATGGAAGTAGATATAGATGTGGGTGCATATTTGAGCTTGTTTAAAGCAATAAATTTGACTTATCTTTCTCTTACTGTAAGATAAAATTATTCAAATGATTTTAAATTATTGAAAATAATTAACACACACAAAGGTGCAATAAAAATTTGTTTTAAAATATTTTATAATTCATTATCTTCCAATGTGTTAGTCATTTTGTTAAGCACAATATTGTAATGAAGTACATAATCAGTAATAGACTCAATAATTCCTTAATAATTTAATTTTTAAGGTTTATGGAGTGTAAGACCTAGGTTTTTAAAGGGTCTGAGTACATTAAATCATGGTGGCAATATGAAATAAATATAGATACTAATTTGTGTAAGAATTTATCTAATCTAATATTTCTAAAAATAACAATGAATGACACAAATAAGTACATATTTAGACACTGATTGTAACAAATAATCCAGAAGCTAAAAACTAGTGTGGAAGTAGATATGAGTGTTGAAAATAGTCTGAAGTGTCATAAAACCTCTTAGATCATAGTGTTGTACCCTGGATAGTAGCACTGGGGTGCTACTATCCTATTTTCAGTGCTAATATCCCTTATGTAGGAACTATCTAATATTCTAGGTGTACCTCCAGCTAGATCTGAACTGCCTATACCTATGTAGATGAGTTATGATTCATTATCTATGCTCTATTTTGATCTGATCTAGGAGGAAACTATAGACCTACTTGTTTTTAGGGTATTTGAGTTTCACAAGTAGCAAAAGTTGTTAGAACATTTAATGACTAAGTGGTGATTATATAACACTTAGTCTATATTGGTGATTTATTAAATAATAATATATTATTTATTAACACGAGGTTGAAACCTCATGAAAATAAATAACATTATTATAATTATTTAAAGTTACCAATATTTTATTTAATGACTCTTTAGGATGGTTGGAATCGTTATTCACAATAGTCACTTCCCTTAAAAATTCATTATAAACTAGGGTTTACCCCTATTGGTTAATTCATATTCATGGGAATTTCATTCAAGATATTTGTGAAATTTATTTTATAGAGGAGAAGTGAGAAAAGTTGTATTGGGATAAAATTGCTTCTCAATATATGAAAATCACTTTTGATAGGTTTTTTTTTACCTCGTAGAGGTTTTCCCATGATAAATCTTGTCTTTGTGTCAATTGGTCTATGTGATATTCTTTTCTTTCAAATTCATTTCTAAATCTTGTGTATGCATCTATATTCCTACATGGATTCTGTCATGGTATCAGAGTTTGATTGAAGTGTTAATTGATTGGCAAGACTATTGATCATTGGAAACATCAATCAAAGAATTTAAGACTATTGAAAATAATTTTTGAGGTAAAATTCAGATTTTTAAAACAATGATATGGCCTTGAAAGGCTTCTAAAATCTTATTCTTTATTCAATATTTTTTCTTGGATATCCTTGGAGGTTTGTGGAGCAATGTAATGCATTGTAAGATAAATTTGAGTACTCATATGTGTTATTCAAGTCTCAAATCAAAATTTTGAATATTTTTATTGTCAAAAAGCACCATTTTTAGATTTGTACAACACATACAAGGAAAAAAATTAGAAATAAATTATTTCTATCATTCTTCAAGAGATTTGGTGCTCTAAAAGGTCATTGTATGCATATTAAGTGGTCCAAATTCATTTTTGAGACCTAAGAAGCTTTCATTGAACATATTAAATTTTTATTGAGCCTCTTCAATGCCATTGTATGGTCAAGAGGTGTGAAACAACAAACTCTCCACCCAAATGTTTTTTTTGAAGCTTGTTCTAGCACTAATAAACAATTTAAGGAGGATTTTGAAAATTTCAATCCATTTTGAAGCTTGTACAATTTATGGTGAGAATTTTCTCACCTATATGAATGTCATAACCAACCACAAAGAAATAAAAAGGTTATTATTAAGTCTTTGAATATATTTAAAAAATATTTGATTTAATTAAATCTCAAATTTTTCATCTAACCTCGGGTTTCACCTTGGGAGATAGTTTTTTAATCCAAAAAATAAATAAAAAATTAATTGATTTAATTTTTTGATTTAAATACAACATATATATTTATTTATTTTTTAAAAATCAAATAAAAAACATATAAATTTAAATTAGTGCATGTAAAATCTCAAGCAAACTCCTAGACGGGTTGGTAGCTTTTATTTTTTTTAAAGCTTGTCACAAGGGAGGTCATGTGTTCAAATCCCAGCTAAACTTATTTTATTTATTTTTTGAATTTCATAAAATAAGATTCAAATTAAATTAATTTGAATTTCATTCTTGGTTTGTGTGCCATGATTCATGTGTTCAAAACCCTATTTAACTTGTCAAACTTATTTTGACTTTCAACCTAGTGAATATTTTGATAAACATAAACATGTAACCAATTGATCTTTAGATTTCTGCATATTGTGGACACATTGGAGTGGTTACTTTTTTGTTTTGAAGCCTCTTATTAAAATATTTACACATTTTTTAATAATAATGTTTAAGTGGTCATTTTAAATATGACTCTTTTGACACCTATATTAGTGTAACTTTAATTCAATTTTTTGCATTATTTGGCATCTAAATTGTGTAATTAAGTATATTTGCTTGTGAAATTCACTTTATTTTGAAAATAGTTCAAAAATTTATTTAAAATAGTTTATTTTTAAGCATTTGTTTACTATCTTGTTTAAAGGGACGCTGTGGCTTCACCCCATTTTTCCTTAGATAAATCTTAAATGATTAATGAAAATAACTTTAATATGTTTAAAATTTGTGTTAAAGCTGAATTTATGGCTCGTAAGTTATGAAATGTTGTCATTTGGGACTGAAAAAGTTCCTTCTAGATGACATGTGACCCTTAAGCTTACCAATTCATTTCAACAAAAAATATAAGAAGCTATGTCCATTATCTTGCAGAGTGTTAAAGATGAATTCATTCTCCACATTGGTAGTCAGGAGTCTCTTAATGATGCTTGGAAACTCCTTGAATCTATGCACGAGGGAACTCATCTCTTGAATATTATTAAGTTAATCTTTGAATTACTAACTACATCTATGAAAAGTAATGAGAAACTTGTGAATTTTCTTGTTAAAATTAAAAATATTAAAGCTCATTTAGATGGACATAATTTTAATTTGATTCAAAATCAATTACTTTATTTTATCATTCAGTTAAATATTCATGAAAATTTTATACATTTTATTTCAATTTTAAATTCCAAGTATCAAATTGAGCAAGATATCCCTGACCTTACCACCTTGTCTGCTCTCTTGATTCAAGAAGAATAAGTGATGACCAATTTTGATTTTAAATAAAATGCCACTCAGACACTTCTCACTCTTAATATTCTTTTTGATAATATTAAAAACCAAAAATCTAACCCAAATTTTGTTAAAAATAAATACGAGAACAACAAATCTAGTAATAAGAATCATACACCTAATTTTAATAGAAATTGTAATCTATGTGGTAAATTTGATCATAGAAGGGAACTTGTTATAAAAATAAGGATAAAATAAAAATCAAATTCATAAAAATAATAAAGGGAAGAGATCTAATCAAAATAAGGAGAATAATCAAAACCCTAATTAGAATAACAATCAGGATTCAAATGTTATTGCTTTATATGCTACTTTATGTGATTCAAATAAAAATGAATGGATTTTAGATAGTGGTGCATCACACCATATGACATGATTATCTAATATTTTATGTGATTCTAGAGATATTTTTTGAAGAATTTACTTAGGAGATCATTCTTTTTTAAAAGCAACTAAATAGGAAAAAGAAAAAATTTCAAATGTTGTTATTAATGATATTTTCTATGTACTTAAGCTTAAAAAGAATTTGTTATATTTTTTTCAACTTACAAATGATAATTTTAATGTATCATTATTTGAAGATAGTTGGTCCATAAAAAATCAATGTAGTTCCTTGATTGTCGAAGGTGTTTAAAATAATGGTTTATATATCTTTTCTCCTTCTGCATGATTACTTTCATCGCATAAGAAGAATGAATCCCAATTATGACATGAAGGATTAAGACATATTAATTTTAAAAATTTATGTCATATATCTGCAAATAATTTTGTTGTTGGACTTCCGTCTATCCTCTCTCATCATGAAAATTGTGAGGGTTGCTTACGTGGTAAGCAACATACTAATCCCTTTTATAAGAATCACGATGTAATTTCCTCACATCCTTTAGAATTGATTCATAGTGATGTTGTAGGACCTATTGAATTTATATATCTTAATGGTTTTTTACATATTATTACTTTTATTAATTATTATACTAGAATTATCTAGTCTTATTTCATTAAAAAGAAATTTGATGTTTTTTCTAAGTTTAAAGAATTTAAAACTTACGTTGAAAATGCATTTGATTTTTATATTAAGAGATTAAGAACTGATAATAGTGGTGAATATGTTAGTAAAAAGTTTGATTCTTTTTGCATTATTTGTGGTATTCAAAGTAAATTAACAACTCCTTAGTCCTCTTATCAAAATGGTATTACTAAAAAAAAAAACTATATCATCATAGAAATGGATAAAACAATGTTGCAATCTATAAATTTTCTTAAGTTATTATGGGACGAAGCCATTAAAACTATTGTTTATATTCCAAATAGAGTCCCTACCAAAGCCTTTCATCTTTATACCCCTTTAGAAATATGGACTAAAAATAAATCTAGTGTGTCTCATCTCAGGATCTTTGGTAGTCCTGCTTCTATATTTATTCTTAAAGTAAAAAAAAAAAGCTCGATCCCACTTCCTATTATTGTATTTTTTTAGGTTATGGAGGTAATACAAAAGGTTTAAGAGCATATGATCCCCCTAAGCATCAGATTATTGAGAATAATAATGTTCTTTTTCTTGAAAAATACTTTTGTGAGACCTTTGTAGATTCTCTTCAGTGTTCTTTTGTTGATGAACCTAACTCTCATGTTTCTCCTTGTGATGAAATAGATGCCCTGTAGGAAGTTGATCTAGTTATGGATAACTTAGAGTCTAAAAAACCCTTTGAGTTTCATGTTCAATATAAAAGACCTAAATGGGTAGAATCCCTAATTTAATATTTTAATGTTGATAATATTAATACATTAACTAGAAATAAATATTCTTATTATGATTTAATGATTATGTATGAATGTGAACCTCAATCAGTTGAGGAAGCCACTCAAGATGATAGATGAAATGTTTCTATGCGAGTGGAATATAATGCCTTAATTAAAAATCAAACTTGGGGTCTTGTCCTTCCTCCACCTAAAAGGCATATTGTTAGTTATATGTGGCTTTATAAGATCAAATATAATTCAATTGATAAAATTGACAAATTTAAAGCTAGATTAGTTGCTCGTGAGTTTAATAAAAAACCCAAGATTGAATATGTTGAAACATTTACTCCTGTAGCAAAAATGAGTAGTGTTAGACTTCTTATTACTTTTATAGCCTAAAATGGTTGGGTTATCCACCAAATAAATGTCAAGAATGTATTTCTAAATGATGATTTAAAAGAATAAATCTATATGACTTAGCTTAAAGGTTTCATTGATCCTAATAAATAATATTATTTATGTAAGTGAAAAAAAACTTTGTATGATTTAAAACCAGCTCCTCAAGCTTGGTATTCTAATTTTTTTTTTTTAAAGAATTTGTTTTTTGAATTACTATTTAGATAATGATCTCTTTGTTAAACTTGAAAATGGTCATTTGATTATAATTGTATTATATGTTGATGATTCATTGATTATTGTCAATATAACTAGTTTAATTCATAAATATAAGTATAAACCAAGTCAAATGTTTGAAATGATTGATTTAGGCATTCAATATCATTTTTAGGAATAAATATATTTCAAGATAAAAATTTAATTATTATATCATAATCTCAGTATGCACATAATGTTCTTATTAAGTTTAACATGCTTGATTATAAATCTACCACTACTCCTATTGAAATTGGTGTTAAAATTGATCCTAAATTTGCATGTGAAAAAGTTAACTCTACTTTGTATAGACAACTTATTGGAAGTTTGATTTATCTAATCACTATTAAGCCATATATTTCATATGTTGTTAGTGTTGCTTCTATATTTATGTAGGATCCATATTTGGATTATTGGAAATTAACTAAATAAATTCTTTATTATATCAAAGGAAAAATTAATTCTGGTTTATTTTATTCTTTCATTGATAAATCAAAATTATTTGGTTATTATGATACTGACCATGCTGGTGATACTTTAGATCACAAATCTATTTCTAGATATGTGTTTAAGTTTAGTGTAAGTGTTATCACTTGGAGCAGCAAGAAGCAACCTATTATCTCTCTCTCTCTCTCTCTCTCTCTCTCTCTCTCTCTCTCTCTCTCTCTCTCTCTCTCTCTCTCTCTCTCTCTCTCTCTCTCTCTCTCATAAAAAAGTAGAGTACATAAGTGTTATGGAAGCTAGTAAAGAATCCATGTGGCTACAAAGTCTATTGGTAGAAATTTATTTGAATGTTTCTCATAGTACTATCCTTCATTATGATAACCAAAGTTGTATAGCTCAGGCAAAAAATCTAGTGCAACACCAAAGAACTAAATATATTAAAGTTCATGTGAATTTTATCTAAGAAAAATTTCTCAATAGAGATATTAATATGTATTTTTGTCTTAAGGATGAACAAGTGGTAGATATTTTCATAAAACCACTTGATGCTACCAAATTTTTTTAGTTTCATGTAATGTTGGGCCTCTCAGAGTTACTATTTAGGGGGAGTGTGCATGAAAATGACACTTTTTATTGGCCATGTGTTTCTTCTCTTTCTCTATACTTATTCTCATTATAAAGCATTGTAAAATTGAGGTGGAAGTTATATGATTTGAGTAAACTTTGCGTGGAAGTTTTACTTTTATACCCTAATACATTAAAAAGAATAATTTGTAATGGAGGTCCTTATATTATAGAAGGCTCCAAATATGCTTAGTGATTTTTCATGAGAAATAGTGAGATGTAATTTCACAATCATGCTAGCCTAAACTTATTTGATACATGTCTTGTATCAAATAGAGGGATAGTGATCATGTGTGTTGTGCAATGAGGTATCTGAGATTTGATAATTTGATGCATTGAGTGATCTATATTTGAAACTACCTATGGAGAAGGGATATGAATTTGATAAGTTGATTGAATTAGACTATGAACCATAGGGATATGAATATGTAAAGTTGACTAAAATAGCTTATGAATTATAGGGTTCATAGGGACGCATATAGTATAAGAAACTATAACTATATTGGGTGCTCTATGTTATAACACTAATCTATGTGGTGATGGAGGGAGAGGCCCTCTAGAATCTATAACATGTCTCTGATATGGGGATATCTCTAATAAAGGTTCCCATGAGAGAGTATGCATACATGGTATTATTTTAAGAGTATACCTCATCTGTACTAGTAGATCAAATGGTATCAAATGTGTGATAATAGACTTTGTGTAATAAATGGGAATGGTGTCTGTTGTATAACTAGTTGTGTAATATGTAAAGGATACTCATATCGAAGGCCCTTAACTGTAACCACCTAATTAGCATGTATATATTTGAGGCATTTGTGTATGTTGGATGGAATGGATTGAAGCAATTGTATTTAAGGTCTACCTATTAAAATGCCAAATGTGTTGGCACTAGGTACCACTATGAATCTAGTGGCTATGTGTGTAGGCTGGACATGTAATAGTAATACTATCTCCCTAATGGAGCTTTGAGCATGGCCATTAAAACCATGAATAATTGTATCTATCTAATAAATGTCCTACTCTAAATAACCCAAGTGTATATGTGTGATATTACACATGTTGAAACTTGACCCATTGTCAACCATGACACTTTGAATAGGATGGTTATCAATGTAGGATCATACAAAGAGTGTATATAAATCCATGTCATTGTCAACTATATCCTACTTTAAAAAATGGATAAGAGGACTAGCTGAAACTATAGTATGATACACCCCAATGATATTATTTATAGGGTGCATCTACATCATTTGAGTATTATAAGATGTTGGTGGTCATTATGCCTAATAAGTATAGTGAACACCTACAGTGCATCTTGTCTAATTAGTTGTATACTTTAGAAATTTATTTAAAAATATTTTAAATTATATTGACTTGTTTTATGGTCTATGTGCCTCTATATAAGTGTCAAGATAAATAATATTAGCTTATATTAAATCTTGTATCTTATATCATAAGCTAATGCATCTATTTGTAGCATGGATTGATGCCTTATGATAGTCGTAGAATGCACTAAAATCATATTTCTTTGGAAGAAGCCTAGTAGTATCAAATTATTTGATAGGAGGGAGATATATGACATTGAATTCCAAGAGCTTCTATAGATTCTTTATTGGATACTAAGGAAAAGTCATGAAAGTTATCCTTGGAGGAGCTGATAGGACAAAGAGAGGAAGTGGATTTGAAGCTGCATTAACTATTATTTTTGAATCATTATTGTTCTCATTGGGCTTTACCTTGTATGAGGGATTATTGAAACTCTTAATTATTTAATCTGATCCAATTTTGAACTTTAGTTTTCCCATGGAGAGAAGCTTGACTTCCTATTCCTTAACTGTATGACAAAGATCCTTGAATTGTGGAAACTTATTGAATAGGATAACTTCATGCAATGCTGGTAATAAACTCAACTTGAATATGTCTTAGAGTTCTCTATATGCCATGGGGATAGTCATCTTTGTTAATATATTTTTATATCATAAGACATATTTAGTTATTGGCTAATTGGACTTTTTTTTGAGTTGTGCCACTTGAGCATAGGAAAATTTACCACTGATATTGATTGAAAAGTGTTATAAAAACATATCTACCAATAGATTAAATGTTGTGATAGACTAATTAGAAATATCATAAAACCATTATAGTGCATAATCCTTTAGACTATGAGGGAATAAATTAGTAAGGAACTAATCATTTGACACATAATCCAAACATGCTACGTGTAAATCTTATAGATGGTGTTTTAGGTCACCCTTATCATCATACAAAGTAATTTTAGGTACCACAAATCTGAATGGCAAAGGAGTTGCCTCTATGTGTTGTTCCAAAGATGTATGTAAAATAACATGAGAATCTAAGGCCTGAGATGGCCTAGTATCACCTTGTTGAAGATGTAACACCTTGTCATGTAGCTCATGGATCTCATGCATGAGATGGCCTAGTTTCCATTGTTGAAGGTTTTTGAGTTAAAATAGGTTGTTGTACTTTCTTAGTTTCCTCCAAAGTAGGTGTAACAATATTAGCATTTTGGGGGTTAGAAAATTGACCATTATTAGATTTTTGAAGCTTTTTGTGGACAATATTGATAATGCCATCTTGTATATTTAAATGTTTAGAGATGAAATCTTGCAATTATCTTTTATCAGTCTCATCAAATCATTTATTAAATTTTGCCATTTTAGGTTTGAAAGTATGAAAATATTTTTTTTATTATATTTTGAACCTTTTAAGAAATCTAATCTATTAAAGATTACCAACATAAAATAACAAATCAAATATGATATTCTAGAATTAAATTCTGAGCATAAAAGACAAAAGGATACAAACCTTAATAACATATAGGTCTAGGGTTTTGGTAGTATTAGAAGTAAGCCAAGTTCACCAAAAGATTTGACTTTTTAAGGTTTATGGAGTGTAATCCCTAGGTTGTTAAAGGGTCTGAGTATAGTAAATCATAAAAATATGCTATAAATATAACCACTAATTTGTGCAAGAATTCACCTAATATGATATTTCTAAAAATAGTAATGAATGATTTTAGGTTTGAAAGTATGAAAATAATTTTTTTAATATTTTGAACCTTTTAATAAATCTAATATATTAAAGATTACCAAAATAAAATAAAAAATCAAATATGATATTCTGGAATTAAATTATGAGCATAAAAGACAAAAGGATATAAACCTTAACAAAATATAGGTCTAGGGTTTTGGTAGTATTAGAAGTAAGTCAAGTTCACCAAAAGATTTAACTTTTTAAGGTTTATGGAGTGTAATCCCTAGGTTTTTAAAGGTTATGAGTATAGTAAATCATAATAACATGCAATAAATATAACCACTTATTTGTGCAAAAATTCACCTAATATGATATTTCTAAAAATAGTAATGAATGATATTTCTAAAAATAGTAATGAATGACACTTGGCTATAAACTGATTGAAATAGATGATCTAGAGGAAAATAAGTGTGGAAGTAGATATAAATGTCAAAAATAGGGTCCATGTATCAAAAACCCTCTTGGATAGTAGTATTGTACCTTAGATAGAACCATTTGGATGCTAGTGTCTTATTTTTGATGCTAATGCTCTTTATGCAAGAACTATCTAATCTTCTAGGTGTGCCTCAAACTAGGTCTGACCTACTTGTACTTGTGTGGATGAGTTCTGATTCATTGTATGTGTACTATTTTGATATATTTTAGGATAAAACCCTAGACCTCCATGTTTTTAGGGTATTTTAGTGGCACAAATGGAAAAAGTGTGATGTTAGCTAGGTAGGTTGGACATACTCAAAACCCTACTATTGCCTACATACCAATATTTTGAGGAAGGATCAAGCCCAATGTAGTTATCCTACCTAAGTGCTTAGTGCAATCACAAGTGAATGCTAGTATGAGTGTCAATTTGAGTACTTTGAGGCTTGAGACTGAAAATATATGTATTCTAGGCTTGGGATGGTTGTAGATGATTGTATACATAAGTAGAATAGAATAGGGAGCAATAACCTTGATTGTGTACAAATTTTTATAATCTTGTTTGTGTAATTTACATCTCATTTCCATCTAGTGGATAAGAGGTTGAAGGTCATGAATATATAATGATCTGGGGCTTATATGGGGTTTTAGATATATCTAAGTTGACCTTAAGTGTTTTATGAATTGAAAATATATTCATTATTATTTAAATTATGAAAGGGACATTAGTGTTGAAAGTGGGACACTAACTTGGGGTACCAGTGTTCAAAGTACAACACTAGTGTCCAAGTGGCATAAATTAAGGCATTAGGGGCATGGATCCCTAGAGGAGGGTCTCGTACTAATTTTGAGATGTATATGAATGTGTAAAGGTCCACATAAAAGTTAGACAAGTGTCAAAAGAGGCCGTATGATAGGTCTAGAGATAAGCTAGGGATGGGTGGTCTTAAGTAACACTCATTGCACTCAAGTGACATTTTATGTGACTACACTTATTTAAGCTTAAAAAATTATGCATAAGAAAAAAATTCATTAGTGGTGACTGCAAAATACTTAAGACATTGATCTACTAGTGTATTAAATGCTTTGACTAACTGAACATGTAGATCATAAAACCATTGTAAGTCATAATAATTTAGGCTTATTAGAAACAACTTAGTAAGCAATTTGTCATTGAAATCATAATCTATACATGTCATGAGAATATTTAAGATGTTTTCGATCTCCTTTAACTTCATATATTAGAAATTTAGGAACTATAAATCTTGTAGGTAAAGGATATGATACAATATTAGGTGGTATCATAATATGAAAAAAGCTTAGGAACCCAATACTATGTTATATTTTGGTATACTTTTCTATAACTATAATACCTTAGCATGAAAAAGTGAAATAGTTTGCACTAGGTTTTGTGTAGTAGGCAAGGTATGTGATGTAGTACATGCATATATCAAAGGTTGTGTATGAGTCAATTGGTTAGGCATGGGTATAGAGATATGTCATAAGCCTTGATTTTCCCCAAAATATAAATGTGTATATGTAATGATAGTATCAACAATAGTATTAGCAACATCTATGGCAGGGTTAACACTAGCTTGATTGATAGAATCCTTTAACTTTTTATATGTACTAGTATGATCAATTTTATATTTTTTCTTTTCAGGATACAAATAGAAAAGAGATAATGTCATCAAGATGAGTATAAAGGTATTGAACAAATTATTTTGCATCGACAAGTTAAAATTTATTATTCCTAGCTAAATTAAATTCTTGAGTTTTGTCACTTTATACAATCATAATAAGTCCATCAGGAGGGTGTAAAGTAAGCCTTATACCATTTTGAATGTAAAACCTCTCTTTTTCATGTCATGCTTGACTTTAAATTTTTTGACATTATTAATTCTTGTGTTTTGCCCTGTGATTTGATTCATTTTATTACATGAGTACTAATGATGTTCCTTATTAGGGGAATGTGGTATGTAATAGAAACTAGAAAATCTTGAAACAAAAATTAATTATCTATTACATCCATAGCTTTGTTGAAAATGAGAGTAATAAAAAACTAAAGACTTTTTTGTATGTATATTAGTAAGTTATGAAATCCAAGTTTAGAAGAAAACACTTTCAATGCCAAATATCAAATCTGTTAGTTTTTATCCCATAATGTATGAAAGAGCTGAAGGCTAAAAGTGTGTAGAAGCATAAATTTTCAGTCATTCATCTTCAATAAAATATTAATTGTGAATAGTACAATATATATGAATATGCCTTCAATAACACTCACTAATAATATATTAGTTATTTTAGCAACAACTAATAACTAACCAATAACCAACAACCCTATCACTAATTTTGGATGGTTGATTTAAATACCATATCCCTTCATTATTTCATTCTATATGATTTTCACAACTGAATCACTTACAATAATATTTAACTAATAAATGTTCACACTAAATATTAGTTACACACTATAATTTCTCAACATTCCCTCCCATAGTGTGAACTTACAAACATCAATTTCAACCGACAATGCATCCAATACAAACATGTGATGACTTACATTAAAAATCTTATTTTATTTAAATGTGCCTTTCAAGGCTTATTTGATGACTTGTGACTCAAGGACAATGAAACACACTTAAACAAGATGACCATATGATGTTTTGACAAATGATGACATACATGATAAAAGACCTTTTGAGGACCCTAATTTTGACAATAACTTAATGTCAATTTATTGATGACATAAAAAATAAATAAGTAATGTAACAAATGACTTAGTATGAACCAAAAAATGACTCTTCACTTTTAACTCATTTTTATTATTTTGACTCTTAATAATTGATGACTTTATTATAACATACCACTAATGATATAAAATCAACACTTTTTATTTTATAGACTAAAAGACTCATTATTAAATAAAACCTATTAACTTGTTGTCTTAAAATAGAAACTCACACATAAAATACAAAATATTAAACTACACACTAAACAAATTATTAATAAAATATGACTATAAATAACTTCAAACAACTTGACATACATTTAAATGATAAAATAAAATAATTACCTAAAATAAAAACTATGGACCCAAACCTAATACCTCTAATAATTTTTTCATAGCTGATGGGAGTGTAGAAATAGATGACTACATGAATGGAAATAATTTTATTCTTCTATGGATTGGATATGTCATGGCCAAGGATAGGGATCTCATTGAGAGATATTTGGTGTAGAATCAATCGATGTATTGGAATAAATCTAAGCAAAGATCTTGAGTTGAGATCACTATGTTGCAATAACCACCCATTTATAAGTTCAAAAATAAATTAAAAGAAAGCTAAATATTTATTGATATCTTGTATTCTATTTGATATCTATAGGAGAAAAGATCATGGAGATCAATGTCATGATTACAACTATGTTGGATGAATACATTTTTCCACTCAATGCCAGGAAGGGTTGAAATAGTATATTTTTCAATGGTCTTCACATCGAAAAACAACTCTTAAACTCATTTTTTATGTAAAAATATCTGTGAATTTGTAGAATATATCCAAAATATTTGTGGGGGTTCCACTCCTATTATTCATATTTCTAAGTCAATTTGAATTCTCAAATTTCATTAAGAAACAAAAAAGATATGTCATTTCTTGTGATGTTTCAAATTGTTTTTCTATTTTTTTAGAATCCACATAGAGGATAGGATGGGTGAGAAAATTATGGAAAAGTATGAATAGGATAGAAATACGATAACATAAAATACAGGTGGATGGTGGATCCAACAAATGTGCACATGGTCTTCACTGTAATTTTTTTAACATGCAAACAAGGTGAATAAATAAATGAACAATAGTTTCATGTGGTTAGCACAACAATGTTACTCAATAATTCATTCTCATGTAAAATCCCAAATGAATATATACTATAGAGAGGTCCCTCATGATCCCTACTATGATATCACTATTAGGTTTTAGCCCATAATGTATGAAAGATAAAAAGGCTCAAAGTGTGCATTAACACAAATTTTCAATCAATCATCTTCAATAAAAATATAAATCATGAACAATATAATATATATGAATGTACTTTTAATAACACTCCCTAATAATAGATTAGTTATTTTAAAAATAACTAACAACTAACCACTAACCAACAACCCTATCATTAATTTTTGGATGGTTATTGTAACAACCATATTCCTTCATTATTTTATTTTATGTGATTTGCACAACCAAATCACTTACAATAATATTTAACTAATAAATGTTCACACTAAATATTAGTTACACTAGATTTTCTCAACAAATCCAAGGTCAAAAGATAATGCTATTAGTGTCATATATCTAATCCAAGTTCAAAATAATATAATTTTAGTGTTAATGATCAAATATAAGGTTGAAAGAAAGCTATTTTATTGTCAGATATTAGATCCAAGATTAAGAGAAAGTTATTTTGGTGTGAAAATAAGATCCAAGGTCAAAATAATATTATTTTTGTGTAGAATGTTCATGAATTTATCTAAACCTAGGGAATTATTTTTGACATAATGCTTGAATAAAAAGTGAGTTCACCAATATGTTTTATCAAATGTTGAATTATTTAGTGAATTAGACCTAATTAAAATATATTGAATATAATATGACATAATCTTGTAAATGGACTTTCAACAAGTAGAATGAAAGTAAAATAATGAATTCAACAAAGTATGATTGATTGAAAGAAGACTAACTATGAAATGAAATGACAAACTTAATTATTTCTATCTAGGATCTGATTATGTGAAGCTTATAAAAAACTAAAATTAATAAACATGAACTAGATCTGCAAGTACCTAGAATATGGAACTAAAATTAGTGAAGGATAAGATTATCCAACTTGGGACAAGATCAACTGCCACTATAGTCATAAACTATGTTAGCAGAGGTTCATGAAAGCATCAGAGCATGCTAAGGATGATGATATCTAAGTTTTTCTTAAGTACATAGGATAGTATAGAGAATTCATATTCAAGAGGGAAAATAGATCAAAATAGAGATGAATTATTGTGCATTAGATAGAAATTAGGAATAACCAATACTCCATTAACATTTACAGAGCATTCAAAATAAACTAAATGGAAATAAGCCAAAAATTAATCATGAAAGTGCACGTAAAGAACAAAATAATAAATACAATAGGTAACCATAACTAAATAGTATATATTGATCTCAAAAAAAGTTTAAACTCTATTATTCATACATACATACATACAGACATACATACACACACACACACACACACACACACACACACACACACACACACACACACACACACACACACACACACACACACACACACACACACACATATATATATATATATAGTCATTTACAGTCTTTGACTATTCACATTCTTATCGTACTTGGTGCCAAAAGAGAATTCTATTCATATTCTAACCTATTACAAGTCATGGGAGATAGGATTATATATATAGTTTACTACTCAATACATAATGCACAAATATTAGGAGAATATTCTACATAGTTTTACTATCTAATTTATTCTCCTAACACTTTCTTGGACTTAAAATGTTGTCTCATCCCAAGATAATATCATAAGATCATCTGAATGTGCACATAGGGTAGAATCTAAGAAATGGCTAGACTAGTAAGATTCATAGTATTCATTTAATGTGACATTTATGGTTTTCTCCTCTTGGACACTACTTATCCACCCTTTCAGGTTTTCAACTAAGTAACATACCAACCTACCTCTCTTTTAGGTTTTTAATAGGTTGGTGTAACCAGGTGGCCACCCTTTACAAATTTTTAACCATAATGGCCCCATTTATCTTACAATTCATCCCTAATACAAAATTATTTACAAAAAATTTCAAAATTTGTGCCTTGCATAGTTCTTAGCTTAAAGGAGGTGGAATTAATGTAGATGATGATTGGACATCATCCTTGATCTTAGACTGCATAGCCTTATGTTGTGCGATGACTTGATTGAGCTCAGATAATAGCTTGTAGACTAGAATGTTAAGGATCTGGGCCACCTCATTCTAGAATGAAGATATGTTAGTCTTGTAGACACCTAAAACTATCCATTGATAACCTCCAATCAAGATTTTGGCTAGTTTCCATTTAAAATGCATAATTTGGCCTAAAAACACTAAAATATGCTAAATGATATGAAATTGACATATTCAAGTGCCAATTTTGGCCAGGATATCCCTAATGAGGTAATAAAATTTATGAGCTAGCTAACTTTGATCAAATCATTTTGAGTCAAAATGCTAATTTTGCACCTAGGTGCTCTGGATTGCTCTTTCCTATCAAATCCTTTACACACAAGGCATGTACCTTTGTTATTTTTTGTTTGTAACATCCTAAATGGGAATATACATCCAACACATCTAATGTGGACTTCCAATTCCAATCGAGTCAAATTTAGGACCAATAACAAGACATTTTGATCAATTTGAGTAATTTATGCATAAAGTGCTTAGTCATGTTTAAGAGCTAATTAACCCAAATTAAGGCCTAATCAAGAATTCCATGGAGACTTGTTGAGTATTTTTTTTGGAAATAAATATTGAATATCTGCATCATCAAGTGACCTCATTTCTTAGGAAGACATCCCTAGGCCATAAATGCCATAAATATCAGGATTCATGCCTCCCATGCCTCATCAATGCCTTCCATGATGCCCTCCATGCCTCTTAATTTCCCCTCCTTCCAATGTCATGATGAGGATAATTAAAAAATTAATTCCAAAAATTAAATTAATCCTCAACCACACATCTCAATCTTGAGATGGATGGTTGAGGTTGATTCTGATGAAATCCAAAAATATATAAATAGGAGGCCTCACAACATCATTTCAAAGTTATAATGCCAAATTGGTTCCAAAAGCTTCAAGAAACTAGTGTTACCTTTCCAAATTAATTCCAAGCCAAGCCAAAGCCAAAGCCAAAGGTGCCAAGGAGAGATGGAGGTAGTCAAACTTCCATTTCCAAGGACTTCATGAGCACAAGCTGAGTAAGCCACCACTATAAAGGCATTTGGAACATCCAAGGAAGGTGAAGGAATTATTGTGTTTTCATTCCTTGATTTTTAGTTGTATTTGTCATTTGATTTTTTAAATTAATCTCTCCCTAGTGTCTAGGCCTAGAGTTATGCTATTAATGTGTTTATTTCACTTTTTTTTTCATTTTGGAACTAACACTATACTAATCATCCTCTCTTGAGTCAAATTCCTAGATCACATAATGGCACACCTGGTGGGAACAAACACATCCTACACTTGAAGGAGATCCTTTTGAAACTTTAAAAAAAGTCATTTGAGCCTTGAAAACTCTTGCAAATTGATTTTCTAACTTTATTTTGCTATTTTTGGTTACCATGGTTTTTACATAGTAACTGATGTCAGTAGAAATACCGACATTGATTACCTGGCTTAACCAACATCGGTCACTATGTTTTTCCAAAAACATAGACCCAAGACCTACTTTTTCAAAGTTTATTATTTCAAACTCAAAAGAGATTCAAAGCTAAAGAACATGCTAACAATTTTGCTGCAAGACCAAGCGGGATTTTCGCTCAAAGCATGTTTAAATCAATTTTGCATGCTTAAAATTTGATTAGGAACATTGTTTTGGTATTTAACAAAGAATTTACGGTTTTTTGGTGAATGTTTTTCAAATTTTATGACTAATACCAAGGGTTCAAATGAACACTACCAACCATTTCATTTGGGTTTAAAATTGAACACACTTGTCTATTTTTGCTTGCAATAGTTGTTTAATTAGATTTTGTTTGGCAAAAAGAGGAATGTTGCATGTATGTGCTTCTATTTATCCCCTATAGGGAACCCTTGGAATAAAAAAACACATATATTATTTCAAGTAGCCTAGTCCAAGGCTTATAAATAAATTTGTTTAAATCAATCCCCAAAAACTCATCAAAGTTTGGGCGACCTTCAAAATGACCCTAAAGTCTTTCTATTTTCATGCTTTCTTTATTTTTATGCATCTTAGTTTGCAAGGGGGACTTCATCACCTCCCACAATTTCTTTAGGGAAGCTTTGACATGGGGTTTCATCTCCTAACATTAACTACATTTGGCTCCTTTGGAGTTACACATGGGACGTAGTGGCACTTTAGACATCACACTACATTGAGTGAATAAAAGGATGTAGTGGTTACAAAAAGGACTAGACCTTTTTATAACAAGCCAAGTGATATGGACCCAAAATCCATGATTTTATTTTGCATTTTTTGGCATGAAAGTCATTGTGAAATTGATTCCCTTAGACAATTTAAAAACTTGTTAGATCTTAGATGAATCCCCACTTGCTGTAGAAATATTGTTAGTGCAAGGTACACCTCAAGGTCCATGTTATAGTACTATCATTTGAGAGAAGGGGGTGTAAAAACCCTACTATATAATGCACATTTAATTTTTAGATGAATACTTAAAATCCTCTCAAATGACGTATATTGATGGATTCCAACAATACCAAGCAACCTTATTAGTTTAGGATCTAAGAATAGTTAATTAATTGGTCTTGTCTTAGTTTAAAGTCTTGTGTGGAGTCAAAACTTGGTGTCAACAAATAATCCAAAATCAAACACATGGTCCTCATTTTCCTTTGAATAAAGAGGTGTTATGTTTCCCATGTGATATCATCCATTTGCCTTGTTCAAAGTTCATCAAAAGCTTGAGAGTCATATCATCCACTTTGGTGTAGTTATGCTACCCAATTGAGTCTAGACCTTTACCAAAGTTGTTTAAGTCCTTCACTTATAATTTAAATTCAAAATTATACCTTTACAAGTTCATAGGGTTGATGTGTTACGTGGGTTCACCATTTTCACTAAACTTGAGCTTGTTTATGTGGTATTAAAAATTATTTTTTAATTTTTATTTATTTTATAAATGTAATCAAATGATTTCTTAGCCTTTTAACAGTTCTCCAAAATGCTCTAAATTTACAGCTTTAACAGTTCCCACCAACACATGGAAATATCTACCTTGGTCACCTTCAAAGGTATTTACCACTGAATTTAACACAAAACCATTTGGATTTTTTTTGGTTTTTAGATTATGAAAGAGAGATAGCTTTAAAGAGTTTTCCATAGTGCATCGAGATGGCTGAGTTGGTCTAAGGTGCCAGTTTCAGGTACTAGTCCGAGAGGGCATGGGTTCAAATCCCATTCTTGACATTAAATTTTTAACTACTTCTCCATTGGGAATGGGTTCAAATCTCATTCTATCACAATTATTTGTTTAATTTCTCCTCCATTTCTTTTCCATATAGATGTATGTGAGTACTTTCATTATTTTTTCACATGGTAACATAAGATTTTTATTCTTTTTTAATATGGTAATTTTAAATGATGTAGTTTTATTGGTGAGGATGATGGTTGTTTATAAAATTGTCTATATACTTGACATAAAACAATTAGTGGTTAAGGTTAGGATAGTTTTTTCGATGATTTTGATGACATGAATATCTTTAACTCGTAGTCATTTATCCAAAATAATTTATTGATTTAGATGTATGTTTACTCAATGTTATGAATCCAATATATGTTTATAGATACAGAGAATCAAGTATTTAAAACTATAATCATACCTCGGGTGATTTTAACAACACGGATCCTCCTTACTCACAATTACTTAACCAAAGGAGCTCACTGATTTAAAAATATATGGTTACTCAAAATTGTAAATCTATTATATATTTATTTGAAAAATATACATAAAATATATCAACAATGATTTTATATAATACCTTCAAAAATATTTAAAATATAACTTTATAATATAAAAATTATTTTTTATTATGTTTTTTCATATAAATATTAGATGATAAAGAGGATAAAGATGATTGGTAACTACAAATAAAGTTTTTTCAAGAGATTGAAGAGCTTTGCCAAGTTGAGGGCCAAGTACATGATAAGGTGAAGAAAGAGTCTTATATGGAGGATAATGACCAAAAAATGGGTAGAATATGCAAAGCTCCTTGATGATCTAGAAAAACATTCATTTGAGAAGAAACCTAATCTTATTGAGAGCACTATGGAAATTAAGAAGGTATGCCTTGTTGAACCACCACCAAAGGTTGTAATTGAGGATCCATATGAGAATCTTGAGGATATTTGGATGAAAGAAGAGTTTATTTCCATATCCAGCCTATTTTGAACTACTTGGTTCTCATTGAACATCATGCCAATAAAGTTGGCAAACATCATGAAAATGTTGGAGGCATCAATTTCAAGGATCAAAAGACTATATGTCTCATTCATTTCTTCATGTCATAAAGCAAAAAGGGTTTCGAAATTTCCCTTTGATCCAAGAGGGATTTTTCATCTCATGTTAGTTAGTGTTTGAGTCAGTTTGTTTAGTTTGGTGTGTGTGTTCCATAAGTGATCATGAAGCACATGTGTGTTTGTTTTTGCTATATGTGTGTCTTTTGTTTTGTATGGTTAAGGTAGTAATTGGTATTATATTGATAAAATATTGTATTTAAAGTCCTCTTGTTATGTCTCAAACTTTAGATGACTCCCTAATACTAATGGATTGATAAGGCTACTGGTCATTAGTATATCAGGCATACCACCCCTATGAGTCACCAATTTATTGACCAAATTTGACTCTATAGGTCAAATTGGAACCCATATAGGTAAAAAATTGAATTTTAAGATGTTTTATGGGTCTAATATCTTTTCATGGGGTGTATTATAAGTTATTTGATGTCATGTAATGTCATCTTAGCCTTGGTCTTAGTCATATTAGTTAATCTATCATTTTGAGCCATTTAGAAGGATTTTAGGGGTCATAATTGCAATTGGAATGGTTTTAAAGGTGACCAAGTGTCCTTATTTCCTATAAAATGTAAAAAATTTGGATTCCCTATCAATAATGTCAGACCCATCTAAATCTTATAGGTTATCTAACTAAAGATCAAGAAACCAACTAAAAAGAGGAGTTTGGCACTTGTACGGCCCATGAGGGAAGGTGAAACATGGGAGAAGGCCATGGAAAATATATTTACATGATTTAAATGCTTTGGAAGTGCCATTTTTTAGATAAAATAATCTACTTCTTTGCCTTTTTAAACACACAGAAGTGGTCAACAAGTTAGTGCTTGGTATGGACCATTGAAGGAGTTTCAGGTCAAACACTTTTTAGAGGTGAAATAAAAATTAGAGAGATATATTTCAATAAAAATATTTCCAATATTGGTCAACCATTATTTATGAACAATACTTTACAAGATGACTATGTTTTTTTGCTTGCTAATCTATGCACCTTATAGGTTTTACTCCATATTGGACAAGTCTGTATAAACCAATTAGTGGTGTTGACTCTAGAGGATGTTGGATATATTAAAATATTACTAAATTATTTTTTTCAAGTTTCATGGTGTTTTAGTTATAAAATCATCTCAAGTTTGTTAGCTGCTCTCATTTGGGATGATAAGCAAGTTTTCCACCATTTTCAGATCTTCATACTTTGACAATTACTTAAAAGGGTTGTGATAGGTTCTTTCCCATGTTTTAAATGTGATATTGATTCCATTTACATTTAAAACCTCCTTTCCCAAATCAACCTTCATGTAATGATAGTCATATGCAACTTACCAATCAGGTAGCCATTCATGAATGTGTACATAAATATCATGAAGACCAAATGTTGAAATGGAGTATAGGATCTTGTTTCAAGATATTAAACATATTTATGTTATATTTAAATGTCATGAAGAAAGATTAGTTAGTTACCAAAGAATATTTAATTGAGTATATTGACTATTTTTGCTCACTGTCTGTATGTAACTTATAATGCACCTACATGAGCCTCTTAGGGTGATGTAATGATGGAATGAGAGTTTTGATAGGTTTTCACCATTTTTAGAGTGATAAAATTACATTTGAAACTTGTTGAAGGTTTAGAGTTGATCACAAACACATGTACCTTGTACTACCTACAACTTTGCATTTACTATCTTTATTAGAAAATCTCCACCGACAGGTGGTACCACAAGGAGTTAAGGTGTCAATGGAGATTGAAACAAGTTTAATCCATAATTTAAGTCCTAGTATGTTGATAAATTCATGGTAGACTCATGTAGAATGATAGGTTGGTAAATGGGAGTGAGGAAATACTTTCAAAAGGTAGTGGTTGAATTTTGGGACATAATCCCTAAATTGAGAAAATAAAGAACCTCACCATTTTGTAGATGATATATAACAAGGTTGACACTTCTTTTTATGCATCCTGATGACCATGTATTGAATCCTCAATATATTATAAATAATCTAAAAAGTTTTAGGGTAATATTATCAATGGATATTTGTTTTTTGGAAGCCCAAACTTTCCCATTTATGCACTAAACCCAGTCAATGACATCTATAGGTTTTCAAGACTTTGAGCAACTTTGTTTTACAAGTTGATAGTAAAAGGCATATTATCATGTGTATATGAACTTTTTTAGTGAAAATTAAGTTAAAGGAACATAAAAATCATAAATATATAATGATTTATTGATATATACCCCACATGTCTACCTATAGGTCTCTTTGCATCACAAAATGTGTACCTACAGGTTGGTTATAGGGTCACCATGAAGTTTGAGCTAGATGCCTTGGTGATGGACATAAGTCCAAGCATATAATGAATGATTTTAGTTATATAATGGTATGGAAAACTTCAAATATGACATTAGTCATGAAAACAAAGTCTAAATCATGTAGTTCCACCTACAGGTGCCCCCTCCATTACAAGAAACATAGTTAGGAAAGGTGTATGCAGTCCTGATAAGTCAAGGAATGGGAAAGAGTACATGGAGGGTTAAAATTATGGGAAATCATATAAATAAAAAATTATTATTAGAGCATCCTATATAAGCTTTTGATAATGTAAAACAAGCTACACATAGACCCCATAAAGTCCTACGAGCACCTCCAACAGACTATTGATTTCTACATCATTCATGACATGGTCTTAAGTATGGGATAGATATAAATTTTGGCTAGTGAAAGATGATTCAAAATCCCTTATATAATATCAAGGTGTTGTGAAGTATTTTCCAAGTTAAATTTACACCTATAGGACCCCACATAGTTAACTATAGTTGACTGTGAGGGGCATAGAGTAAAGAGAGTGGGCTTAGTTTAAACATGAATGCATAAGTCTAAACCATTTATAAATGAATTTATTAATTCAATTAAGGTATTTAAATATCATGATAAAAGTCCAACTGAGCTGAAAACACCTACAAGCATCATCTTTTGGCTAAAAAGGTAGGAAATATAGTCAAAATACCTTGATCAGTTAGACAGTTAGACAGAGGACATGACCTAAGGGGTTTTAGCAAGGGTTGAAATGAAGAGGTGATTGGAATGGATTGAAAAAATGGAATTTAAATATAATGGGATATTTTTATCAAGGATTCAAAACATAAAACCTTTCTCAAATGCATCTCATAGTTCACAGGGTAAAAAATCCTTTTTTACAGTTTGTCTTCTAACAATCTATCTTGGATTTTTGAAGAGTTGAAGGGTCTAGTCATATGAAAAAGGGATGAAATTGTGTGTAGGAATAATTATAACTTAAATAATCCTTTCCAACATCCTTTTTTAAGGATATAGGGGAAGTACCCTCTATTTTGTATCAGACATAGGGTACTTCCCTAGGTTATAAACCTATAGTCTTAGAGATTGGATATTAAAAAATGAGCCAAAATTTGATTATAGATTGAAAAAATGTGTAGGGGGTTGAAACACATACAATAAAGTATGATAAATAGTCCATATAAGGAGGAATCCCATCCTAGAGGTCTAAACCCTCAAACTTGTAGGCAAGACTATTAGGTATGGTTAGGCCTAAAGCCCCCCCAAAAAAGGAATTTTAACTTATAATATTAGGTGAGAATTATAAATTGTTAAATAATGTTTAAGAGGAAATTTAAGAGGTTTTAAATATTTTGTAATGCAAATATGCTTAGTTGGATGGTTTAGACCACAAGGGTTATAGTCAAGCCTACTAGACAAGGTTCTAGGCCAAAGCCAAATAGAGAGTCAGACTTATTTATAACCTTAAGTGAGAAATAAAATGTATTAAAACATGCTACTATTTTTATATTATGTGTTTTTAAATAACATATATTATATGGAAAGCCATGAAAAGGTTAATTTTAGACTTTAGGATCACTCAGGCCTGTTGTAATGGAGAAAAGAGCTCGATAGGAGAAGTTTGGATTCTCACATCTTCTTGGAGGTTGTGCATGGGGATATAAGGAGTTTTGGGAAGTTTATGAAGGCATTTAAATATTATTTGTTGTATTTTTTTTGGAAAATTCAATGTCTAACCTTTATGAACAATGCTTAAGAGGTCAAAACTATCCAAAACCCTTACAAACCCTTACAAGGACCCAACTGGATAAATGAGGATGTAAAGATACTATAATGGAATATTTTGACCATGAAATTCATTGGAAATTTTATAATACTCTCTAAAGATACTCCCCATTATTTTGGACTATATGAAATTATATGGATGGAGTATAAAATAAGTTATTTCTAACTATTTTATGTATTATGTAGGTTTTAGGAGGTTTCAAGAGATGAAATAAAATTTGGAAGGAATATTATGACTTAAGATAACTATAAATGTCAGTTTGATTCCTTTTATAAACTCCTAAGTATTCAAATAATATCTCTCATCTTAGCCAATCAAAGCTGGCATAGTGAACATGGTGGTGAGAAGGATGAAAACTCCAAGTGAGAGCCTTTTTAATGTGTTCCTGATACCTCTTAGGCCATGGATGGTCTTGAAACATGTCATACACTCCATGATATGTATTTTAATGGAAAAATTAATCTAATTTTTAGGCCAAGTGTGAGGGGTGATTGAAAAAGGAGCTTTTTAAATTACAGGTAGTGATGGCTCACTTTCAGGAGATTCTAGATGAGTAAGACTAAAACCAATAAATGTAGAGGAATGTATGAAATCCTTCCATATAATTTAAATCATAATATCTATACCTAGTCAGTTTTGGGACGTTCAAATAGGTTTAAACCATGAAGATAGTTTTTTGAGCTAGCAAAAGGAATTTCATGCCACTTTTCATGAGTTTCATGACTTGGGGTGACACTTGTGCTTCCTAAATGTTCATTTAAAATATTATTATCATGAATGTATAACTCATTTTATCATCTTTTAAAATTGTCCTTGTGACCTTTGGACTTCTCTTTTCTCCTCTCTCTCTCATGTTTTATAAGAATTAACCATTTTGGCCTTTGTAAACTATACTCCACCTGATTATGGAAAAGCCTTGATCATTTTCATACCATTTGATCAATAATACTACATATTTTTACCTCCTCCATGACTATTAATAGTTTATTTTACTTGGATGATGGATCTTGCTTAGTGATGACTCTTGTTTCCTTAGTTTGTTGTCTCATTTTCTCACCTATTTATAGTTAGAAAACTTCTTCTTATAGGTCATGTGAAGTGTTCTAGGAAGTGTCAAGGTTGCATGATTTAGAATATTTAGTAGTGTCATATTAGACCTCTTGTCTAATCTTCTTAGCCTATACATTCATCCATTACCTCATAATGAAATATTGATGTGTAAAGATGCAGATTGGAGAAGTGTATGTTGAGTTAGTCCCTTATTCTCATGTGTAACATGTAGTTGGTTGGTATCCATCAATTATTTTGGTGTATCACATCCCTTAGGATAGCTTTATTTTAGTTTATCTTTCCCTCCCCCCTCCCCACAAGTTTAGGTGTAGTAATGGTATACAAGTGGTACATCAAGGGAGCTAACCCTATCTAGATATTCACCTCATTCTCAGGCTCACCCACGGCCTAGAGGTGTTTCAATTATGCCACTTAGATGAGGAGAGATGATAAATCTCATTATAGGGTGAAAATACAAGTGAACCATGCATTTTTTAGGGTTTATAGACCCATCATAGATTATTAAGTTTATGAATCCTCCTAGATAACCCATTATGTAAACTTGTGTCGATGGTATGCTTCATCTTATTTCTTCATCCTTCATCTTCTATGTCATCTCACTCATCAAATATTCATACTCATTAATAATTTAATCTAATACTAATCTTATCTCTATTTGTTGTTACCTAGATATTCTTTGGTTTATTCTATCTGTTTCATTATCACAGTTCCCATTCTGAATCTAAAATCTTTTTTTGACTCTTCTTCCCTCATGTCTCCATTCTATATTTAGGTTCAATATTTAATTATTTATATAACTATAATTTACCATCATGTCATAAACACCCCCATATTCTCAAATTGAATACTCTATATTGGTTTGAGTAGGCACCATGGCCTTATCCATAACCAACATATTCACAAGGAGAGGTAGTTATTACAAAAAAAATCCTATAATTCCTTGGACAAATAGGTCCTACACAACTTCAAACACTATATATTATTGTACTAAAAACTTGATAATGTATCTATCTATGGTGGTATCAACCTAATATTCTATTTCTCTCATCCAGTAAGTTTCCAATTTCTACAATTGATCTATCTTTTCTTCAATCCAAATGATTGTTTCTTTCATTCTAGGATTAAAGCAATATTATTCTAATATTTTAAAATCATTAGATAACATCTCAAGTAATTCACACCAAAAAAATTTCATATATCTCATCATAGATATTCTCTTGAATGATTTCAATTATGTTAAGACCATTCTATTTAGATTCTTCTTCTGCAAAATTCCATGCTTTTTGGTCTAACCACGTCTCAATGTCTCTCTACCCCAATAACCATCTTAGCATAGTTTCCTTCAAAAGTATTGTTCCATGATCACCACACCATTATTAGTAGAGGTTCTTGAAGCATCATAACATTCTAAAGATGAATATATCTAAGTTTTTCTCAAGTGCACAAGATAGTGTAGAGAATTCATATTCAAGAGGGAAAATATAACAAAATAGAGATGAATTATTATGCATTAGATGGGAATTAGGAATAACTAGTACTTTATTAATGTTTACAAAGCATTAATAATACATTAAATGGAAATAAGCCAAAAATTAACCATGAAAGTGAATGCAAGGAACAAAATAATAAATACAATATGTAACCATAACTAAATAGTCTATATTGATCTCAACAAAAGGTCAAACTCTCTTCTTCATATAAGCATTCATCTATATAGTCATTTACAGTCTCTAAATATTCACATTCTTATCATAATTAGAAAAAAAATAGTATTTTTTTCATATTCTAACCTATTATAAGTCATGGAGGATAGGACAAAATATATATCTGAAAACTAAATATATAATGCATGAATATCAGGATAATATCTTGCACAATTTTACTATCTAATTTCTTCTCCCAACAAACTAGTCAATCATGACTTTCACTAAAAATAAATCAATCATATGATAATCATTTGAGATAGCTTAAACTAGGTTTGTATGTATAGATTTTACCTTCAGATGTGTGTCAAAACCCTATAATTAACTTTTCCTAAGTTGAAAACTTAATAGGGATTACAATGATTGAAAACCTATAAATAGAAAAATGGAGGATTGTAATGAGATAAGCTGACCCCAATTAGCCTCGTAATGACTAAATGATACCTACACATCCAATACTTTGAAGAGATAATTCAAGTCCATGTATTATCCCAAGTAGAGTCTTTTATAAAATCGTGATCCTTTTACTATATGAATGCATCAAGAGATGTCTTGAATACTTGATCATGATTTTATTTGGATTGGATAAAACATAGTTTAGACTTGGCTCAAGACTAATTCAAATACTTAGAATGAAAATTGGGAAAAATAGGCAAGCTTTTCTTAAGGTGCAGTAATGTAAGTATGCATTTATATTAAAATTTCCAAGTGGTAGAGTACATGACTTAAGTGCTCCTTTATAGCAATCCAAAAGAGAAACCCTCATGCTAAAAACCCCAAAAACACATATCAAAATGTAAGGGAAGGTTAAAATTTGAAAAATTATTATTAGAAGACCAAGGATAGAAACATTCCATAGGGAATAAAAACATCTACCACTATTATCCCCTACTAGACATTTTTTCCCTTTAGGGAAATGTGTGAATTTTTAGTTGGATCTCTCCATACAATTGCTTAGATGTGTTTTTAGTAGTTATAAATTTTTTAATCATTAAATATTAATTCAGAAAATAAATATCCCTATGTCAGAACTTAGATTAGATTGAGGTGGAAAAATAGGTCTAAATTAAGTGCTCAAGTCAATTAAAGTGAAATAGGCCAAATTTGACATAATAAAGTATTTGTGACTATAACATGTTTATAGTTAATATTTCACATACAATATCATCTATCAATGCATAAAGGTCAACATTAGTGAGTGGTATCCATCCTATTAAAAGTTTTACTACTACTTAGAAGTATGCCATATAGGTTGGACCATCCCAGAGGAGTGTCATTTATATTTTTTGTTTGAATAAGGTTTTTGGAGGCATTAATTATATCAAGTACCATATCATATGAATTATTCACCATGACATCACTTTGTGTCCTAATACCATGGAAGAGGCAAAACAAGAGATGAATGTAGATCTTTCATTGTTAGATGAGAAGAAAGTAAAGAGGGAAAAGGTACAAGTAGTTGTATTAGTATCCATTGATCTTGCATCGGTTGCTAAAACTAAGCTAGATATGCCATAAATTGTGGGTTTTAATCATGGTTCACACATGCAAGGCACATCCATCTCATCTAGTTTGAGTAAAATGTAGTCAATTTTTTATACCTATAAACATACATGAAGCACAACCTTCACTGTGAGGTATGGAGTGGAACAAGGAGTTACCCATAGAATAATATAAGGCATGTGTGAATTTATGGTACTAAAACAACCTTCCCTAAACATGGTGAAGATCCCATAGTAAGAGTATTTGGTGATGACATTGATATTTTTAGGGAATGGTACAAGGCAACTTCTCCAAAATACTAAAGTGTGAATTTTTCTCTAGGATCATATTGAAGTTGTAAATTCAATTATGAAATATCAAAAGAAGTAGTGGAAAAAGTTTAGATGCACCATTTTTTTATATAGGTGGATAGATGGAAGGAACCCCATCCTCAACAATTTTTTAGAACCTTCAAATGGTGAGATAGTTTTTTTAATAAATATGTATGTTTTTTTAATAATGGAATATCCTAACATGCAAATCTATGAATGAACAATGGGATGACATCACCCATGTTATTAGTTTTATACAAGTAAGTCATAAGTTACAAGTAAATAGGTCCAAATAAATTCAACTTCACCTTGTTTTTAAGTTGTAAATGTTACTTATATTTTTTCACAACCATGCATAAAAATTGTGTCATACTCTTATGTATTGCATTCATTAAATTTGGAAATATTTCTTAAATAATTCACAAATACAATCTTAGTTTTTAGAAAAACTGTATTTGCAATTTTTTTCTCTAATTTTTTCTTTCCCCTGATGAAGGATCATATGGGTGATGACCCGAATCACCAAGCAAAAAAAGTGTACATACATTTTTTTCCAAAAGTTGAGATTATAATTGTATGTATTGTGAAATAATAAAATGTTTAAATTCACAAATAATTTATTTGAAAGTTTACAAAATAGATGGTAATTTTTGAGATAATGGATACTTCATGGATGATGTATGGTCATTTTCACCAAATTTATAGTTTCCTTATATGTTCTCAAAATTTGATATCAAATTTGAGTCTCAATACATAAAAACATAATATAGAGGAATCAAAAAGTAATACTAGAATGGGTTCATTGTAACAACTTCCAGATATGTTAATTGGGGGAAAATCTTGAGCCTTACTCAATAACTAGAGACAAAAATATTAAAATTGAATATTATGGGTATGGATTTTACTTATAACAAGTAGTTCTTGTTGAGAGGACAACTCTAAGAAAAAAAACCTAACACACTTCTCTTATATAAGACCAAACTCCCAACTGAAGACCACAAGGATTTATAAATAAAATTTTGAAAGGTAACTATACTTTGGAAATGGATTGTCAATAGGGATTTTGATACCATGGAACCCTAATAATATCAATAATACTCCCATATCTCTATTTCACCAACTAACTATCAACATTTTTAAATAGCTTTAATCATCATTTCAAATATTTGAACATAAGCATATATAATCATCAAGTCATAAAGGAGAAAATGAGAGTTGGAAAGAGTTAAAAAAATTGATATTAATCCATAAAGATTATAATTACATTTATGGGGCTGATTTTCATGCCATTTTAAAAACTTGACAAATATCAAGAGGTTTGTAGGGAAATAACCAAACTATAACATAGTTTAATTAATGCCATATAATTTTTACTTTGGCAGCTACAACCAAAAAAATTGTAGCTTACTTGGAGTAATAAGATGAAGAGGATTAATTTCATGGTTTATTCCCTCCATATAATTCTTATTAACTTAGAGTGGATCTATAACCTTATATTCTTTGATACTCATATCTATATGGAACAAGCTCCCATCATTGACTGAACATTATAACTATCTCTGGACTCCACTAAGAATAATTATTCCCTTCAAATTTAATTCAATATGGACCTTATCTATTTCATTAAAAAACTTGATTCTATAATAGCATTCATGTTAAGAGTCTAAGACCCATGTAGGGGTAACCTGATACTATTTTTTCTCATATTACTTCTACAGGCTTCAATGATAAACATGATATTTTATCTAATTATATCATAATGTGTGATAAGTGAGATTAATTTGATATATTTATATGATTATCCCAATATGTGTTATAAGTGTGATTTATTGATATCACCATATTATTATTTCACATTTTATACATGGTACATGTAATCCCTTTCTTTTCAGATGTGTGATACATAGGTATATCCCAACCTCAAAGGGGGGCATATGATATGCTATTCTATATTCATCTATGTGATGATACATAAAAAGAACACTATAGATAGTTTCCCTAGTATATTTGGAGGTGGTAAATAGGACACACTACAATAACTTGTTCCTTTTTAGAGGCATTCACTAGAGACAACTCATAATATATAAAGATGAAGACATAGTTCATTATTTACATTGAAATTAGTAATAAATTAAAATTAAATATAATTATAAATGTAAACTATTTAAATTTGATATAGATTGATACATAATATAGAGTATAGTAAATATAAAATTTACAAAATTTATAGAATTTATAAATTGCTAAAAATAGAAAACTAGTGCTAGGGTTAGAGAATTATCCTTACACTTGATTATTTTATACTATGTTAATTTCATGGAAGCAATGATTTTATTAGAAAACATAAAAACATAGATGCATTAGAAAATAATGACTCTCTGATTGTTGGGACAAGTATGTAGGAGGAGGATAGGGGTGAAATACATCATTGTTCTCTACTACAACTTTGTGCTATCAGACTGTGTGTTGGATCTAAAAAAATATGGGTTTGTTTTCTTGTGGCTATTTGTAATTTATTTCCATGTAGAGATAAAATTGATTTACAGAAGATTAGTAAATTTACAACCCTAGTACTACATAATCACATAAATATATCAAATTCAAAAGGGGGAAAAATAGAGGAAGTTGGAATGACTGAACTATCCTTAGAAAACCCCTTGTTGACTGAGTGTTGCCTTCATATCCATAAGGGCCTTAGGATGATGTTTTTCTCCATTTAGGGAATATAATATTAATTGAAATAGTAAATTTAATATAATTCTTGACAAAGGGATGCCCCAACATGTAATAAACAATGTTATATATTTTCAAGGACTGTAAAATTCTAACACAATTACAATATAAATCTTTACTCAAAAAATAGATGATTTTTCAATGATATCTAGGTCCTTTCAAGTGTGACCCTTGATGTGAAATTATATGGATATATTTAGAATATTTTTAATATCCAACCTTTTTATATATTTGAGAAATATTTTAGTAAGTGTGTCATTAAAAAAACATTATAGTGCATGGGACAAGTCAACACTACTAGATAGGTGCATAGTGTGCCCCTGTCTACCTAGCACACACATGTTCAAAATGAAATTATTCTCCTTAAACTAGAGTGATAGTAAAGTGTATGTTAAATATTTATGAATATGAGTAAATGTGGATAAAATAGGGAAGTCTAGAAGATGTTCTCAGTAGTTAAGAGACTTTGAATGATTTCTTAGATATTTTAAGTTATTGGAATGGTGAATTGTCCAAACGAGGTAAAGGTGTCAAGGGAAACCATTGTAAAAAATTTATTGGTTAATTTTAGGTGTCTAAATTACCCATGGCCCATTAATTATAGTGATGCATAAAATTAATAAAGGAAATGCAAACTTAAGTGTGTATACACACTTTATCTTTATCGTGGATATGTGCATACCTCATTGCTGAGGCATGTGGACAAATGATAAACATGTGGTGAATTGAGAGTGATCAATTATAAATTTGAAGAATTAGTGAATATGTTTGTTTTATAAATATTATATGATACAACCCTCATAGATTACTCTATAATTCTTGAAGAGATGGGGACCAACCAAGTGGTTTGATAAACGTGAAACCAATATGTGGAGTATCATTAAGCTCAAACATGACTCACTTTATAAACTGAGAAGAAGATGTGGAAACCAATAAATGGTTCAGTAAAATGCAAAAAAAAATGGAACGTCACTAATCTTAAACATGGTTCACTTAAAAAATATAAATCATAGTCACACCACTTCAAATGAATATAGATTTGAATTGTAAATTTTTGAAACTTTAAAACTTGAAAAAGATAATTCTAAATTTTTTAAAGTAGTAGCTTGGACATGAATGCATATCAATCCCCCTATAGAGTATAGTGATAATTTTAAATCTTGATAAATCTTTAAAATATTGTGACTATATTTTCACAAGTGTATCTGTGCTCGAGTAGTTGTAAGAGTGGAGTGCATAAACAAGCCAAATGCCCTCAAAATCTAAAAATGCAAATTTTTTGCATACCGTAAATTGTCAAATATAAAATGTATTGCTTGTGAAGGATTTAAAATAAAAATATTATGATGTTCCCCTTTTTATATGAGTAATATTTCCTACAAATTACTTATTTCAATCTAAAAAGTGAGAGCATTTGTGAAAGAGATAATCATGTAAGAGCCATTTGCATAGTTGAATTATATTTTGATCTTAAAACTATAACATTAAAACATGTGAAAAGTGTGTATAGTTTATTACATGATGTAATTTGAATATATCATTGAAATAGTATATGAAGCATGTAAATAACTTTCAAGTGTTGAATGTGTATTGTAATCATAATATTAAATAGATCAAACATTGAAGCACATAATGAGTATGTGCATGATATGTATCACAACAACATAGATATATGTAATAGATACAAATTAGTGCATGATAAGAATAATGGTTCCATAGGATAAAGTAAGGAATATGTAATCGAAGTCACATAATGTCATGTAAGAAGGGATGAGTTCCACATGCAAGGGACATGTAAGATGTTACATAGATTTATAAAGCTTGCATAGCTGTCACACATAAATGCCAAAGGATAATTACAAGGGACATGAAAATGTCTCACAAACATGAAAATACAAGGGCCACATACACATGGAATGATGATTCTATACAAGCAAGAGGGTGTATGTTGAACACACACTAGGCCAAGGGACAAAAACAATAAATAATCAAGTTGAAACACTTTATGTAATAAATCAAGTATATGAAAGAAGCATAGAGAAAATAAAACTAACATATTTTGATCATGTGTATCTATGTACATGTTAATGAATTACATATTCATCATGACATGTAAATTATGATTGGAAGTACAAAACATTTATTTTCATTATAGCTAAACACAAAAAAGAGGTTGGGGATAGATAAAAACTGTAAGATTTCTTGTGTAGCATAATGAGAGGCCTAAAATTGCATGATGATGTTGGGTAAAAGGTTTTCCCAACATCAAAACCATGTGAAATTATGGCTTAGATGAAAATTTTGACTGATATTTGAATGCAATTGTTGTTATGTAATAAAAAATTGTATTAGAGGTCCATGTCACTATGTTTTAGTTGGAAATAGAGATGTAAAATACACAAAGTTAGGTCCACAGTATATGACATATGCAATTCACTATGGTTTGACTAGTGTGATTTAATCTTAATTAACTGTATAGAGTAATTTTTTATCAAGACATTTTATTCTGTGTATGACTATTTTGTGGTTCTATATAAATATGTTATGTGTCACACTTATATACCATGTGAGAAACATTATGTATTAAAAAGAAAATGAAACATGATATGTATGGAACATAAAAATAGATGACATATGAAAATATGTAATCCAACAACATGTGAATATGATTATGTTCTTGATTTTATATTTTTGTAAATATTTAGATTTTTTTTTGTATTTTGAGAATATGTGAGTATTCTTATACTTTTTCCAAATTTGAAAGGTAAAATATGCATAAGTGAAAATTGAAATTTTTTAAGAATTATGTTTTTTAAAATGGAAGAAGGATTGAAATATTTAAATAACCCTAAAACAAGATGTTAAAGCAAAGCATTTCAAGGAAGAAGCAAAACTAAATGTGCTAATGTCATTGTATATGTAGCATTAATGTAAAACATGGCCATGCAAACTTATGGAAAATGAGAGAGATGTGAGAATTAAATTAAAAATGAGAGTTGTATCATGTATATATTTTTAATAAATAAAAAAATGAGTAGATGTGGAATATTTTATATTGAAAGATTTGTAAGATAATTGTGTTGGGTTGTTCGAATTAAGTTGAAAAAGAAAAGTGAGTAAGTGCTCCCAAAATGGTAAATTAGAGCCAAGGGATAGAAAAATATTGGACTAGGTGTTTAATAATAATCAATAAAAGTAAAGAGAAAAATAAGATATGTAAAAGTAGGTAGTAATCAAGTATGCTAACTGATTATTTGGTTTGAGAAAATCACCCATTGAGTACCTGCATAAAGAGTATTTACACTAGAATAAATTATGAATTACAATTAACTCTAATTATTTTATGTAAACTATTGAAATATGATATAGTATGAAATATAAGACACAATATATTAAATATAAAAATCTATAGAATTTACAGAATTTGTAAATTGCTAAAAATAGAAAACTAGGGATAGGGTTAGAGACTTGTCCTTGAAATTAATTTATTTTGGACTTTGATAGTTTTTTTTAAAGATGTGAATGTATTAAAAAACATAAAAACAAAACTTCATTAGAAAATAGTGACTCATTATCTATTGGGACAAGCTCATGGGAGGTAGACAATGGTGCAGTGCATCATTTTCCTCTACTACAACTTTATCCTATCAGACTTTGTGTTGGATCTGATAATCTAGATTTGTTTGCCTAATATTGATTGTGATATATTTTTATATGGATATATAATTTAAATGTATAATAAAAAACTATAACCTAGTTTTATAAACACACAAAAGAGATCGAATGCAAAAGAGGAAAAAATGGGGGAAGTGGGAATGGTTGATCTAACCTCAGAAAACCCCTTGTTGACTGAGTGTTGACTACATAACCCAAAGGGACTTAATACAATGTATCTCTCCCTTTATGGAAGATCGTATTAATGTAACGAAAAAAATTAATTATAATATTTGATAATAGGATACTCCCAACCTACAATAAATAATGTTAGATATGGCCAAAAATTGTAAAATTGTAGTAGAATTGTAAAAGGAGTCTTTACTCATAAAATAGATGCATTTGAAATCATAAAAGAGATGTTATTTAGTGAGATCTATGCCCTTTCAATTGTAACCCTTGTGAATTTATAGTGATATATTTTAAATAATTATAATAATCAACATTTTGATATATATGGGAAAGTTGTAAGGAAGTATTCCATTCTAATTTAACACATTAATTAGAGTGTGGGTAACAAGTTTGCACTAGTATATGGATATGTAGTACACCCTTATCTATTTAGTACACACTTATCTAAAAGGAATTGATTCTCCTAAAACCAATGTGACAATAAAGTGTATGCTAAATAGAGATGAATATGAGTAAATATAGATAAAATAGGGAATTATAGAAGATGTTCTTAGTAATTACAAGAATTTAAAGGCTTTCTTAGAGATTGTAGATTATCAGAATGATGAATTGGCCAAACAAGGTAAGGTGTCAAGGACAACCATTCTCAAGCATTTATTGGCTAATGTTAGGTGTCTATATTCATATGACATCAAGTGTATCCATTCCTTCTTTTATTTTACTTAGTTTTTATTATCGATTTGCATAGACATTGATCTACTTGAAAATATTTCTTTCATGTTTTTAGGTACTCTAAATATTCAAACTATAAAAATATGACCATAGATGATCATTCCAAAACCCTTAGTGGTAATTAGGATGCTCGTGTAGAGTATGAAGAGAAATGGTTTCTTTTATTTTACAGGCCTTGATTCTATAATAAGGTAGCTTATTTTATCTTTTTTAATTTTAGATCATTATCACATATAATATTAACTTTGAGCACAATGCCAACTTATTCTACAAGTTATCCTAGATACACTTATTTATTTTAAATTGATATGTATGCATAAGGTAAATGCACAAAGTTAGAGATAATTACCTGGACGTTTTTACGTAATGTGAATGTGTTGTAGCAATAATGTGTACACATTATTCAAAACAAGGCTTGGTAATTACCAAGACATAATACATATGCATTACATAATGAATATAAAACATGATATTTTTTATAAGTATTAAAAATGCATACGTGTTATTATAACTTAACATATAAAATATAAACCCACATAAAAATTTTAAACAAATAATTTCATTTTGCTTTGCATCTCTTCTCTACCCTCAAGTGTGTAACTGTGTTCATGTGTTGCAGCCAAAGGGAGAAAACACACTGCCATTGCTAGTTAGCTAGAAAAATTAACAATGCCACCATGGAAGACATGTAATAAAATAAAATTCATACTTATTAACATGAAAATTTAGAAATTATTCAAAATAAAAAGAAAATAAAATTTAGCAATTATTTTTTATTTGCATTATTTTTTTTTAAAACCATTTTTTTAATTTGAATAACCCATTAAAGTGTAAGACAAAACCCTCCTAACCCTCCTCATAACCCTTATATCCATCCTAAAATTCCACAAAACCCCCAGGTAGTCAAGAGGATTTAGATGCACACATAGTTAAAAATAATATATAAAATGAAGAGACAATTAGTAGAATGAGGGACCCCAGTACGACTGACACCCATAGTACATATTTGGATAATACCCTAGAGTTAGTACTTGGCCAAGTTGACTCAATAATGAATAAAATTTATAAATGAGAGTCTTATAGAGAGGTATTTAAGGATTACAATGCTAATAAATTATCAACGCATGAAGTGAAGGACAAAAAAAATTGAATACTAAATTTGTGTATTATTCATTGGTCCATCAACCAATGCACCTTTTCCATTATCAACAAAATGGTTCCCAATACATAGATGCCAACATAATTTGATAAAAATTAATTTTTGATAATAATGGTAGACAATCTTTTATTATCCACCTTGTAACAAACATGAGGTTCCATTGTATTTTTTTAGGAAGCTCTAATGCGAGTTTATCCTCAATGAGATTCTCAATTATTTTGATTACTTATGTTTTTAGGGTTGATAGAAAATATCTATGCAAGATAGACTAGGTGAACGTCGGGCACCTAATTAGCCTACATTATTCCCTACCTAAAATCTACTTCATTTTTATATCCCATTTGTAATGAAGGAGGTCATCAATATTGAAACTTTGCATGTATTGTGTGTTTACTGACACACTCATTCCACATACAAGTAAGCTTTCTGAGATTGATGCTTGAGAGGGTGGACATGGGGATATTCCACCTAGTGTGCATACATGAGTCACCCTTATAGATCCTATGGTGTTGTATGCATTGGACCTTCATATGGTGATGATGGTTCTTCTGAGGGCCTAGATATTGTTTTGACAGATGAGTTTTTGGCACATATATTTGGTATGCAGATGTCGACTATACATATTTCGATATCTTATATATTGACATATTAAATTTTGTATATACTTTTATTTATAGGTTTACAATATATATATATATATATATATATATATATATATATATATATATATATTCAATAATATATATGTAATTTTTATGTTGTAAGAGGATACAATACCATCATCTTCATATTCCTATTGTGGGTGATCTACTATTGCATTTATTGACATTACTCAGATAATGTATACATATATGGAGGTAAATTTTTATTAATATTATAATTCATGTACATGTATTTATTTTATATAGATAATCTTAATTGAAAATCATATATTATTTGTTCAGTTAATGATTGTAGTGGAGACTCCATTTATATAGGTAGAAACAAACATAGGTGGTATTGCTATAATGTAATCTGCACAACCACTCACTAAGGTATGTTAACTTGTAATTTTAAATTTTAAATATATATTTATTTTAATAACTTGACCAAATAATTGGTAAAATATAACTTACATGAATCTATTGTGTATAACAAGTTATCTGGTGACATTTGATAGTCCCATTTAGATTATTAGTAGGGAATCTACTCATGTTGTTTTTCCATTTCATAATCACGTGCCTACAGATCAACCTGTCATTGACCTTATTGAGTGTCATATGCAAATTTACTATGACCATGATATTGAAATAAGTGAATGTTTAAATAATTTTTGTATCAATTTAAAATTAATTTCTGAACTTGGTTGCATGTATAGTATGGAAAGTTTCTAATAATATTTGTATATGAACATGTTCAACTACAAACAATCTATGAGCATAAAAGGACTCATAGTCAGTTTTTAAAGAAATTCAATAAATTTGAGGGATCTCCATCTATGAGAAAGGCATATGAGGGAGGGTCTTCTTCAAGGAAGGCAAAGAGAGGGAGTTTTTTTGATGAGTAGGATATGTCTTAGATGATGTATTTTTTGTATGACTATATGGAAATGCATGTGTTTTTGGCATTTTATGCCTCTATGACATTCACCAAACATTATATTATGTTCTTGTTTTGTATGAATTTATGTATTTTATGGATACATATACACATACCTACATACTATGTGTGTGTGTGTGTTCACATTTTATGCCAATCATATTTTTGTGTACAATTTGGTCCACATTATTATTGTAAAATTAAATTTTATGGTTGTACGGCCATATTTAAATATGATCATATTTAATATTTAAATATGATCATATTTAATATTTAAATATGGCCATACAACCATCAAATTTACTTTTAAAATAATAATTAAAACTAAATATTAAAGATTGAAACACATATTAAATAGTACAACTAACTTAAAATCCTTCAATATGTGTTTCAATTAAAACTATATGGGAGAAAATAGTATAATGTTTGAAACTTACAATCTTTCAATCATTGTTATCTTACAATCCAAGTTAAGAATTAGAGTCCATAGTCTTCACACATAGGATAAAGGAAATAAATACACATATCCAGAGTTTATGGTCCATGGTAAGTTGTTTAGTATCAAAGTCTATGGTATGTGATTATGAGCATGTGAACTATGGTTGATATAGAGTCATATATTAGTGTGAAGTGTTTCTCATGTTTGTCTACAACATTTGATGATTTTATTTGAGATAATTAGAATCGATTATTCTCCTTGGATACTTGTGGATAATATTATCATATGTATTAGCTTTATTGATGAAATTACATGATTTGTTGGTTTGTGGATGGATATGCTTCTTTGATATGATGTTCGAAGACTTCTATCTATCTTTAAATTATTTGATGATCTTTGGGATAAAATATTTGAGATGTCATCCTTTGACTGATTTATCAAGATAATTAATAGATACCATCCTTTCTTGAATCATGGATGGTCTAAATGTTTGATATGATGTTTTCACTGTTCTAATGTGGATACCATTGATAAAATAGTTTACTATAATTTGGCATTTGAAAATGACATTTGGAGATACCAACCTTGGAATTTTTGTGGATGGTTTGGATCATATAGAGTAGATGAAACTTAGAGATGTCATATGAGAGATTAGTGTTGGATGATATTTGATGCATTAAAGATGATCAATGTACAATTCTAGATAAATACAATCAATAATTCATGATCATACACTTTATTTGAGTCCTTTATTGTGGAACTCACTTGAGATGGTCATGATGAGCCATTTTATAGGCTCATATGATCCTATACTTATTATTCACATTTATTTAGCCACTGAATGTGGATTGAGGGGATATGATGATTTCCAATCTACACTCCAAGATTCGATATGGATGTTCATGGTTTTATTTTGATATATGATTCTAGTGAAATTTGATTCTTTCTCTTAGGAGGTTAAAGCATTCTAAGGGGATCTTTCTCGGTTGTATGTTTTGATTCTTACTTCTAATAGGTTGAGGTTGGCTTAAATGTGCCTAGCTCATTTATGTTTTTCCCATTTCAAGGAGGTTGACACTTTCATATATTCATTGATATGTGATGCATCAATTATTTGATTCATGTGCCTATTTATTAACCTAGTTGGCTTCAGAATTAGTATCACTACTATGATTATTTTGAGGTTGTGGTGGTTTTCTTGGCTCATAAGGTGAGCCACTTTTATTTTAGTCTAGATCCTAATTAATCCACTTATTGTATTATTATGTTTCATAATTTATATATTAATATTCCAATTTTGGGGAGTTAGAAAATGTTGTTACTAACAATATAATGTTACTCTTCTTGGATTATTGTGGTCCAACTCTTGAAGATATAGTTGGATCCATCAATTATTAGTTGTTCTTGTGAAGTATTGGTGACACTTTGAATCATTTTATTCTATCATTAGATTTTATTAGGTCATGAGGTGAGAATGTTTTAGTTCAAAACAGATCTTACTTACTCCATGAATTAGATTCTTATAGTTCAAAAATACTATCTTAGGCTTCTGGTTCTGAGAAGTTTGAAGATGCTACTACTAAAATTATGATATTAGTCTTTATTGAGTGTTTTGGTTCATAATATATGATATTGAGTTGGATATATTGATTTATAATCATTCTTGTGTAGCATTTAATAAAATTTGAATCATCATGTTCAAGTGTTGATCAAGTTGGCTCTGAGACTTCAATGTTGTCCCGATTTCAAAAGATTGATTAGCAACTATGCATTGAAGAGACAAGTTCTTATCCTCTAATTGAAATTTCCATGTTTAGGACCTACAATTGAAAATACATCACTTAAAAAGTGTTTAGATAGGAAAATTAAATGTGATCTCATGACCATGACCACCAAATCCACCTAGATACACTAAAAAAATGATGTCAATGTTAAAGTGGTAGTTAAATATCTCCACTTTGGTGATTCATGGATAAAAAATAGAATTAAAACCATGTCAAGGGTGGTGAATTACATTTATTACTAGGTTCTTGGAATTTGATCATGCCTAGTATAGAGGTAGAGTACTCATTCTAGCCTCAAGAATGCCCTTCACAATATGAGAAAATTACAATTTTTTAGGTGAACTTGAGACGTGCATAAAAAAAAAAAATAATTCATTTGCATGAAAAAAATAACCTTAAATTTTATGTTAAATAAATATAATATAACCCCAGATAACATCGATCTAACCTTGCACATGAATCCATGGCAAAGGCCATAATAATCAATCTTGAAATGTAACTTTTTTGCAGTCAAGAGACAAATTCTAGTCCTCCAACTAACATTTCCACCTCTGGGACCTCAAAACATAAATCCATAATTTAAAAAAAGTATATATAGGAAATTTACATGTTTTCACATAACAAATACTTTCAAATCCACCTGAATTCATGTTTTTACAACTAATTAGGAACATGGAAACAATGACAACAAATGTTGTCAACATTGAAGAGGTAGTTGGAGATCTCCACCTATGATGCTTCTTGGTTGAAAAATGTCATTACCAACAAATTGAGGGTGGTATATGACATATATTATCATGATATTAGATTATTATCTTGCTTGATCAAGAGATAGAGTACCCATTACGGCCTTAAGAATGCCCTTCGCAATATGGAAAAAATGTAGTTTTTTAGGAAAACTCTAGACACGTGTAAAATAGAAACTAAAAGTCATTTGAATTAAATGAAAGAACCATAATTTTAATGTTTAATCCATATAATTTCAACATATATAATGTATATTTAACCTTGGATATGAATCTATGGCAACATCATAGTAATTTGTCCTAAAATATAACTTTTTTGTAGTCAAGAGATAAGTTCTTGTCCTCCGAGTGACATTTCCATATTTGGGACCTCCACATGAAAATAAATCACTTAAATTTTTCTTTTATATTATAATTACATGTTATCCCATGACCAAAACTTAAAAATCCACTCAGATTCATGTTTTTATAACTACTTAGAAGCGTAAAAACACTAAAAACAAATTTTGTCAATGTTGAAGCAATAGCTAGATATCTCCAACTCTAGTGATTTATGGATAAAAATGTCAATGAAAACAAATTTAAGGTGGTAAATAACATATATTCCTAGGTTATTAGCCTATAATCACACCTAGTCAAGATATAGAGTACTCATTTTGTCCTTAAGAACACCTTTTATAATACAAGAAAATTATAATTTTGAGGACAACATTAGACAAGTGTAAACCAAAAACCTTAATTCATTTTCACATACCTAAATAAAAAACATACATGTAAAATCCCTCTAATTTCACCCTAGATCATGTTGATATAACCTTGGAGATGAATCCATGATAGACATCATAGTAATTTGTCTTAAAATGTAACTTTTTTGGAGCCGAGAGACAAGTTCTTGTCCTCCAACTAAAATTTCTACCTTCAAGAACTCCACATGAAAATACATCACTTCCAACACATATGGATAAGAATATGACACGTGATCCCATGACCATGACTTGATAATCCACTTGGATGAATGTTTTTACAACTATTTAGGAGCACAAAAAAATTGATAATAAATGTTGTCAACATTAAAGTAATAGTTAGAGATATCCACCTTTGGTGCTTGGTGACTAAAAACTAGCACTATCAACACATGAGGGGTGGAATATAATGTTTAGGACCAAGTTAATCACCTATGATAAATCTTTTTTGATAGAAAATACACCCATTCTATCCTCAATAATGACCTTTAAAATATGATAAAATTATAATTTTTAGGTGAACTTCAAATTGCGTAAAATAGAAATCATAAGTCATTTGAAAAAAATCAAAGAACCCTAATGTGAATGTTGAATCCATATAATTTCACCCCAGAGCACATATATCTAACCTTGGAGAAGAATCTATGGTAGAATCCATAATCATGAGTCTTAAAATACTTTTTTATAGTTAAAAGACAAGTTGTTGTCCTTCAACTAACATTTCTACCTTCGGTACATCCACATGAAAATCCATCACTTCCAACATGTTTGTATAGGAAAATGACACATTATCCCATGAACATGAGTTATAAGTCCACTTGGATGTATTTTTTTACAAATTTTTAGGAGCATATAATCATTAACAATAAATGTTGTCAATGTTGAAGCAACAATTAGAGATATCTACTTGTAGTGCTTCATGGTTAAAAATTGGCACTGCCAATGCATCAGGGTTGGTATATAACATCTAAAACTAGGTTCTTGGCCTTTGATCATGATTTATATAGATATATTACCCATTTTAGCCTTAATAATACCCTTCATAGTATGATAAAATTATAGTTTTTAAGGAAAAATTTAAACATGCATAAAATAGAAACCATAAGTCATTTGCATGAACAAACCCTCACATGCATGTCAAATCCCTATAATTATAACATAAAACACATCAATCGAGCACTGAAGATGAATCTATGGTATCTTTCATAGTAATAAATCTTTACATATAATTTTTTTATAGTCAAGAGATAATTTATTGAACTTTGTTTTAACCTTTTAAGACTTAGTGAAAGTAAATCCTATGTTGTTAAAGAGTTGAGTCTAGTAAATCAGGGTAGAAATATGCAATAAATACAACTAATTTATTTTATAATTGACTAAATTTTACCTTTTTAAAAAAATCAATAAATAATTTAAACAATAACTTATGTAGAAAATGAATGATAAAAATGATTTGGAGGTTGAAAACTGAGGTAGAGGCTAGTCCAAGTGTTGAAAATAAGATCCAAGATGTAGACAATAGTTCTTTAATTATATAATATCACCATGTGGCACTAGTGTCCCTCTTTTGGTAATAGTGTTATCTATGCAAGACTATTATGAGCTTCTAAGTACACCTATGTATAGGTTTATCAAGCTTGTTTATGCATGCATGAGTTATGAATCCCTATAGATAGCTTGTTTTGATTGATTTTATGAGCAAACCCTAATCTTCCATGTTTCTAGATCATCTAGTTGATACAAATATAAAAGTGTATTTATAGTAGGGTAGGTTTTACACCTTTAACACCCCATTATGATGATAGTTTCCTACATACCAATCCTATGAAGAGGGATCAAGATCAATTTAGTTCTCCCCACTTAAGTGATGGTGCAAGTGCAAGTGAAGCTAGTATGATTTTTAACTTGAGTTATTTGAATGGGTTTGAGATTAGAAATCTAAGTAATCTAATATTAGGAATGTTGTAGATGGTAGTATGCAAAATTATGGTAGAATAGGGATTGATAGCCTTAATTGTGCACTGATTCTATTTTTGTATGTGTAATTTACATATGATTTCCATATAGTGTTTAGAGGTCTAAAAGTCAAGTATATATTTTGTTCTCATGCTTATGCGAGTACTAAAAGAGGTATAGGCTAACCCTAGGAGGTCTAATATTTAAAAAGATATCCATTTATGGAAAAATGAATGAAATGATAGTATCATCAATATTAGGACACTAGCACCATGTCGCACTATTGTACCTATTATGGCACTAGTGTCCAAGTGATATAACCTAAGGCACAAAGGGCCAATATGAAAGAATGAGGGTTTGGGACTACTTTAAAGATGGATAGGGATGCATGTGGCCCATAAAAAATCTAGATAAGTGTGAAAATATACCCTAAGATAGGTCTAGGGATAATAGAGGGATAGGTGATCTCAAGTAGCACTCTTATCACTCAAGTTTCATTTTCAGGTGATTACATTTGTGCTCCATTTATTATAGAAATGCAACAAAGTGAAATGACTAGGATAAATTAAAATGAAGCATACCTATAATTACCTAAGAGGTAAAGCATATGAGTCTAGATTTGAGTATGTGAAACATGCTCCAATGCATTTCCTAGAAGTGAAACATGCATAAATTAGTCCTTAAGAGATATCAAAAGAAAATACAAAATTGAGTAAAGAATCAAAATTGAGTAAAATTGAGTAGAGAGATAAGAGAGAGGAAAGTAATGAATACTCCTCACTGGGTACATGAACTAATACATAAACCTAGTGACAACTTATGTGTGCATGTGTAGATAGTGATCAACCAATGAATAACTTGGACTGAAATTATAGCTTACTCAATCCTCATGTGTGGGTGGTTTAAGAACTTAGTCTGATTTTAAATCCATCGTTTCCCACCCCTATTTGGTGGATTATGACCTATGAAAAGCTTGTATTGGATTCATGGTATGTCAAACCATCTCATGTAGGTGTATTAATGACTTACCCATGTGCAGTAGATGCATCTAAAATTGAAATTACATGATTGAACTAGAAATGTATTACTAGATATGTCAACTTTATGGTCACTCAGGTATATTAGGTGATTCCAAGCAACTCAAGAATGCCAACCACTATAGATGGATTAAGGCATGAAACTAGTGTGTAACCTTGAATATGATGTCTAATTTATATAGTGTAGAGAATGACATGGAATTTGTCATTCCATCTGATCAACTGATGTGTAAATGAGCATATGAAAATAATGTGTCATGCACATGCCCCCAAATATGATATCTAAGTGTATGGATTATGGACTAAGTTGTAATAATCTATATCTAAGTATCTGAACTAAAAATGGGAATGGTCATGTCATGCATGATTTTACAAATTTGATCAAGCTAGTATGAATCCAAGCTAAACTAATATGAATCTTAGCTAAACTAAGAAAAATTGGTAAATCTATAACTGAACCTATGTAAACCTAGATTTTACCTACTATACTTTTCTATCCAATCTATATTTTTTTGAAACTAAGGCTATTATATAGTAGTGCCATAGCTTAGATAATATCACCATATGGTTTTAGTGTCCTAATTTGGGCACTAGGGTCTGACTATTCTAATTTCTATGAAACTATACTAATGTTTATGTCACTATTTTATATTGTGTTTACCTGAGACTAATTTCTATAATCTGAGCTTATGTCCTAAAAATTTATTGTGAGTTCATTATGATAGCCTAATCTCTATGACAAATCCTTATGAATTCCCCTTCTTTTGAGGGGAGTTATTGAACCTATACAAGAACTGTCTTCAAAATAAAAATCTCTTCAAGATGTGTGTTAGATAGAGCATATATGATATATGCATAATAATCTAATATAATGTCCATAAATTCCCCTTATTTTGAGGGGAGTTATTGAACCTATACAAGAACTATATTCAAAATAAAAATCTCTTCAAGATGTGTGTTAGACAAAACATATATGATATATGCATAATAATCCAATATAATGTCCATACATAATATTATAATAATCCAATATAATTTCCATACATAAAATTATAATGTGTGATGTATGTTATGTGTAGAATTCATAAGGATATCAAGATAGATATAACAATGTATGTAATAATAAATTTGAGTAATAACTAACTAGATACCTAGGGGGATGGGGAAAGATGTCCATCAGAGCACCCAAGTAGGAAGGGTAGATGCATGATGTCCCTCATAGCATATAAAATTGGAGTGTGCAATAATCAATATATAAGTCTCATGACCATGATGCATACAATAAAGCATACATAAAACACACATCAGTCACACAAAGTAGGCCATAAGGTACATGGGAACATGTCACTAAATCTAAAAAAGTAAGACATATAATAAGAAAGTGAATCATGTATGTATGATAAAACTAATTATACTAAGATAGCTAGCATGTGTAGTGTCTGGAAAATATAAGAAATGTAAACATGGCAATGCATATAATTTGTAATATTACATTTTCTATGTAAATATTTGAATTTTTTATGTTTTTTAAATAATTTATTATTTTTGTATTTTATGGATATAAGTTATGTAAAATAAACATAAAAACAAAACTATATATAAGGATTAAGAGAAAGGAAAGTATGTACAATAAGGGATGAATAATACTAATCGATGAGTCTCATGAGAGACTCACCTTCAATGTGGCATGTGTCAAATAAAGGAACAATGATCATGTGTGTTGTAAAAAAAGGTAATTATGTTCCTATAACCTATTTTACTGAATGATCTATAACTATCATTACCTATGAAGTGGTGTTAAGAATCCTTGAAACTGACTGTGTTGTCTTGTGAACTATAAGGATCTTAGGGACCCATCTAGTATGAGATGTTGTAGCTAGCATAGATGCCCTTTATTGAACCCTAAAAATAAATAATTCTAAACTAAGAATAAATGAGTAAATTGAGGCCCTATAGAATCTACAACATATCTCTGACATAGGGGTCTCTCTAATAATTGTCTATGTGGGAGAGTATGCATACATGGAAAAACTATAGGAGTATACCTTGCCTGTAGTGGTGGAAATATTGAAATTTGTGGTGTACTAATAAGAATTATGGTAAGATTTATAAATAATAATTGAGCTCTAACTAGTAAATTAGCTATAGTTGGTAACTGTGGTGTAATTACCTATGGGACAAGTAGAGGATACTCAAATGAAATAACGTTAATGACGATAACTTGATTTTCATGTATATATTTGAGGCATATATACATGGTGGATGAGATGGTTCATATCTCTTATGTCCATGGCCTACCTAATAACATTTCAAATGTTTCTGCATTAGGTACTACTAAGAATCTAGTGGCCACATGTGCTAGTCTAACCTATAGTGGAATTATGATCTCCTTGATGTAACTCTAAACATGGCCACAAAATGACATGAATGACTATCTATAAGAGATATATCCTACTTTGAATTCCATAAATGTTGTATAAATATGATAATTCACATGCTAATACTTTACCCATTATCAACCATAACACTCTGGATAACATGATGATCTATGCAAGCTTGTAGAAAGAGTGAATATAAATTTTAATCATCATTAATAATATCCTAGTATGAGAAAGTGGTGATTGGTATAGATGAAACTATAATATGGTACACAACAATGATACTGTGTAGTGGGTGTGCATCCTATGTAGTAGTGTGATATGATGCTAGTGGTGGATGTTCCTGATACATGTGGTGAACACCTGAAGTGCCTCCTACCTCTTTTTTTGTGTTTTTTAGAAATGGATCTGAGAATATTTTCAATGCCTTAGCTTTTATTTGTTTAACTTTGGGTGCCTTAGTGGGTGTGCCCATATCAATTATGTTTTCCTCTATCAAATAGTGTATCTTATGTTTCAATGTGATGCATAAGTTTGTTGTATGGCTTGGTTCCCTATGATATTCATAGAACGCATTAGAATCATAGTATTTTGGAATAATCTATGTCATAGTAACCTATTTAATGGGAGGGAGAGATATGAAATTACATTACAAGAGCTATTGTAAAACATGTGTTGGCAATTCTATAAGGTTTGTGAAAAATTTGCATGGAGGAGATGATAAAAATAGGCGAGGAAATGGCTTTGAAGCTATGTTAACTATGGCCTTTGGATCACTCTTATTTTCAATAGTCCTTTCATAGAAGAATCTGACTAGATAATATGAGCTTTTTCTCACATTTGGCCATATCCTTTATTTTATTCATTTTGGTCTTGTTATATGTTTAAGTCGCCTTTTTTCCTATTCTAGGTCATTTGAAGCCTTTCAAATGGTCATTCTAGTTCATCCAAGTCAATTTTTCTATCCTCTTTCCATCCCTCCAAGTCCTAGGACTATAGGATAGGAGCATTGGGGTTGGAAAATAGCACCAGTGCCACTAGTGTCCATTTTAGTGCTCTTGTCCAAAGCCATTTTCACCTCTAATGGTTAGTTTATTTTTCTAGTTGAGTCTTACCACTTTTCTTAGCTTTGTCCTTAAGTTTTCCCATGTTGGTTGAGTGTAAATAATGATCCCAAATTTGAAAGAAATATTCTCTTATATAAAAGACTTCACAAGGCATTTTATATCTAGAACTTACTACTTTGGCACATTAGACATAATAAAAATTAGGCACATTACACATAGTCTTCCATGCTTGATCAAATAAGGGCTTAGGAAAAAGTCATTCTTGCATCTATCGTGCGTATTGATTATGAATGTTCCCTAAGGGAGAAATACATTTTATCTAAGACCCTAGATTGAGGGTTAATATAGATAGCGATCAGGATAGTATATGTTCTAGATCATGTGATCATTCTTTCCTTAACCCATTTTCCCCTCTTTTTCTTTTGATGCATTTGTTGTTTGCTTGTGTGTAGATGAATACAAGGTTTTAGAGATTAAAATGGACCTACAATGAATTTTTTGACTTCCAACCTCCTAAATTTGGTACATAAGCTCACTGTAGGTCCATTTTAATCTCTAAAACCCTATATTCATCTACACATTGACAAGGCAAACAAAACCTAGAAAGCTTAGATCCTTAGTAAAATAGTGGTAGAGGTGGAATATCATTTTGGTACCACTCCTATCCACTTTCAGTGCTCTTGTCAAATCATAGAATGAAGGCTAGATTCAAATTCTAGATAGTGTCCCAGTCTTGCATCTCAATTTTTAACTCTTGAATCATCCATTTCAACCCATTTTTCAATAAGTTTATTTCCCTTCCTAATGTAATTCACTTGATAAAAATCTATATTTTACCATATAAAACTAGATTTTCCCCCTTACTCCAAACCCCTTGCTATTTAATAACTAAACACTAGTTTCTCAAAAATAATAAAACATTTGGTGAACCTGACTTACTTCAAAAAAATCTAAAACCCTAAGTACCCTTGGGGGTTTTCCTTCATATTTTGTGAAAAAAATTTAATTTCAAAATTCTAATTTTTTTATAATTTTTTTGTGCATTTATTATATTCAAATTTATTTTTAGAATTTAAATTATTGGCATAATTTTCAAATATTCTAAAACCTTAGCTCAAAACCATAGATTTTCAAACTAGGTCCTTAAATGTTAAGCCTACCTTCCTTGTAAATTTTAAAGCAATATTTTAGATTTTTTGCAAATTGTTTACTTTGTCAAAAATAATTTCAAATTTTCAATATTAGTGGTTTTCTTGTGCAAAAATTTAAATTTCAAATTTATAATTTTTATATAAATTTTTGTGCATTTATCCTATTCAAATTTATTTTTAGAATTTAAATTATTTGCATAATTTTTGAAAATTATAAAACCATAGCCCAAAACCTTAGATTTCCAAACTAGGTCATCAAACCCCATGTTTTCCTCAACAATTTTTAGAAAAATAGTTTGAAATTTTTGCAAATATTTTACTTTGTCAAAAATATTTTCAAAATTTCCATTTTCATAGTTATTTTTGTATTTATTTGCTTAATAGTACTTTTTAATATTCTCTTTGGTGAAATAAATAAAATGGCCACTAAGGCACTTCTTCCCTCTCATCCCATAGATCAATTTTTAAAATTTTCTCATAATTATGACAATGAATGGACAAATTTGTAAAATTGCACATTAGCTAAAAATGTGAAAAATGATTTTATTTACAATGAAGATAACTACTATTGTTGTAATGAGGAATATGATGATATATGTGATAGTGATAATGAAGTAAAAATAGATGCATCTTCTTCTCTTAAACCTATCTCTTTTATTCCTTATTCTAAAGAAAACAATTTTGATAAATGGGAAAGATACTTCTCACCTCATTATCCTATGCACAATGCACCAAATGAACAAATTAGTCATGCACTTCTAAGTGAAATTTTTATTGGTGATAATGTGATTCCATGTGAACCTAACAGAATAAAATTAAAACAATATAAACCTAATAGAATAAAATTGCCAATACATAGTTCAAATGATACATATCATGTTCCTAACTCTACTTTATCAAAATAATGTCTCAATGAAAACTCTTATTCTCTTATCTCTCATATTGCATATGAAAAAAATGCATGTAATCCATCCATGGATAACATATATGCACATGATATTCCAATTTCAAATGATACTTTATTCCATTTTAGAAAAGAATTAAATTTTTCTCTTACACCTCTCCCTAGTTACATTGAAAGTGATAATGAATATGATAGTGAACATGCAAATTAATATGAAAATGAGAGTGATTATGAATAAAATTCCAATGATTACAATGCATGGAACAATGATGATTATTATGCACATAGTGAAGAATAATATTCATCTCATGTTTCTAACTCTTCTCTCACTCCTCTCAAACACAATGCACTTCCAAATGTTATTTCTACATCTATGCATGATTTTATTTCAAATAATGCACATGTTCATGCTAATAACACAAATTATACTCAATTATAATGTGATACACTCAAACATAAATATATAAATGAATATCCCAAGCCACTCCTCACTATAGTAGAACCCAATTATCACTCTTAACCTAAAAAAATGGTAGCCCACATCCCTCTAGTAAGGTCCAATTTATCATTACTCCCAAGGTTCAAGTGAGCACACCCCCTCTTTATGATCCAATTGCTAAATGTAGCATTCCCATAGCTAAAATTAATAATCGAATTCAATGATTAAATGAACCACTTCAAGATGCTAATGTACCATCCCAAGAGATTATCTCTTTGATGCATGTAGTTGGTGAACTACATCACCAAATACATCTCTTTACCTTGGAAAACAAGTTCTATAAGTCTTGGATGGATGCTAATGATTTACATGGTAACCCTCTTCCAAATACATTGCCTAAGCATTTATAGATACCATCATTGCCTCACTTTGATGGAATTGGAGATCCATTCATACACCTTCAGGCCTTTCAGAAGGCTTTGCCATCTCATGTGATTCCTTTGATTCTACTCAAGTTATTCCATTAGACATTAGTGGGGGAAGCACAAAATTGTTTCTTTCATCTACTCCTTTTTGGCTTCTTGCACACATATGATGATTTAGTAGAGGCATTTATTAGACATTACATAGCAAATATGGGTCCTCATGTCACATATGAGAAAATTGTAACTTTACATCAGGATACTTCAGAGCCAGTTAGTGATACATCTTATGGTTTAAGAACCACATGTGAATATTGATATACAAACTAACAAATTTAGATATTTGGAATATATTTATTAAGGGGAGTTGCCAACCTCTCCTTAAACACCTACTATATTAGATAGAGTCTTCTTTCAGGTATTTATGTTATACAGTTTTAGCTTTAGAAATGAAATTAGGATTGATTGAGGTTGATTAAGTTGATTGGATTACTCTAGATTTCATAACAATATCTACATCTACAGCTCCTAACACACAACATCCACCATGTCCTAAACAAGATAGGAGACCACAACAAAGAGCTAGTATCAAGAGTACAACCTATAGTATGCACCACATAGATCAACATCAAAGCACCACTATAGTTTTATTTAGAGAAAGATATCCCAAGTGTATTGTTATTATCACTATTAGATAGGAGGTTAATCACATTGTCTTCTACTCATCGATGAGATCCATATCTCCTATAGAAATAACATCATCAACCCTTTTGTAACTATAATTGTATTTGTGTACACAGAGATAATGATTGTTATAGACTCATGTATTGCATTAATATATATGTTGATAATGGCATCATAGCATTCAAATAGGGGACACTGAGATCTCATTAATCATGGAGCCATAGACCTCACTCACCCACAATTGAGTCATCCCAAGACATTCCTTCACAAGAATCATTAGTCACTCATCATGAGAGAAATGTGAGTTCTAGGATATAACCTCATAGGATATCTCCTATTCCACCTATTTAGAAGGTTTGGAAACTAGTATGGTGAGAGCAGCCTACATATAGCACTATAGTCTGAGGAGTACATAGTGCAGTTCCATACACATATCTAGTAGAGTCACTGGTACAACAATAGAGTAGTAATCATGATAAATATTCACTATGGAAATTTTTTTTGGGTCCTATCTCACGTAGCATTCTGTTACAACTAAGATTAAATGAACCCACATCACAAAGTACTACTCATGAGAAATATTCACTATAGCCAAATTTTTTGGGTCCTATCTCACGTAGAAATCCACTATGATTGAGATTAAATGAACCCTCATCACAATTTTTATCTCTAGATATATCTTTGTCTCAATCATACACATCACAATAGAAGTCATAAGGTATAGGATTATAGATAGATGATCCTTCTTTACAACACATAGTTTCAGTTGCATTACCAATAAAGCTACATTTTGTAGCATCTCCATGTCCAACCATATTTAGTATATAGTAGACAATATTAGATATAGATCATATTCCTACATAACATAAGTAGTATGGGAACTTTTTTAGTTGGCCAATAGGATTCAGATAGTGATACAACACAGAGTGATATGCCATATAATCATATGGGTCTGTAGTTCATAAGCTTCACTTATCAGGGAAATGATGGAGCCAAAGGTATAACTAGCCTTTGTATTCTTTATCCACTCTTAGGTAATTAATACATATAACATGCTATCTTATATCCCCATATATTAACAATTAACATTCCTAATTCCCAAAAACTATCCATAGCCAAAAACTAGCTTATCAAAAATCTAGATTTTACCAAATCCTATTTTACCAATCTCAAACCAACTCAACCCATCCAAACAATTTCCCAACATCAAAACCCACTCAATTTATCCCAATAATTTCCTAATTACAAAACCAACAAATTTTTACTTACATATGATTACAAATCAAAATCTAGCATTACACTTATCAAACAAACAATCAAATCAAATATCCCAATTATCATTTTACCAAACATATACAACCTTCAACATCAATACCAAATCAACTACTTTTAATAAGCAAATTTCACTAAATTTAACAATATATTTCAAATCCCATAACATAGTATGCATGAGCCAAAATCAAACCAACATCCATATAAATATAACCAAGTTTTCAAATACATATATGTTATATCAAGTATAATCAATCATGAATGGGCATCATGCCCTCATTCTCAGTCTCACTCTTTCCTCTAGTACTAGTCCCATAGTCTAGCATAACACTCAATGATCCTACACATCCTTAAGCTCCCAAATGCCTCTTACACTAACTATCTCACTCTAGTGCCTAGCCATGCTCCTCATGCAAGTCCGCATACCACCTCTAAAATTCCATGTACTCATCTATGATCCACATACTCATCAATCCATAATTAGGTGGAGGCATCCTATGCCTATCTAGCTCAGCCCTCAGCTCATCCCTATCTCCCACTTACATAACATATGTACTTATATATATAGTATCCCTATCAAAAAAATGAGCATACTGATTATAACTATCACTCACTCAATCAAACCCTCCTCCATAACATCATCAAGAACATGTTATTTGAACTCATAAAGTGTAGAATTAATGATGGTGTCCTAAAACCCATCATCTCCACCTCCTTACCTATCTTTTACTTCATCCTAAGCACCTTTCATTCTACCTACACGTAAAAGTACAAAAATATAGTAGACATGCATTTTCAAAACAAGCTAAAATATACACAAACTTGAATAATAATTCAAATATAATCAATGCTTACCTCCCATCATTTGGATCAGAGTAGGGTCCTCATAATCAAGGACATCCCCTCCATCAATAAGACATAATATAGCCCATTGATGCCTCATCCACCATGTGGTATATGCCTCTATACATCCATCATCATCTAAATTAGGAATATCTATAGCCACATCTTGTGCATTAAAAGGTAGTGGTGCTAACTTAGCCTTGGTAGGTCTCTCACGAGATCCTTCCCTCATTGGTACCCATTCACTCCTCACCCACACCCATGTTGTAGGGGCACATCTTGTGGTACCCCAAACTATCTATTCACATGCTCACACTGAAAGTGCTTGTACACTCTAACCTAGTGGTCATGTAGCCAACAACTAACCCTCATATACCACAACAACACTCCATCCTTGGGCCACCTAGGGAATCCTCTATAAGACCTCTATATGATATATTGAGCCACTAATCTATCTAAAACTCATCTATAGTGATCTATCCTAAGAGACCAGATAGCCAATATACTCATCCACTACTCCATATATGGTTGTGGGGGTACCCACCTCTCCCTCAGAAATCCTATGAACCACATAATTTCTATATGCTCATAGGCCTGTAGACACCGCAAACGTGTCTGCACCTTGGTTCTCCCCCTTGTCCACCTCAAACCCCTATCCTAACCCTTGGCCTCCATTTGATTAAAATAACTTAAATATTTTAATCAAGTGGCCCCCTTTCCACCCTACCCTTGCCACCTTGGATCCTCCCTTGAATCCCTCCACCTTCCCCCTAGCATTTATTATGCCAAATCTCTTCATTATCTTCCCCCCACGCCCATTTAAGCTTCCTCGTGACCGTTCTTCCCACAACCCCTCGCCCGGCGGCGTGCAAGAATGGGCAGAGGCTATTTTTAGCCTCTGTCCCCATTCTGCCACCACTGACGTCGGCGACCCTTCAGCCGACATCGGTGAAACTGCCAGCGTCGGTAGCCTTCATTACCCCTTTCTGCATCCGTTGCAGCCCCTGGAACCTTGAGCTCGCAAACGGAATTCTCTTGGCATTTTGGCATTCGTCTCTTCTCCATCTGGACCTCGTGCAATAGCAGCAATAGGTGCAAAGACTCTAGATCAGGGATTTTCTTCTTGACAAGTCTTCCATGGCTCCAACAACAGCTCCTCTGTTCTTCAGTCAGCAAGCCAAAGGTAAGCACAGTCTGTTATTTCATTTCATTATTTCATTTAGTCTCAGTTATCTATCCTATCTCCTATCTTCTGCTAGCTGTGTCCTTCCCCTGAGAGGCTGAAAAGCCTTCTCAGACCCTGTCCCCTGTCCATCTTCCTCTTCCCTGTCTCCCTTTCTACACAATCCCAGACAACTTCCTCATCCCCCTGTCAACAAAGACCCTATACAGGGCACCTAATCAGAGCTAGACCATTCCCCAGTCCATCCAAATTCGTCCCCGAACTCTGTCTCGACCCCGTTCACAAACCAGATCCGTCCACAGTCCAGAAACCAACCCAGACCCGACTACAGGCCACAACCCCGACCGACGCCGGTCACTTCCCCAACCGACGTCGGTAGGATAACCGACGTCGGCAGATCAGCTAACTGACGCCGGTGACATTTCTGACCTTGGCGACTGTCATCAGCCTGACAACTCCTTCAGGTAATCATTTTGTCTTTTCTTTCCTTTCTAATTTTCTTTGTCACTTCTGTATTCTGGCATTCTGTATTTCCTTGGTCTTTTATCTGTCTGTTATCAGTGGGTTGACCTCCCTTGAGGAAGTTTTCACACTTCCGGGAACAAGCTTTCGCTTGGCAACCCACCGCCTATCCATCTAACATTTTCTTGTCCAAGCTTCTTTTTCCTTGCAGGTGTCATTCCTCCACAGCCAAAGAGGGGTGCTCACAAATGTCTGGATTACGGTGTGCGATCTTTATCCAGGTACTTCACAAGCCTTGTCCATTATTCTTTTAGTTTCTTCTCTCTTTATGATCTGAAAAGTGAATTAGCGATAGAAACATTTCTGGCACGCCCGGTGGGACCCTAGGTTCCTCCTGGGTTCCTTTTTCTTCTTCATTCATTTAGAAGCATTAGGTTCTTACCTTTTCTCTTCCTTCTTTTCTTCTCAATGACACTATAAGCAGGACTAAAATGAATCTTTCTTCCTTGCATTTCTAGACTAGTATAAACGTCATACTCTCAACCCTTTCTCAAACTTGTCTTCATAACAAACATCACATTTCGACTTGGGCATTAAAACGTATTGCACTTTCATTTCTGCTTGTGCTTGCATTAGTCCACATCTAGTAACTTATCTGCATATTGAATAAATCGTAGACACTTGATGTTACACTACCGAACCACATGCACTAAAACGAACATAAAACTTACTTGAGACAAGGCCCGACTGGGATTTCATCCCCCAGCGGATACCTTACCCGTCCCGGTGACCCTACTTGGATTTCATCACCAAGGGGGAAGCCCACTCCGTTCTCTGGCGGAGGATAAACTCTAGGCGAGGTATATCTTGGCTAAGCGAGACCAACTAACCACTGGAATCGTGAAGTGAGGGGAGCTTGCTCCTTAGCACCAGGCCACGTACCAGACCCTAACATAGATCTTTGAGCACCTAAAACAAGACCCGAAACCATCTTTAGACCACCTTCTTCTAGGACCCATTTTTTAGCCAATCTCCCCAAACATTCATCTAAGGCATAAGCCACAAATTCTAAAGTTAATTCCTAGGATTTATCGCTTAGGCTTGTCTGTCTCTCTCTATTTTCCTCTTCTCATCTGTTTGTTTGAGTGAGTGAGGACGCTTTCTCCTTTGTTTTTCCAAGAATCTTCAAATCTTTTGGTTCTCTGGAAAACACAGTCACCGACATCAGTTCTGCCACCGACATCGGCTTTCCCCTATTACCGGCATCGATTCTGACACCGACGTCGGCTTTCCTATCTTACCGGCATCGGTTATCTGACCGACGTCGGCCACATTTCTTACCGACATCGGTTTTTAAACCGACGTCGGTCTCTGTCACTGTCCTTTTTTTTCAAAACCAGCAGCCTGAAACCTGTCCCTTCTCTGTCAAAGACTCCATCCTGGTTTTCTGAAACTGAGCAACACAGTTCCTGAAACCTGAACCTTCTTTGCCTTGCATGGTTTTGACTCGTAGCCAAGCCAAGGCTCTTGTCGACCACGCTAGCCGTCAACCACTTCCATCCACCCCGTCCGTGACCAAGCCTACAATGGGGTTCAACTCAGAGACTGAAAGAACTCCTACCCGTCCAACCCCATTGCAGACTCCCATTATCCAAGAAGGGGACCAAGATTTCGAGCGATTCTTGGACCTCAACGTCAAGGCCTTGCAACACTATCTTGCGCATAGCCGAACGCGAGACTCCTTGGGCAATCCAATCTACGGAATGCCAACCTCCCTTGTCATGACTACGGCTATATCGACAGCATCCATAGTTCAACCTTTGGACACTCAAGCCATCGCTTTGACCACTGACCAGACTTTGACCAATCCTCCAGGTGTGGCCTCTCCCTCTATCATTGGGCCCACTTCCACCAGGGTTCCGGCCCCCTGTCAACCTCAACCCGCTCAACCGCTATCCACTCCTTTTCAAAACCTCATCGTCTCTATTCCGCCTACCCTGGCCCCTATCAACACCAGGGTGGCTTCTTATCCCTTGGCCCCTGTTACCACAATCCAGCCTCTCGTGGCAACATCGGGCCTAGCTATGTCTTCTACCCAACCACCTTTAGCCTCCACTTCTGCCCCTGTGATTAGTCATCCATACATTGTACAACCGACTATGTCGCACGCCTCCTCTAGCCTCTTCCAAGTGCCTTACAACTTAGGGGGTGCGCCACCCGTCAATCTGTCAGCAGACATCATCAAAATGCTGATAGACAAGATGACCAGTCTAGAGACCTCTGTTTCTGGCTCGCGCAACGCTCTCTCATATGAGCAGATCTGCAATGAGCCCATTCATCCTTCTATCCCAATCAGACCATATCCCAGCCAGTGGGAGCTTTCGAAGTTTTCTCACTTTCAAAACAAGGAAGACCCATAACAACACTTGCGGGCATTCAGACATGCCTACTACCTCATTGGCCATGACGATGCATTACTCTTACGCACGTTTCCTATGTCTCTCTCGGGTGCTGCACTCGACTGGTACAGCTCCCTTCCTAGCCATTCTCTCTTCTCATTCACACAATTGGCTCAGCTCTTCCTCGATCACTTTTCCATCAACATAACCAAGAAGGTCTCAATCACGGACCTCTATTCTATCCGGCAATTCGAGGACGAGTCCATAGCCGACTTCGTTGCTCGATGGAGAGGCCTCATCAACCAACTCTCCTTTTCCTTACCCCAGGGCGAGCTTATTGAACTCTTTTCCCAAGCCTATGCCAGACATATCTCTTCCACCCTGAGGGTTCAAACCTTCCGCACTTTTGACGAGGCCTTCACGATGGCCCGCAAACTTGAGTTGTGTGCCATCAAGGAGAATAAAGTCAAGTTGCAGAGCAAGAATCCCAGCTCTAAGACCAATGACTCTTCTTCTGCTAAGCCATCATCATCCAATTCTAAATCCAAGGCTTCAGCTAATGCCGTGGTTGTCAGACCTTCATCTTCTTCAACCAATCAGCCTGAGCCATCTACATCTCAGAGCGCCACTCGCCAATTCTAGCAAAGATACGTGCAACGATGATATACTCCTCTCGGAGAATTATATGCGTCTGTGCTGGAAAAGCTTGTTAAACAGGGAGTCCTCAATCTCCCTCAAGCCCGACCTCCTCCATAATTCGATCCCTCACGCGCCATCCCCGCGTGGTATAGGGAGCAAGACTTCTGCAGCTTCCACTGTGTTAAGGGCCACGACACAGAAAATTGCAAAACTTTTAAGAACATAATCCAAGATATGCTTGAAAAGGGGGATCTCATCTTAGACAATCCAAATGCACCCCCTAATCAGGCCATTAACATCTTCAAACAACCTTTCCCCAATCATCCGCCAACTCAGAACAATGTCCAGACCTTAATTGACGACAATCATGAGCACAATATTCGAACAGTCAATACGGTCTCTCCTTTCATCCCCAATCAACCTCAAGAGGTTAGTCCATCAATCAGTCCGTCACATGTGGATGAACCTCTTTCCCCGGCTAGTTCTCTATCGACCTCTCTCATCTTGGAGGACGCCTCGGCCTTACCAGCACCACCGGTCTCGCCATCCTCCTTCCTGCTGCCTATGGAGGACCCGACCCTTCCTACTCCTCAGCCGCAAGTGGAGGGCACCGTCATCCCTGCCCTTTACCCGCTGGAGGAGCCCCGCTCCCTGGTTTCTTCTCCACCCAGGGAAGAACCTGTCTCCCCTTCATCTTCATCTAAATCTGTCATGACTTCACCACACCATGCGTCTAAGACCACTACACCCATCTCGTCCTCAACCTCACAACCATCAACATCTTCTTCTCAGCCATTTTCCCGGTTAGTGGAGAAAATCAAACTTCTCCCTCTGAGGAAAGTGACGCCTCAGGTGTTTTGGGAGCGTCTTAAAGCCCTTCAACATACCCGCGCCCTCTCATCACATGCTGCTAATCCTCCCAAGGCAGAATCTCGTCAGACTCTTGACAAAGACTAGACTCTCAAACCTCAACCAAACCCATCCAAACCAAAGCCTACATCTATCTCGTCTAAACCCATCAAGTCATTTGGCATTCGTCCTATCTCCACCCTCACTCATCCGCAAGTGAAGGTGGACCTAGGCCAGACCTCGACCAGCAGTAGTCTTCCAACCAAGACGAAGAAGACTGCCAGACCACAGAAACGAACGCCTCCTTCCCCGTCACCATTGCCATCCATTTTGGGCCCCCATCCTTCGACCTTGGCTAGCATCCTTCCCACTCTGACCTTCAACCAAAACTTGTTGCCTCCTTTGCTCCCTCTGCCTACTTCTAGCCGTTCCTCTCCCAAAAAGGCGGTATCAATCACCAAGAAAGAGCCGTCTCCGTCTGTCACCGCGCCATCAACCCATAAGGTGGTACGGAAACCTCTTCTAACCTCGCCAAAGTCACCGACCTCGCGCATATCAAATAGTACGGACCCTCTATTGGGCTCATACTCGTTGATATTGCGCCGACTTCTGTAGACTTCTGACATAACCCTTCCGCCCATCAAGCCTTTCCAACCTCTTGGGTCCAAGCCCTCCTGGTTCGACGACATGAAAATTTGCTTATATCATCGTACGCCAGGGCATGATACCGAGACTTGTTGTGCCCTCAAGGCCGTCATCCGCCGCCATATGGAGAAAGACACTCTTCTCCTTGAGGACACTCTTGACCAGACCCCGACTCCTTCTCGCCTAACTTCTTCAGACACGTCAACATCTCACCAACAAGACATGACCCCTTCCTCACCTCCTATTTTTGAAATCAATGCTAACCACTAGGTCACAAAAGGACAAGGCAAAAGAAAAAGATGCCATTCCTTCGACCTATCCCTTCGTCAAGCCTCCTCTTGCGCCCAAGCCTAAAATTTCTATCCTTGGCGCATCCCAGCCTTCTTCGTCTTCCTCTTCTAGACCAATTCACGACTCCATGCTGAAGCAGCTTCACCAGACACCTGTAAAGATGTCTCTTTATGACCTTATCCAAACCTCACCTCAGCACCGTCAAGCCCTTATCCAAGCCTTGCAGGCAGCAGAGGTCCAACCTGAGGACCCCCAACCACTCGCTGCCCTTGTCCATTCTTTATCTCCTGTCGCCTCCATCACATTCAGCGATTCTGAGATTCCCACATCTAACACGAAAGATCAGGACGCCGCCCTCTTCATCACTGCCTATGTTGATCGGACACGCATTAAATGCGTTATGATCGATGGCGGCGCTAGCATCAACATAATCTCTACCCACGCCTTTGATCAGCTGGCTCTTCCCAAGAACTGTGTCTCCAAAACTGACGCGATCTTATGCTCTTTTAATGACACCACCGCCACGACCATTGGCACAGTCATCCTTCACATTCACATTCAACACAACCTACCGTCCCAATGATGTCCTCATTCCCATCAAGCCGTCAACTCCGGCACCGCCCCCCTCTGCGGAAGCTTCGACCAGTTCACAATCGGCGGTCGCCCTCACCCCTCCTCTTCAAGCGCCGACCAAAGACCCCATGGAAGACATCTTCCAACGACTATCGCTTGGGGAATATCGCTTGTTGACCCTAGACATGTTCCAAACTCCGCAAGAGTATGGACGCCTTCACCTTAGTCCCAATTACGACCATCGGATCAGGATGGTCGTGCCTTATGGTCCTCCTCACTTCCGAACCAACTTTGTCTATGGGGGGCTTAATCAAGCTCCTACCAATGGCAATTCCCTCTCTTCGCCCCAACCTTTCACATCTGACTTCTCATTTCTTGGCAACCCTACCTTTGCACACACTTACCTTCACAGGTGTGCATGGAAGGGTTTTGGTTTCGGACGATATGAGCAGGGCTCCCATCAGCCCGTCGAGCCGCTCAATGATCACGATGCCAAGAAACGGTATGGCCTGGGATATCATGACCCCACTCAGGCTCCTTCTGACCTTTATCCCGAGCCAACCATTGACCAATCTCCTCCAGACTCACCCATTTCTCCTTCGTCACCTACGGAGTCGGTGGTTTCCATCCCTCCTAGTTTTTTTTTTCCATAAACACCATCCGCCTGGAACCCCTAACCTATCAGCTCAATGGGGTGTCCAGGTCTCTCCCTCTCATTTTTCCTAGCATGATAGAGGATGAGTCGGCAACCATTCACACTGTCCACTGCATTGACGATGACGCCATCCTTTCCTACATGGGTGCCGATGACTCTTTCATCCAGCGTTTCCTCCCTTCCGAGACCCAAGTTATGTTAAATGAATCCACCATTGACATCAACCTCCCTTCTCCTTCTGATGTTCCTCACGTCTTAAATATTGGCCAATCTTTAGACGCTCAGGAGTAGCTTGACTATGCCCAGTTCCTTTCCAACCATAGCAAGGCCTTTGCCTGGACTTACAGCGACATGCCTGGCATCGACCCCACCATTGCTACCCATAACATTGTCACCAAACCAGAGGCTAAGCCTGTTAGGCAGAAGCTTCGAAAGATGCATCCTCGCGTTGCGCTCCTTGTCAAAGAGGAGCTTCAGCGCCTTCTTTCTGTCTCCTTCATCCAACCCATCGATTATCCACAGTGGGTCTCTAACATCGTCCCAGTTACTAAAGCAACTGGGGGGATTCGGATCTGCACGGACTATCGCGACCTTAACCTAGCCTGTCCCAAAGATGACTTCCCTCTTCCTAACATTGACCAGCTTGTTGATCTCACGGCCGGCCATGAGATGCTATCTCTCATGGACGGGTTTTTAGGATATAATCAAATCCTGATCGCACCGAAAGATCAGCACAAGACTACCTTCATCACCCCATGGGGGACTTTCTGCTATCAAGTCATGCCTTTCAGCCTAAAAAATGCTGGTGCCACATATCAGCGTGCCATGACCTACATTTTCCACGATCTCCTCCACAAAATCATGGAGGACTATGTGGATGACCTTCTCGGCAAATCCAAACTTCGCCGCGACCACTTGACCATTCTCACAATCATCTTCTCTCGCCTTCTTCAATACAATGTCCGCCTCAACCCCAAGAAGTGTGTCTTTAGGGTCCTCTCAGGCAAACTTCTCAGCTTCATCGTTTCTTTCTGTGGTATCGAGATAGATCCCACCAAGATCCGTGCTATCCTCGAAATGCCACCCCTAACTAATCTCAAGCAGCTTCGCAGTCTACAAGGGAAGCTCCAGTCCATTCGTCGTTTCATCTCGCAGCTTTCAGACCGCTGCCAACCTTTTCATCACCTCCTTAAGAAGGACGTCTCCTTTAAATGGGATGAGGACTGTCAAGAGGCTTTTGAGGCCCTCAAAGGCTATCTGGTCTCTCCACCAGTCCTCATTCCACCTAAAGATGACCAACCCTTTTACCTTTATATCTCTGCCACCAACCATTCGTTAGGTGTCATGATCGCGCACCGAGACGAGCATCATCGTGAGCAAGCGGTTTACTACATCAGCCGAACACTGGTCGACTATGAAACTCGGTATACTTATACCGAGAAACTCTATTTGGCATTAGTCTTTTCTGCTACCAAGCTCCGCCACTATCTTCTCAACCACAAAACCTTTGTCGTCACTCACACCGACCCTCTCAAGTACATGCACTCCAAGCCATATCAGAATCAACGTATGGCTTGGTGGCTCATGCTGCTTGCTGAGTTTGACTTTGAATTCATCCAGTAGAAATCTATCAAGGGGTAAACCATCACTGACCAATTGGCAGATGCCCCTCTTCCCGGCAACCAACCTTCACACTGTGAGTTACCTGACGAGTCTATCGCTACCCTTTCCACCGATGACACCGTCTACCAAATGACCATGTTCTTTGACGGCTCCAAATGTCAACTCGGTGGGGGTGCGGGGGTCATCCTCATCCCACTCAATGGGGAGCCCATGCCTCTATCTTTCAAGCTTGACTTTGATTGTACCAATAATATGGCCGAATACGAGGCCTTAATTTTGGGACTTCAGACTGCCCTTTCCCTCCACATCAAGTCTATCAACATCTTCGGCGACTCGCAGCTCATCGTTAATCAAGTTAACGGTTCATATCTCTGTAAAAATGAAGTTTTACAGAGGTATAAGAATCGTGTTGACCTTCTTTTGGCATCTTTCGACCATTACCTCTTGCAGACTGTTCCACGCTCTACGAACAAGTTTGCCGACACCATGGCTTCTCTTGCTTCGCATATCCCGTCTTCATCATCATCATCTCGCCTTTTTGTCACAGTGCATCGCGTACCTTTGCCTTCATACATCTCTCCTCACATCGACCATATCAACACTGTCAATTCTAGCCCATAAGATGACTGGTATAAGCAACTTGTGGACTACTTGTCTCTTTCTGTCACTCCTCCCAACCTCTCTAGCAATGCGTGGCAAGCTTTCATCAAGTGCACAACTCGCTATACCATGCTAGGGGGTCTTCTCTATAAGCGAGGCTTCGACGGTCTCCTTCTTCGCTGTCTAACCTCCACTGAAGCTCCTCACGCCATAAAGCAAGTCCACGACAGGATTTGTGGTGGACACTTCAGTGGAAACTCGGTTGCCAAGCACATCCTTCGCCTGGGTTATTATTGGCCCACCCTTCATCAAGACTGTAGCGATTATGTTCGGCGTTGCATCAAGTGTCAGCAGCACTCTAACCTGCTTCATCTCCCTAGCCATGCCTTGCAAGTCGCTCAGGATTTTTGGCCTTTCTCTCAGTGGGGCTTGGATCTCATCGGTGAGATCAACCCTCACTCGTCTCTTCGTCATCAGTCCATCATCACTGCCACTGAGTATTTCACCAAGTGGGTGGAAGCCATTCCTCTTGTCTCCACAAAAGCCGACAAGATTGTCGACTTCATCAGCAGCCACATCATCTGTCGTTTCGGTGTCCCTCACAAAATCATCACCGACAACAGCAAGTCCTTCAAAAACAAGACTGTCCAAAAACTATGCGACTCATTTGGCATCAAACTCAGCTTTTCTTCGCCTTACTACCCAGAAGCAAATGGGCAGGCCGAGGCTTCCAACAAAATTCTCACCAAAATTCTCATGAAGGTGGTCGACGATACAGGAAGGGATTGGCACATTCATATTCCCTTCGCTTTGTGGGCCTACCGCACTAGCATCCAAACCTCTACGGGTGCTACTCCCTTCTCTCTCGTGTACGGAACAGAGGCTGTCTTACCTCTCGAAGTACAGATCCCGTCTCTCTGCATCTCCCTGCATGACATTCTCTCCAATGACGACTTTCATCAAGATCGCTTAGCTCAACTTGAGTTACTCGACGAGTGTCGTCTTGCTGCCCTCAATCATCTCCATGTCTACCAAAGTCGCATAAAGCGGGCCTATGACAAAAATCTACGAGAACGAGATTTCAACATCAGAGACCTCGTCCTCAAAGAGCATCAGCACGTGACCAATATGGAGTGAAGTAAATGAGGCAAATTTGCCCCCAATTGGCTTGGACCTTTTATCATCACGCACAAGTATGGGTCAGGGACTTATCATTTGTCTTCCCTCGACGGACGGCCAGAACCTGAGCCTCTTAATGCGTTGCATCTTCGACCATTCTTCTGTTAGTCGAATACTCATCTACTTGACACGTAACTTGAGCTCGTCCCCTGAGCAATCCTCGTCCTCTTAATCCTCATCCCTTTCAACCCTATTCCCCTTTAACAAGTCCCCTACGACCCTTTTATGATGCATGGATGCTTTGTCCTAATAAAAGGGGAGTCCTTGAGCTTCTACAGCCTTGTCCGTGACTCTAATCAAAAATCAAAAAATCAAAATCAAGATGTCAAAACATATCCAAGGTCACAAAATCAAATCAATTCAAAAAGACAGACTGATCCCTTGAAGGACAGCTATATTATCATTGCTGTAGCTAATAGACTGATCCCTCGAAGGATAGCTATTCAAACATTATATCAAGCAAAAATATAGACCACTCCCTCGAAGGATGGCTATGACTAAATCTTGCTACAAACAACACTTTTCTTAGAAGCTTCCCGCATTGATCAGCTTCGCAAACTGACCATACATCAAAAGACATCTCTATGCAGGCTTCCCGCATCGATCAGCCTGCACCAAAAAAAAAAAAAAAAATGAATCACGGACTTGGCTTGTAGCTGTCTCAGGGTCTCCTATAAAAAGGGGCACGGTTATTCCTGCTCTTAAACTGGGTTACCCTATCCTCCTCCTATCACCTGCTCAAGGGACTTCGAGCTCACTTTAATGTGAAAGTGATTCGATTACCGTTCTAACACCATACTGGTCGACGATGTAATGCATGAACGGGGTTTTGGTTCTAATAACCCCTATCTATGCTTCCTTTCTGGTCCTTGTCAATGAAAGAGCGATTTGCCTTTCATCTTTTCTCTACACTTTGACCACATCAATTGTCGACTCATCTCAAACCCAGCCATTTTCACCATTTTTAGTTGACATCATCCTAGACCATTTCACATAGTTTCTATGGACACCAATACACATGGAAACTACCGACCAGACCCAATTTATGTTAAGCATAAACCAATACTTGCTGAAGCATAAATAGACTTCCATTCATTTTTAGCATGCATCCATCACGACTATGGAAACTTGCTAGAGATGAAAGCCTCTCGACCCCTGTGACATCAGTAACATCATCTTACCCTCATCATTTCAACACATGACCAAACTCATCATCGACCATTTTGACCCTCGCAGTCCAAACTACATTGGTCTGAGGCCCTATGACCAGGGCTATGTAGGCAACACTCAGATACCACATCTTCTAAGGTTAGCTCGACCACCCCCGTTTGTTCATCTCTTTGATGGACAAACCTTCCCTTCTGCGACTTTGACCAAGACAAATCGATCTCTTTGACCCTTCCTCCCTTTTAGGGAGAACTACATAGGCCTGAGGCCCCTACGACAGGGGCTATGTAGGCAGCACTCAGTTGACATGACATTTCTGAGGCTAGCTCAGCCGCATCTTTCCATCCATTCCTTCCATCGACCATCGACCATTGGAGATCATGCCTATCTCCTCAGACCCTGACCACTTCCGAGACAACTCTGTCTTGGTTTTGTTTGCACGCATGATACCTCACGGCTGGTTAGCAGAATTGTCCGCAGACCTTATTTTTTGACCCTTCGCAAGTATAGGATCGTGAGCCAGTTGATCCCTACTGCTTGTGTCTTTTTCGTGTCTCTGGGAGCACTTCCTGAGCCTGGGATACCTAGAGCACGATGACCATTTGGAGCTTCAGCTTAGATTAAGTGACCCGGTCAGCAGATGACTAAATGCTGGGGCCCGGTTACTTCAATTTTGGCACTCCTTGACCCTCGACATGCGACAATTTGACCCAACCCTCTCGTGAAGTGGACTACGTGCAATCACGACTATGGCAGCGTTTTCACTCACTCTCTTCTATCCATTTCTCTGTCAAATCGACACTCGATCTTCGGTTCCCTTCTCTCGACTATCGCTTTGAGGGGGGGACACCTCATCCTTTTTCTGGGGCAACCAACTCCTATTTTTGTCTTGCAGTTTGTCTAGAACAACCAACAAGACAAAAAGGGGCAAATGTAGACACCGCAAACGTGTCTGCACCTTGGTTCTCCCCCTTGTCCACCTCAAACCCCTATCCTAACCCTTGGCCTCCATTTGATTAAAATAACTTAAATATTTTAATCAAGTGGCCCCCTTTCCACCCTACCCTTGCCACCTTGGATCCTCCCTTGAATCCCTCCACCTTCCCCATAGCATTTATTATGCCAAATCTCTTCATTATCTTCCCCTCACGCCCATTTAAGCTTCCTCATGACCATTCTTCCCACAACCCCTCGCCCGACGGCGTGCAAGAATGGGCAGAGGCTATTTTTAGCCTCTGTCCCCATTCTGCCACCGCCGATGTCAGTGACCCTTCGGCTGACGTCGGTGAAACTGCCAGCATCGGCAGCCTTCATTACCCCTTTCTGCATCCATTGCAGCCCCTGGACCCTTGAGCTCGCAAACGGAATTCTCTTGGCGTTTTGGCATTCGTTTCTTCTCCATCTGGACCTCGTGTAACAGCAGCAACAGGTGCAAAGACTCTGGATCAGGGATTTTCTTCTTGACAAGTCTTTCATGGCTCCAACAACAGCTCCTCCATTCTTCAGTCAGCAAGCCAAAGGTAAGCACAGTCTGTTATTTCATTTCATTATTTCATTTAGTCTCAGTTATCTATCCTATCTACTGTCTTCTGCTAGTTGTGTCCTTCCCCTGAGAGGCTGAAAAGCCTTCTCAGACCTTATCCCCTGTCCATCTTCCTCTTCCCTGTCTCCCTTTCTACACAATCCCAGACAACTTCCTCATCCCCCTGTCAACAAAGACCCTATACAGGGCACCTAATCAGAGCTAGACCATTCCCCAGTCCATCCAAATTCGTCCCCAAACTCTGTCTCGACCCCGTTCACAAACCAGATCCGTCCACAGTCCAGAAACCAACCCAGACCTGACTACAGGCCACAACCCCGACCGACGCCGGTCACTTCCCCAACCGACGTCAGCAGGATAACCGACGTCAGCAGATCAGCTAACCGACGCCGGCGACATTTTCGACCTCGGCGACTGTCATCAGCCCGACAACTCCTTCAGGTAATCATTTTGTCTTTTCTTTCCTTTCTAATTTTCTTTGTCACTTCTGTATTCTGGCATTCTGTATTTCCTTGGTTTTTTATCTGTCTGTTATCAGTGGGTTGACCTCCCTTGAGGAAGTTTTCACACTTCCGGGAACAAGCTTTCACTTGGCAACCCACCGCCTATCCATCTAACATTTTCTTGTCCAAGCTTCTTTTTCCTTGTAGGTGTCATTCCTCCACAGCCAAAGAGGGGTGCTCACAAACGTCTGGATTACGGTGCGCGATCTTTATCCAGGTACTTCACAAGCCTTGTCCATTATTCTTTTAGTTTCTTCTCTCTTTATGATCTGAAAAGCGAATTAGCGATAGAAACAAGGCCCAATAATGTAATAAAGTAGCTAAACTCACACCACCATTGAATGACTCTTGAGTAAATTGATAAAGATCCCTATATAAGTGGGCAAGCATAGTCCTACCCCATGAGAACATAGTGTCATACACCTCTATATTGTGCATTATCCTATGCATCATGTATGCAATCAACACCCCACTCCCATGTACAATAATAAATGAAGCCGACAACATGGCCAACCACTTCTTCAAGTGTGGAACACTTGACTGCATAATAACTAGCATTGATACATCACTATCACTACCTTTCCTATGTATTCCTAAGGGCACACCAACAAAATATAGGGATGTACGATCAATAGCATGTGCACCCATGTTATCATATAATGTCACTTGATGCCCACTAACCAGTAAGTGTAGAATATAGTACACATCCTCTAGAATAATCATAATCTCTCTAGTAGGAAGATAAAAAGTAAACATATCTACATTCCACCTCTCACATAAGGTGATAATCAGATATCTATCCCACTACATAGGACCTAGGTCACACACATGAACCAACCCTACTCTATCTATCACAACCCTCTCATCAGTTGATAAAGGCAACAACTATAGTGTCTCTATAATATGACCTCTATAGAACTCTCTCATTCATATCTTGCCATTAAAAAACACCAAAAAGTAGCATATACATCAGTTAACCATGCCAAATCAACAAATAATAAAAAACACAACTAAATTAAGCAATAACTGAAAAAATCTAGCCTCTAAAATAATAGGTTGGGTACAGGATAATAGTGTTAGATAGGAGCACTACAATCTAGACAACAGTGTTGGAGCCTAGACAACAGTGCTAGAGGAGGGACACGAGTGCTGGAACTAGTTAAAAATTTCTTAGGCTACTTAAGACACCTTAAAAACATAAAAAATAGGCTTTTAAATAAGTAAAAATCACATGTTTCAACTACTTACCAGGGTAACCTCCCCACCAACGTCCACTTGGGCTACCAACTACTCAAAATGGGTCATAGTAAGTGCTCATCTCCTTGGCATATCTCCTACTCCAGAGCTCCAAATATCAACCTAGTCAATGCGCAAATGAATTGAGAATTAATCCAATTCTCCTATATCAATCAACTTTCTCATTTAAAGTAAAATACCATTTTTACTATAGCTTCAACTTTGTAGCTCCATTTTACAAACTATTTTGTTCCACAAAATCATAATTACAATACCTTCAATATCATATAAGCCTTTTTTTCTTAACACATCATATTCCTACTATGACACATACATATCTATACCAATTTTTTAGCCATACATACAATTTGGTCCTTACCAATCAAAAATTCATTCAGCTATCAAACAATTTAGCCTAACCAATCAATAACTCATTCAACTTTAAAAATAACTTAGTCTAATTAATCAAACAAATTCTCAATCAATTCAAACTATACCAACCTCACTTTTATCATTATGCCAAGAGTCATCACTTTTGGCTTAGCCTCTTATATCACAGATCTCATCCCTCTCCCCAAAAAGGGGGCATCATTCCAACTATTCCTAGTCTTACACTTATCTAGCATGCCTATCCACTCTTATAAATGAATACACCATGATTCTTACAAATCCAATAATTAGATTATCAGATTTAGCTCAGATCAATTAAAATATATAGTGATTTAGACTACATGGGTCATTCAACATGGTTTTTACATCTCTAGTATTTAGATTATCAAATTTAGCTTAGATCGGTCAAAATATATAGTGATTCAAATTACATGGGTCACTCAACATTACTTAGGACATTCAGAGGGACATACCTTCAGTTTATATATACATAGATTAGTCAAATATACAATGGTTTAGATTATATGGATTCACATTGACTTTGATACAGATTCAGACTAGATACCAAATTTGGGGGCTTGTACATTACTACACATCTCATACATATAGCTTCATATAACATGACACAGCTACAAGAATTGATAGTAGATTATAAACATAGTGTAGAGAACATTATTTTGATCTCCAATTTTGCATATGGGACATGGAACGATAGTTCATTTCACATGTGGTTATACGGATTTCTAGACTATACATATGCATCACTCACATACCAAATTTGGAGGCATGGCATAGATGTTCATGTTCTTCACCATCTAGGATTATACAGATTGAAATGCCAAGATTTTCATTCTTTTCTTACACATTTACCAAAGTTTTATATTATACCCAATTGTACCCAATTTGTCACCAAGTTGGACCATATGATCATTTACAATGGTTGGTCCATAGCATTACCTAGACCTAGACTACACAAGTTTGTGCAGGACAGAGGATAAACATTAGTTTTGGGCCTCTAAACACTTTTGAGTTCTAGTTCAGATTATTTAGAGTGGGGGCATGATAGATTTTGCTCTTCATAGTATACAGATTCTATGTACACATTCTAAATTACATAAGTTTATGTGGGATAGAGGGAATACATTATTTTTGGACATCTAAGAATTTCTCACTCCAGTTAAATTTAGAAAAGGGGGTAAGCATTTCCCTCATTATCCATGTTATATAGATTCTACTTCTAGATTTTGTACATAGGCATCCATTTCAAGGATTCCTTTTTTCTCTAGGCACTATTCAACTCTCCATCCACTTCCTTGGATAGGAAGTGAGTTGGACTCTTTTTTAGTACACTTATCTCCATGCAGGTAGGTTCAGGTACATATTTTATTTTCTTTATTTTACTCTAGTACTTCATTACATCACTAGATTAAAATGGGGGAAAATGTATACACCCTAAATTGGTCAAGTAACCACACATATCATGTCTTTTTATAGTCCTTTCATAGGAGACTCTGATTAGAGAATATGATATTTTGTTCACATTTGGCCATGTCCTTTGTTTTATTCATTTTGGTCTTGTTTTATGCTCAAGTCACCTTTTTGCCTATTTATAGTCATATGGAGCCTTTCAAATGGTCATTCCACCTTAGCCAGGTCAGGTTCTCTATCCTCTTTCCATCCCCCCAAGTCCTAGTACTATAGAATAGGGGTGTTGGGGTTAGACAACAACATTAATGCCATTATTGTCCATTTCTAACACTCTTATCCAAAGCCATTTTCACCTCTAATGGTCAATTTATTTTACTATTTGAGTTTTACCCATTTTATTAGCTTCATCTTTAAGTTTTCCCATGTCATCCAAATACAAATAAAGCTCCAAAATTTAAAATAAAGAGTCTCCTATATAAAGGACTTCACAAGGCATTTTATATCTAGCACTCACTACTTTGGCACATTAGACATAATAAAAATCAATTAATAGCATAACTCAACATTCTGTATCACACATAGACTTGCATGCTTGATCAAGGAAGGGCCTAGGCAAAAGTCATTCTTGCATCTATCATGCACATTGATTGTGCACATTCCCTAAGGGAAAACTGCATTTGATTTGAGACCCTAGCTTAAGGGTTAATGTAGACAGTGATAAGGATAGTAGGGGTTCTATATTGTGTGATAATTCTTCCCCTAACCCAAATTTTCCCCCTTTTACTTTTGATGTATTTGTTGTTTACATGTGTAGATGAATACAGGGTTTTGGAGATTAAAACAAACCTATAATGAGCTCTATTGAATTTTAGCCTCTAAAATTTGGTACACAAGCTCACATTGACTTGGAAAACAAAACCTAGAAATATCAAATCCTCAAGATAATATCAATAGAGGTGGAATACAGTGTTGGTGCCACTCTTGTACACTTTTGGTGATCTTGTCCAATCATAGAATGAAGGCTAAATTCAAATTCCAGACAGTGTCCCAGTCCTGCATCCCAATTTCTAGCTTCTAAATCATCCATTTCAACCCATTTTAAGATAATTTTATTTCCATTCCTCATGTAATTCACTTGATAAAAATCTATATTCTACCATATAAAACTAGATTTTCCCCCTTACTCTAGACCCCTTGTTATTTAGGAACTAAACACTAGTTTCCCAAAAATAATAAAATAGCCCCAATGTAGGGGTAACAATGCTATTATCTGGGGGAGTATAAGATTGAACATTATTTACTTTTTGAATCTCTTCATGGATAATATTGATAAGGTCATGTTTTATATCTAAATCTTTGCAAACAAAATCCTGCAATTGTCTCTTAACAGTTTCATCAAATTGGTTATTGTTTTCCATTATAGATTAGGGAGTAGAAAAAATGTTGTATATTTTAAACCTTTAAATAAATTTAATATATGAAATACTAAAAAATTAAAATATTGAAATAAATATGATATTTTAGAACTAATATATGAGCATAGAAAAAAAAGATACAAACCCTAAGAGCATTTAGGGTTAGGGTTTGAATAACATTTGAAGTAAGTTAGGTTCACCAAATGTTTTAATCTTTTAGGAATTAGTGAATTTATTGTTAAAGAGCTAAGTTTAATAAATAAGGGTGTAAATATGAAATAAATACAGCCATTGATTTGTTATTTAACTGACTAAATTTGACCTTTTTAAAAATAACAATAAATAATGTAAATGAGAACTTAGCTAGAAAATGATTGAGACAGATGGGTTGGAGGCTAAAAATTGAGGTAGAGGTTAGAATAAGTGTCACAAATAGGATCCAAATGTTAAAACCACTTATATATAATATCTAATTAATTGGAAATTAAATCCATGTGGCACTAGTGTCCCTATTTTAGTGGTAGTGTCCTCTGTGCAAGTTTATTTTGAGCTTCTAGGTGTACTTATGTCTGGGTCTATCAAGCCTGTTACTATATGCATGAGTTTTAAAACCCTATAGATGGCCAATTTTGATTAATTTTATGATAAAATCCTAATACTCCATGTTTTTAGGGTATCTAGTTGATACAAGGAGAAAAGGGTGTTTGTTAGTGGGGTAGGTTAGACATCCTTAACACCCTATTGTGATGAGACATGCCTATATACGAATACTCTAGAGAGGAATCAAGATCAATGTATTTATCCCCACCTAAGTTATAGTACAAGTGTAAGTTAATCTATTATGATTATTGACTTGAGTTCTATGAATGTTCTTGATACTATAAATATGAGTAATCTAAGATAGGAATGCTATAGATGGTAGTATGCAGAAGTAGGGTAGAATAGGGATTGATAAACTTAATTATGTATAACTTGTTCTAAGTTTAAATGTGTAATTTGCATCTAATTTTCATCTAGTGGTTAGAGGGATAAAATTCATGTATATATATTATTATGGTGCCTATATAGGTGCTAAAAGAGGTATAGGCCAACCCTAAGAGGTCTAATATTTGAAAAGATAACCATTTATGAAAAATGGAGGGAAAGAATAGTAGTGCTAATATTGGGACACTAGCACCATGTATCACTAATATCTTTATTATGGTACTAGTGTCCAAGTGGTATAACTTGAGGTACGAAGGGTTAGGATGCAAGAATGAGGGTTTAAGACTACATCAAGGATGACTAGGGATGATTATGGCCATTACAAAGGTTGGATAAGAGTCAAAATAGGCCCTAATATAGGTCTATGGATAATCTAGGGATAGGTGGTCTCAAGTATCACTCTTAGCACTCAAGTGTCATTTTTAGGTGATTAAAACCTTCACACATAAATCCATTGCTTCCAACACATCTAGATAGGAAAATGACATGTGATCCCATAATTATGACCTCTAACACCACTAAGTTAGGAGATGAAGTATCTGTTCTGGCCTTAATAGAATATATATTTCTGTAATAATAGTACTGACCTTCTTTTGAAATTTTATTAAGCTTCTCTTATCTTCAAGAATACAAAATTATTTACTCTACACATTGACATAAGTAGTGATTTATTCTTTCTTTGTTTTCCTCATCCAAAATAACTTCAAAAACATGCTCTATATCACAAAAAACAAATTTTAAATAGTGAATTCAAGGTAGATAATGCAAATCTAATACATAATGATTAATCATCTACCTATTTTCAGTAGATCAAATACATTGTCAAATTCATGTGAAGATGCCATATCTGTATGCTATAATATTGGTGAAACTTAATATGTGTCAATTATAATTATAGGTATACATAACCATTCATCCACCCACTCTTGTGACTCACACTCTTTCCAAACAAAGTCCAAGGATGCAGAACATAAACATGCCAAGTGTCTTGTATGAATAGTCTAAGAACTTAAATTTGAGATACAAAATGAGTGGAGATAAATTGATCCCATTATGGTCATACAATCCTCATACTCTATCAATTATTCTTCCTACATCAACCAAAAATATCTATAAACACTAGAATTTTATTGATCACCACGGCCCACCTTATTATTTCACCATTCTACAATTCAACTCCTCTCTTACAATAAATCTTTTTACACATTATTCGGTACCATCATGCTCTCCTTTACCATGGCTAGCCTAAGTGAAACTCCAAATATGTTATACACTAGTGGTAATGTGCATCCTGATCAACTAGTAAAACATCTATGTATTCTTAAATTATGATTTGCAATTATTTAACCAAATATAATTCTAATTAAAATTATGATCCTCTTAGTTAAGTTTCCATAGAACATCTCAAAACAACCTTTCATGTGTTATATACAATGTGATCGATAATAACTAACATAGAAATGGTACTCCATTAATATTTTGTGATCATTTTTTATAGTATCAAGTACATGCATGAATTATATATGCATGAATATGATGAACTTTACTAAGTTTTAATGCCATGACTAAAATTACATTTGTGGTTTAAATGTGTAATGCTCACCATGGTTAATTAATAAAACAATAGAAACATATGGGAGTGTGTCCTTTCTTAGCTTGAATTACTCATCTAACTATTTAGCTCTATGTGTATTCCTTACACGCTCATAAATAATTTTCTCCTTGAATTTGACCATAAATTTTGAAATAGGTATTTTTTATGTAACAACCTCACACCTTATAGATTCTTTTACATCTTTTAATTGATATGCCACAAATTTGTATTGGCTCAAACCAAATAATTCCTATCTAGTTTTACTTGTACTATATTCATGGTTATAATTTTTTTATTTTTATAATCTACCAAAAATGTTGCAAATTCCATCTAAATATGTTTTGTTATAAAAACTATTTATCTAGTCTTTCATAAAAAATGGTTGGAATAAATTCCCTTGCTAATTTTGGTAAAACTTCCATGCCACACTCTAGGAAAAATCAGTATTCAAAGTATGATGTATATGAATAAAATCATCATAAAGCATTGAAAATTAAACATGTTTCCTAAAAAAATAAGTGGTGTGTGTGTGATTTATTTTTACATAGAAGTTTTGGCCATATAAAAATATCTTTGGCTAATAGAAATTTTTGGGTGTTTTTGTAAAAAATTAGATTTAAATTATGTCTAGGTCATATCCAGGAAATGTTTTTAGATTTGGTTTACAATTATGATAACCAACTCTTATTTTCACTACATCTCTTGTATTGGGTAAATATCTTGTATTTTCTTTCTAAAATTGTGTAAGTAAATATTTGAGAGCATCAGTTATAGCCTTGTCCTTTCATGGAAGTATGCCATCTATAATTCTTACAACTCAATGGCATTGTCACTGTAAATATTTTTACATATCACAATTGCTTTCATTATTATTTTTATATTTATGTTAATTTCTCAACTATTTTTTGAAATCAAGTTTTTTTCTCCTTGTTTGACCACTTACTATACAAGTTATAATTATGCATCGGGAAACATTAATTTTTTTTTACATTTATTCATGCCTACATTTTGATATGTATCATGTATATTTTCAATAATTTTCTTGTTTTCACCATCCATGTTATATGTTCTTATTCCTTGGGTGTACATTATAGGTCTAATCTTAAATAATTTCATCAATGAAATAAAAAATTGACACTTTTGACTATCAAATTCTAGTTTTTCAAAGAAATTATACCAAATTATTTTAGTTATTCTTCTTGAATAGTTATCATATATTTTATTATGCATTATTTTTAAAATGTTTTCATCAATTTCAATTAAATATTTTCATTTTCTATGAAAAATAATTAGAGGTGCTACTAATGGTGGAATTTGTTGAGATGGTGTTTCCATATTGTTATGCTCACTACTAATTTATTCATTGTTACTTTCATTTTTTTTTGTTTCCATGGGATTTTATTCATTTTTACTTTCACTATTCTATGTTTCCATGCAATTTTATTTATTATTAAGGGGTAAATCATCAGGCATAGATTAATCGTCAACAAAATTAAAAAAATTATACTTTGAATGTGGACTTGCAACATAATTTGGAATTTTAGGTAAACACTCATTGCCATTATTAGGTACATCATTATTTATGGCATTTGGTTCATTAGGGATACTATTTATACCTTATATAGAAATAAATGTTTGCATTCATATCTTTTGTTTTTATTTCAAAACTTGTAATTACTTTGGTGTTTTGTGCTTTAAGTTTTCCTCTTCTTTGAATGAGATATGTCACCCAGGACTAGAAAAACTTAATATCTTTTTATGGTGGGGTCCAAAATTTGATACCTTTTGTCTTTGACTATGCAAGGTGCAGAATGATGTAGAGAATGTAAGTGGGGACGTAATTCTTGAAAGAGGTTAAAAATAAATGTTGGAGGAAGAGTTTTGTTTATTGTGTAAGTAATATCTACATAGTATAACACATACACATTATGATACTTAAACATTATAGATGATATATATATATATATATATATATATATAGTTATAGTTATAAATAACATAATTATGTTAATATAATATTTTGTGATGAAATTAGGGTTGATTGTTATCCAAATCACATCTTATATAACTAAAATCAAGTTCAAACATGGTTTAGTTATCCCCAAATAACATATTATACTCATAGTAAGGTTCAAGGTGTTTAGATTAGCCCCAATTGCCTTAATGATTGCACTTATGATAAAATTGGGGATGATTGAGCCCCAAATCACATTTTATAATCATAATTAGGTTGAAGGGGCTCAAATTGTTTCAATTTAAATTTGTGATTGAATCGGTAGACTATTTGGTTTAGGGTGTTATGACATTAGGATCTCTTGACCCCCAATTATATCTTATATAGTTAGCATTAGGTTCAAAAGGCTCAATTTCATACAAATTACATCACTGATTATATAAATTGACTTATTGACTCAATATGTCAAGAAAAATGAGTTAATTTATCCTTAAATCACATCTTATACTTGTAATTAAGTTCAAGGTGTTTAGATTATCCCTAATTACCTTTGTATTTACATTTGTGATAAAATTAGGCTTGGTTAATCCATTTTTGCATCCTATACAATTGATTGGGTGATAAATTAGGTTCATGGGACTCAATTTGGACCAAATCATGTCTCTAATTTAACTCATTAACTAATTTTATCAATTCATGATGGAATCAAAGCTCATTTAGCCCAAAATCACATCTTACTCTTGTGGTTAGGTTGAAGGGGCTCAAATTGGCCCCAATTTCCTTTGTTATTGAATCATTAGTCTATTTATTTTATTTTTTTATGATGGTGGGGTATATTGAACCTTAACTTACATCTTATATAGTATAAATTAGGTTCACAGGGTTCAATTTCATCCAACTTGCATCAATTATTATAGAAATTAACTAATTGGATAAATATGATAAGAAATATGAGCTAATTTAGGCATAAATCACATCATGTACTCATATTTAGGTTCAAGGGATTTATATTAGCCTTAATTACCTTGTGTTTTAATTTATGATAAAATTAGGATTGATTAATCCAAATCTTGCATCCTATACAATCAAGTAACAATTTAGGTTGATGGGGCTCAATTTTACCCAAATCACATCCCTAATTATACCAATTGACTAATTAGATCAATTCATGATGAAATTAGAGCTAATTTAACCCCAAATCATGTCTTTCTCTTGTAGTTAGGTTAAAGGGGCTCAAATTGGCCCCAATTTCATTTGTGGTTGTATTGGTGGATTATTTGGTTTATTTTGTTATGATACTGGGATCAATTACCCCCTGAATTATATAATTTAAAGGGGATCAAATTTGCCTCAATTGCATCTTTGATTTAATTAATTGAATATTTGGTTCATTATATGATGATAGGTTCAATTTCACTCCAAATCGCATCATATACAATTCAAACTAGGTTCATGTGGCTCATTTTTTCCAAAGTCATGTAATTGATTGCATCATTTGACTAATTAGATCAATATATGATGAAATTAATGCCAATTTAGCCTTAAATCACATTTTATGGTCTCAAATAGGTTTAAGGAGCTCATATTGACCCTATTTGTCTCTATATTGAACCAATCAACTATTTCATTCATTATATGATGATGTTGGAGTTTATTGAGCCACAAACCACATCCTCTCCATGTCAAAATTACATATGTAATTAAACCAAACAATTATTTGCTTTATTTTCTAATGAAATTAGAGAAAATTAATCCCCAAATCGCATTTTACAGTCATGTTTAGTTTAAAGGGTTTCAAATTAGCCTCAATTGCATTTAGATTGAACCAATGGACTATTTGGTTAATCGTTTATGACACTAGGCTCGAGAGCCCAAAATTACATCCTTTATAGTCAAAATTAGGTTCATGAGGCTCAATTTCACTCAAATTCCATCATTGATTGTACCAATTCACTCATTTACTCTATATGTCAGGAAATCTAAGCCCAAAACCACATCATATCACTATATTTACATTGAAGCAGTTAAAATTGGCCCTAATTACTTCCACCATTGAAACAATTAACTATTTCATTCATTTTGAAATTAAATTGGGTCTATTTGAACCCTAAATCATATTATATATAGTCTAAATTATGTTCATGGGCTCAAAATCACCAAAATTACATCAATATATTCAATATGTCTTTTGTGTGGTAGTGCATATATTGACACACTCCACTTTAAAATAAAAATAAAAAATTATAAATGTGAATAGACATATACATAAACATAAACATGTATACATATATATTTTTGTTATGTCAAAGTAACTTATATGCACTATGTTATGTATAATTTTAAAAAACATGCCATTTGGCTCATAAATGGTTTAGATTCCCAAGCCTAAGGCTTGGACCTACAAACACATAGTTGAATCCAAGTTTTTGACATAAAATTAAAAAATCCAACTTACATTGTGAAAAATACTATGAATTTCAATCATACATTTCATAAAATTATTACTACAACATCGAACACACTCTCCTCTTTCCAAATATGTATATTTTTTAATTTTTTGACTATTATAAGGTTTCCATCTATGTTGATTTATATGGATTTTTAAGGCTGCCATATGCCATAAATATAGATGCTTATATATTTTTATGAATTTTTTTCATTGATCTAAATGCAAAAAAAATTACATGGTCACAAACTAGGCCTATTTCTATACACATTAAAAAAAAAAAACTAATTTTTATTTATTTTTAGGTATTTACAGGGTGTGCATGACCAATATCCATTTTTATTTTAAGTTTTCCACTTATATTTACTTGTAAAATAATTCAAAAAAAATATTTATTATTTTTTTAAATATAGGTCACAAACTAGATGATATTATCTAAATTTACACCCAAGGGTTTCAAACAATACTAAATGATGCTAAAAAGTGAGGGGCCATATGACCAGTTATCTACTATATTTTTCTCAAAAATATAGGAGTTCCTATTCAAAATTTATATTTTTGACCTAATTATACATAACCATTTTTAAAAATAAATAATTTTATAGAAATAAGATTAAAAATTCTACAATTCATGTTCTTATACCATCTTCAAACTTTGAATGTTATCATCTCAAATAATCTATAGATGTTGAGATTTTTTTTTTTTTTTTAGAAGAAACATGTCCACAGGTAGTCCCCTTTTTGTCCCCCAAATTTATGTACTTACCCCACACATATATTAAAGTTATACATTATATAGACACCTAAGTTTTGCTCATGACTAGTTTATTGTTATGGTATTAGTGTATTTATGTATATATGGATCATTAGTTCATATTAGGATCTTATTGTCATGTTTCCCCTTGTGTTGGGCCTTATATTGACCTTTTTTCCTTATGTTATCCTTAAAAATTTACTTTTAATTCACTTTGTGTCAATTATAATGCAACCATTCAATCCAAAACACTTGAAAACCTATATATCAACATTTTTTTGCCCCGGTATGACCTTAGGATCCGGAGTTCATTATAGAAAAAGTTTCCAAATCATGATGAAACCAATTTCAAAGCGTAGAGCTCATCAAGATATTTTTGACACTTTCACGATTTGCAAAATGGGCAACATATGCAAAAGATATGGTTTGTTGAAGTTTTCTTGTGACTGGGAAAAATGTGATGTCGCAAGATGACATGGCACAATGTGGACACGCCAAGTGGACCAATTAGGTGGTGACACATGGCAGTCAATGGGAGTCCATATATTTGAAATCACAAATTTTATATATTTAAAATTGCAAAGTCTATAGAAATTATCTGATTGCAATGTATTTACAAGTCTGTAGATTCAAAAATTGCAAGTCCATAGAAATCTTGCGACAGGCAAAAAAAAGGGGGGTGTTGAAAGTGACATGACACTATTTAATATGACAAGTGGACCAATAGCCATTTGACACATGGAAAAATGATTCGGTGCAAAAAAAATTTGGTTTGGTGTTTTTTTATTCACATGTTATTTGAGAAATTGTATATAAATTTCAAACGTTATTTACTTTGAAACAAGGTGCCAAAGGCCAACTTGCACAAGCCGCCATATCACCTACCACATCACCCCGCCAATCATGCAAGGAACAAGTATAAATGGCTAGCACATAATTATAGGCATTTTAAAATGGATCAACTTACCTATTTTTAGCTTGTCAAACCATTATACTTGGCACATGTGGGATAAAGAAGAAGTCAAAAGTGCCCAAGGAGGAAGACCGACAGTTCCAAGTGCCTAAAAAGGAGGCCAGCGGTTTTGAACCCTGCACCTTTGGTGCAAAGGTTAATGATTTTACCACTTCAGCCATGGAGGTTGAAGTGTTATAAAAGGGACGAAAATATACTTGAATAGACACAAGAAGCCGACTGTGTATTGGAGATTATAGACCTGCTTATAATATTTGGTCATTTTGGAGCCCTTAGAGGTCGGATCAGAGCTTGAAGTAAACTACAAAGTTGTTTATAATTATGATATGCTCTATGTAGTATATTCATTTTCCCATTTTGGATAATTGGTGATGTCATTTTAAGCTACGAAAGTTTCCAATTTTGATTTGGAGAAGCCTTTGCTTGTGATTCAGGAAGGTGAAGGACGTGCTGAGTCAACCAAGGTCTTTCAAAGGTCTGATCACTATTATTGTAGAGAGATATGATATTTTTTTGTTTGTAAGTATTATTTTGGCTTGAAAATTTATAAATAATTAATGGATCGGTTCGATAAGAACTTGGGGATGTAGGAAATTTTGAACCCCGTAAACAATTTCTGTGTTTTGATCTTTGGATTCATTTTTGCATTTCAAATTCAATTATTATTCAAATTATAAATTAAGATTTTTAATTAGAATGCAAAATTTAATGAATTGATCATTTACGAGAAATTGGATAAAATCGATAATTTGAAAAATCTGACGGTTTCAATGGATATTTGATGTGATCTATTAATTCATCTTTATTTCAGTTTTGAAACTTGATTTGGATCAGATTTTTAATTAGATTGAATCATTCCAACATCTTATAAGTTGAGGAATTCAAAATCCATACTTTTAAAATTTCACTTAGAGTTAATCAGTGGAGTTTACAGATCAAGTTGGTATTAGAGTAGTTAGAATGCAGGGTTTGCTTCTAGTTGTGTATTGACAGTTGCTTCTAGAATAGTTGGATTATTGGTCTGAAGATTGATTATATTGCAGTGTGCAGTGTGAAATTAGTTGTTTGTAGGAGACCATGGGCAATTTATCATAGATTGAGGCCATCAAAGATGAAAATGCAATCTTGAGATGCCAAAAATTTACACTTGAATTGCATGTGGCAAAGCTAAAATCAGAGCTCGAATCCAAAGATGAGCTTTTGATTAGATTGCAATGTGGTGAGTGTAAAAAGGTAAAGCCTTCAAATTTAGATGCAAAGACTATGACTGAGTGCACTGTAAGTTTTTCACCACAGGAATCTTCATCTTCTTCTACCATTTCAGATTTAGATTCTAGTAATATTATTTTTGGTGATTTTGAAAGATACACTAAGGGCATAAGATCTAAATTGTTGTTTAAAATGGGTTAAAATGGAGGAGGAATTGGTAGAGATATCCAAGGTATATCTAACCCAATTTAGGTTGAGCATAGACCTCTTTGTGTAGGTTTGGATTATACTAGTGTGCAGTTGGATGATGAAGAAGTTTCTTCCATGGCTAAAGGAAGACGAGCTTCCAATAGCAAAGGTTCTAGGCCACTAGTTCAAAGGTGTAAAGGTAAAAGAGGTATTGAGATTCTACCTCTTGATTCTTACACTAAATCTTCTAAACCAATTAATACTTTTTAGAAGTTTGGATATAATGTACAGAAGATAATGCAATCATTTCCATGCACTTTTTGTGGGACAAATAACCATAGTGCTAAGACTTGTTGGAAACGAAAAGCTTTGTTTAAGAAAATTAAATGTTTGAAAGACCATTCTCATGTTAATTTTGGAATTGGCAAAAGGGGACCCTCACCTAAGAAGGATGTTTTCACTCATTGTAAAGTTAGCGGACATAGGATTGATAGATGTTTTAAGCTTCATTCATCTTGACATTCAAGTAATGTTAAAACTAAGATGATTTACAAACCTCTCACTAAGGTTAATGAAGCTAATTCAATCCATAATGTAGTTGAAAATACAACTCAGGATAAGGTAAAACCTACAAGTGAAAATCCATTTAAGAGGTTAAGTCAACAATTTTTTCAATTACATATGGCAAAGCCCAAATTGATAAAGTATGCAATTGATAATGAATCCACAGAGACAATCAATTTCACTAGGAAGAAAGAATTGGTTAAGTGGATTATCACTACATTCTTTTTGAAAAGCATGGTTAAGAATTCACCTAAGGGAATTAACAAGCTTTGATAGATGTAGATTAGAGTTGGTGGGAACACTTTAAGATAGGTTTACCATATGAATTTTTTCAATTCTCACTTTTTGATAACTCTAAGTTTTTGATCTCCAAAATATACTATATGGGTAGTCTTATAATGGATAAGACATTAACTCATTTGAAATAGTTGGGGATATAGCAGAGTGATGTTTTGAGTTGTTTCCTTACAACATTTGATAGTTAGACTGCTATTTTGAATGTATCTATTTTGGCACATGGATGTATAGATGCATTGTAAGACCCTATGGGCATGTTTAGATGTTAGGCATCATACACTTTTGGTTGTTTGCATTTTGCTTAGCATATAAGTCCCATACTAGGGCATTGTATTGAAACATGTCTACAACATTTATTGTATGTTGTTGGCATTATAAACTTGTCTTGCAGTTACATTGGGAGTTGTTTCATTTTTTGGCAATTCACTGCTTTATAGGATGTGACATTTGGGCAAGCAGTTTGATATGTTGTAATCACTTTTGCAGTTGTAGATTCACTTACTCATGCCTTTGGATTAGGAATTTTTACAATTTTATTGTGAATCATTTTAACGAAATTTTTTTATATCTCTTGCTATGATTGGGTTTTGTTTTCATGGATGTAGTAGACCAGTTATAAGATTTCAGATGATAGTCAACTTTTGGAGACCAAAAGCCTCTTTTGTAGGGAGGTGTGATCTAGAGTTCATTCTATAAAAAGTCTCCAAATCATGATGAAACCAATTTCATAGTGTATATCTCATCTAGAGATTTTTGACACTTTTCACAGTTTGCAAAATGGATACCGTATGCAAAAGATATGGTATGTTGAAGTTTTCTTGTGATAGGGAAAAATGTGATGTCACAAGATGACGTGGCACAATGTGGACACGCCAAGTGGACCAATCAGGTGGTGACACATGGTAGTCAATGGGAGTACATATATTTGAAATCACAAAGTTCATAGATTTGAAATTTCAAAGTCCATATAAATTATCTGATTGCAATGTATTTACAAGTCCGTAGATTCAAAAATTGCAAGTCCGTAGAAATCTTGCCATAGGCAAAAAAAAGGGGGGTATCAAAAGTGATGTGGGACTATTTAATATGCCAAGTGGACCAATATCCATTTTACACATGGAAAAATGATTCAGTGCAAAAAAAATTTGGTTTGGTGTTTTTTTATTCATATGTTATTTGAGAAATTGTATTTAAATTTCAAACGTTATTTACTTTGAAACAAGGCGCTAAAGGCCAACTTGCACAAGCTGCCATGTCACCCACCACATCACCCCACCAATCATGTAAGGACCAAGTCTAAATGGCTGGTGCCTAATTATAGGCATTGGAAAAGGGATCAACTTACCTATTTTTAGCTTGTCAAACCATTATACTCAGCACATGTGGGATAAAGAAGAAGTCAAAAGCGCCCAAGGAGGAAGACTGGCGGTTCCAAGCACCTAAAAAGGAGGCCAATGGTTTTGAATCCTAAAAATTTGGCAAAAAAAGTTAATTCTTTGACCACTTCAGCCATGGAGGTCGAAGTGTTATAAAAGGGATGAAAATCTACTTGAATAGACACAGGAAGCCAACTGTGTATTGGAGATTATAGACCCACTTACAGTATTTGGTCATTTTGGAGCCCTTAGAGGCCGAATCAGAGCTTGGAGTAAACTACAAAGTTGTTTATAATTATTATACACTCTATGAAATATATTCATTTTCCCATTTTGGAGAATTTGTGATGTCATTTTAAGCTATGGAAGTTGCCAATTTTGATTTAGAGAAGCCTTTGCTTGTGATTCAGGAAGGTGAAGGACGTACTGAGTCAGCCAAGGTCTTTCGAAGGCCTGATCACTATTATTGCAGAGAGATATAATATTTTTTTGTTTGTAAGTATTATTTTGGCTTTCAAATTTAGCAACAATTAATGGATCGATTCGATAAGAACTCGGTGACGTAGGAAATTATGAACCCCGTAAACAATTTTTGTGTTTTGATATTTGGATTCATTTTTGCATTTTAATTTCAGTTATTATTCAGATTATAAATTCAGATTTTTAATCAGAATGCAAAATTTAATGAATTGATCATTTACAGGAAATTGGATAAAATTGATAATTTGAAAAATCTGACAGTTTCAATGGATATTTGATGTGATCTATTAATTCATCTTTATTTCAGTTTTGAAACTTGATTTGGATCAGATTTTTAATTAGATTTAATCATTCCAACATCTTATAAGTTGATAAATTTAGAATCCATGCTTTTAAAATTTCACTTAGAGTTTATTAGTGGAGTTTACGGATCACCTTAGATGCTCTCAAATTATCTAAAACACTATTTTAGGGTTTTTTGGCCCCTTAACAAGGTTCTAACTAGTTTGATCTTGGTTATCTATTATTGTGGGTCCCTTGACCTTCTTCTCTCCCACATTTTATTTTTTGGCTTACATTCCAATAAGGTCTTAATTTGAATTTTAGAAGTCTATAAGTATGCATGCATGTTATTGCATTTAGTGAAAATGATTGAAACTCAAATTCAAGGAAACACTTTGATTTTTATTTCTGTACCATATATTAAAGTGTAAGAATATAATCACATTGTTATGGAAACACTTATTGTGTTGGGTTTTTGTTGTATGCTTTTCATGATTTTCATACCTTAGGTATTGTATTCCCTGACATGGCTAGTTGGGTTTGGGGTATTGCCATTACTGGTGGGTAGGAGGGTCGGGGGTTCAAGGGTAGAAGACTCTAAGATTTTTTTGGTAAAATAATGGATGCACATTTTGGTGAACCCATGGGTATTTTTACCTATACTAACATATGCATGGTTTTAATACCCATAGTTTTATACCCATTGTATTATAATGTCATTGGGATGCATTTTTATTGATGTGCCTAAAAATACTCACACATAAATTATGGTATATAAAAACTTTGAAGTACATTATTATATCATAAATGGTTGAGTTAATGCAACAAGAATAAGGTTTATGTGTTGGGTGTTTTCCCAAAAGGATTTTCCTAAGTGAAAATATTGTGTATTATGTGTGTGTGCCATTTTTTCTTCTATTATAGTTTGTAATATTTTCTTGTCCTTTATTATTTTATTGGTCTATTTTATTTTCATGTTGTAACAGACATTGAAATAAAGTAGTTAAATATCATATAAAGTATACTAGTTGCTTACATCTCATACATATGGATAAGGGCCAATATTAAATCAGACTAGTTACTAGAGTGCATGAGTGATGATTTTATACTTGTTCAAGAATATATATTTTATTGAGGTAGGCTCCTCATAACTAATTCTATTATTAATGGTCTTACAAGGTGCTTTTGAGCCAATTAGGATTGAGAAGAGGGATAAATAATTATGGGAGATTCATAGTTCAATTATAAAAATTTGAGAGAGGTTTTGACAAGAGAAAATGAAGGCCAGTGCAAAATTTATTCATAACATGTCATCATTGATTATATTTGGACACAATGAAAAAAATAGGGATTTGTCTGCTAAGATTGAATCCTCATACTTTTGGCTAGACTAGGATCAAACTCCTTATTTTTAACACATTCTCATGTCTGCACCAAATTTATTGTTTTGGTCTAAGACTGATTATGGACCTTTTTTCATGTGTTTTTAGTGTCAACAATACATAGGTAAATCAAAATTAAAGCATTTCTCTATGGACTATCTTTTCAAGTTTCAAACATTTTAATGTCTTTTCTTTGTATATTTCAACTCTATTATTATTAATATATTTTTGTATTAAATTTAAATTTATCTAGTATGCATGTTTACATAAATTTAGCATATAATTATTAGCCTAAAAACACATTGTACTCTTTACCAATACTACATAAATATGGTCAAAGAAACTTATCATATTTTTGAGTGAGATTGATTGAAGTAGTAAATGGATATAATTGATAGGGAGAATAATTGAATGAACAATTTGGTTATTGTTTAGATAAATCAATAAGATATCATGGTTATAAGGAAGAGGGAATGGTTTAGTTTTTTTTTATTTGTGAAAGTGGAAATACACAACATAATTTAATTAAATAAATCTATTACATTTATATATCATTATATGTTCATCACAATGACCATTTATAATAACATAATCATCTCAAACACGTAACATTTATTTGGTTTGAAGGTCTTAAATCATACAGATTAAAACTAATTTAAATGATTTTGGTTAATATAGTAGTTTTATCAATGTAAATATTAATATTTAATATATTTATAAATAAAAGGGATTAAAAAAATATTTGAACAAATATTTAATCAATACATTTATAAATAGATGTTTAAGATTATTTTTGTAATGTAATTTTATTTTACTAAAAATGATGTTTAATAGCTTTTTATTTAAATTAAGGAAACAAAATATTATATTTAGAATAAATTTGTTGAAATTAATTTATTTTAAATATATTAAAATAATAATTATAAACTAAGTTTTATATATAATTATAAATTTAAAAATTACCTTAAATAAATTATAAAATAAAATCAACATTTTAAAACCAAAAAAATCTTAAACTATAAGATTTAAAAAAAAAGAATCTTAAAATATTAACACTTAAATAAAAGATACAATAGTTTTTATTTTAAATAAGTAAATACACTTTATTGGTGCTTTTATTAATTTAAAACAAGTTTAAGTTTGAAAAAAATATTTTAAATATAATTTTTGTTTTTTAAAAAGAAAGTAGTAGGGAAAAAAAGAGTGAAATATAGTCTCTTACAAATAATTATTATAGCTAAGGTCAAATTCTTATGGGAACATGGTTACTTCATAGTCATGGCCCATGATACGTCACCACCCTCTATTTTGTGTGTAGTGTGATGTTTGTGTCATGTGTTGAGAAAACCTAAACCTAAACCTAAACTTTTTGGTATGAATTTAGGTACTAATTACCAAATTAGCCAACCATTCTACAACTCACTATCATCATTTTTCAATATTTTAAACCATTATTTCAAATCTTTGATCATATATATATATATATATATATATATATATATATATATATATATATATATATATATATATATATATAGACACACACACACACACACACACACACACACACACACACAGATGCCATACATGAGAAAAAGAATGTTTTAAAGAGTTGAAAATCTTGAGAGTAATCCATAAAGAATCTCATTGCATGTGTGTGTGTATCTTTGTATGTATGAAAAAAAGGAGTGAAATATAGTCTCTTACAAATAATTATTATATCTAAGGTCAAATTCTTATGAGAACATGGTTTCTTCATGGTCATGGCCCATGATATGTCACCACCCTCAATTTTGTGTGCAGTGTGATGTTTGTGTCATGTGTTGAGAAAACCTAAAGCTAAACTTTGTGGTATGAATTTAGGTACCAATTACCAAATGAGCTAACCATTCTACAAATCACTATTATCATTTTTCAATATTTTAAACCATTATTTCAAATCTTTGATCTCACTCACACACACACACACACACACACACACACACACACACACACACACACACACACACACACACACACACACACACACACACACACACACACACACACACACACACACACACACACACACACACACACACACACACACACACACACACACACACACACACACACACACACACACACACACACATGCACACGCACACGCACATGCATGCACACACACACATGCACATGCACATGCACACGCACACGCACATGCACATGCGCGCGCACACAAACACACACACACACGCACGCACACACACACACGCGCGAGCGCGCGCACGCGCGCGCACAACCCTCAGGCCATACATGAAAAAATAATGTTTGAAAGAGTTAAAAATATTGAGAGTAATCCATAAAGAATCTCATTGCATTATTTAGGGTGCTTTTAATGTCATTCTCAAATCATGACAAATATTAGGTGGATTTTAAGGAAATATCCAAACTATAATAAATTCTATTGAATGCTATATAATTGCTACTCTAGCATCCAAAACCCAAAAATGTGTAGCTTACATGGAGTAAAATTAAGATTAGGAATAATTTCATAGTTGAATCCATCGATAGATGTCTTCTTAACTTAGAGTGGATCTAGAAAATTATATTATTTGATACTCAAATATATAGGGAATAGGTTCACATCATTTATTGATTATTCTAAGTATCTCAAGACTCACTAAGAAGAAGGATTCCATTCAAAATTGAGTTGATATGGACCTTAGACCTTTCACCAAAAAACATGATCATAGAATGATATTTGTGTCAAGGGATTTAGGATGAATTTAAGGGAAACTTAATATTATTTTTTATTATATTACTTTTACACATGATTTAATAATTAACACCATATTTTCTCTAATTATATTAGAATGTGTTATAAGTGAGCTTAATGATGATATATTTATATAATTATTCTAATATAAGTTATAAATGTGATTTAATGATAACACCATGTTATGATTTCACATTTTATACATGGTATGTGTAATCCCTTTTTATTAAGATGTGTGGTACACATGTACATATAAACCTAAAAAGGGGTAAGTGCACAGATATGGGGGGCCAAAAAGTGGACAAAAAATCATGTTTGGAGTGTTTGAAATGGTTTCACGTACTCAATTTTTAAAAGTGTGTATGAAGTTATATGACATTGGCTTGGTGATCACTAAGCCTAAACCATGTACATGGTTTAATGCATTAAAATTACTACAAAATTTTAACACATTAAAACCCCATATGTAGTTGTAAAGCAACATAACCATGTACATGATTATGTTTCTTTATAACCAAAGATAAAGCATTGATGCCATTTATTTGGCATCGACGTAAACCATGACTAAGAGAAAACAAGAGAAAATACATAGTCTATAGTGAGACTAGGGAAAGAAAAAACACTCCATCAACCCAAATTAGATAATGGCACACCAAAATAGAGGTATGCAAACATGTTTTTTTGTATTTAAAAACAAAATTAGTTATTTTGTTGGATTTTTCTTGAATTTTTTTTTTTGTTTTTTTTAGCACATGCAGAGGCTAATGTGCCAAGTGGAAATGAAGAAAAACCTAACCATATTCTCCGTCCTAACCCAAAAAACCCTCATATCCTTTCTAACCCACAAAATCCTCCTATCCTTCCTCACCTACAAAACCCTCTTAGCCCTCCTATAGTTCCTCAAGCCCCCCAAGGTAGTCAAGAGGATTTAGCAACCCATATCATTAAAAATAAGATCAAACTTGAGAATTTGATTAGGAAATTGAGGGATCCACATCTAAAAAACCCCCACTAAATTTATTTGTCAAATACATTACATATATTATTAAGTAAAATTGACTCATTAATAGGTTAAATTGATAGGTGGGTTGACTATAGAAATAAATCTAGGGCATACTATTCTAACAAATTATCTATAGCCACTATGAGAGATAAACACATAACCAAATCCCAAATTTATACCCTATTAAATGATAAAATTAGTGTACCACTAGATGTGATGGCCAAATGGATTCTAATCCACTGGAATATTCATGATTTGATCAAACATAATTGTTTGGATCGATGGTTGGTGGTCTTTGATCACCTACCTTGCAACAATAATGATGGCCTAGTGTATTTTTCGGAAAAAATATATTTCCAATTTGTGATGGATGAAGTTCTAAACTATTTTGATTTCTTAGAGTTCCAGGGTAGAAAAAAGGGATCTACACAGGATAGGTTATGGGCACATCATGCACCTAATCAACCTATGAGAGTATGTAACCACAAACCACATCCTCCTAAGATCTTACCTTCTATAGTCAAGGAGACTATGGAGATTGATACTTTGCATGCATTTAAGGTTCTTACGAACACCCTCATCTAGTATATGAGCTAGGTTTTGCATACTCTTACTAGTGAGGGTAGATATGGCAAGGCTTCATCTAGTGCTACTACCTAGAAAACTCACTATTGAAGATCATGTGGTGCTATATGCATTGGACCTGAGAAGGAGGAAGATATCATGAATCCCACTCACGGTGGTATTTTCATGGGCCTAGATGATATTGATCTCACTATGTTTTAGTGGTCTACATTTTATCTAGACACCTTGGCTAAAAATTCATAGGTATATTTAATATTTTAATTGTTACAAAAAATTGTCAAACTTGTTAAATTTCAAATATTTGTACAATTTAAAAGGTAATGATTATTTTTCATGTAGAAAGCTTAATAATGTATATGAAATTTTGTATGTTTTTTTAGGATTTTAGATGCCACATGAGTATGTGTATTACTACTACTACACCTGTATATATATATATATATATATATATATATATATATATATATATATATATATATATAAAGGTGATTTTAAAGGATTAATTAATGTTATGGTTCATTATACATGTATGTTTTTGTATTAATATGATGAAGTGACTAAAAATGATCTTTTATTTGTTCAATTGATGACCACACTAAACACTTCACCATCTATTCAAGAGGGAGAAAATATAGTTGTTACTACTATGATTTCATCTACAACAAGAGATTTATTGTAATGTTTAAGTGTAAATAAGGATGTGTTTTGTAATTATTTTCTCTACTTAAGAAAATATTTGATGCATGAAATAATTTTCTTTTTAGAATCCTCTGGTGATGTCTTTTGGTCCTATTGAAATGATTATCAAGCATGACGTGGTATAGTTGGTAATTTAATTTGTAAAATTTTCTATTATATTTCAATGATATAATCAGTTGCCTTAAATGTTTATGAGCTAATTTTTAATTTTTATTTGGACCCAATCCTTGGGTTATCATGAGCATGTCACTGACTCTTATTGGTGATCCATTTCACACTCCTTTTTTATAGTGTGAACCTATCATTGACCCTATTGAATTCCATCTCCAAATTGACTGTGATCACTAAATTGTGATAAGTCCACCTATGAATAATTTTTTTTATCATTTTAAAACTTAACTTGTTAATTTTATACATAATAAAAACCTAGTAAGTATATCTAAGAGAGGTCTAATGTAATAGCCTATATCGTTATGTTACTAGGTCTCTTGAAGGTCTCTACAAGAAAGGCAAATAGAGTGATGTAATTAATGATTAACATCATGTCTTATGACATTTTTTTGTATGCCTATATGACTTTAAGTATAGTTTTTTTGCATTATATGCCTATATGACATTGACCCAAGATATTGTATTGTGTTCACATTTTGTGTGCCTTTATACATATTTTATGGATATGATACATACATATATTGTTCAACATTTCACTTTTTAAATATTCTCATTGATTTCACTTTTTGGATTTTGTTGAAATTTATTACATATTATATTACATGTTAACTTTATTATATGTCTTAATATATTTTTGAGAATTAAAAATCTACCTTTTATTCTATTGAATGTTGTTGAAATGTATGGGAATTTTATCTATAATTATGTTACAAAATTATTACAAAAGGTGTGGTAAGTAATCATGATGCAAGTAGACCTCGCTTAGATCTACTTACTAGGTCTCTTAAAGGTTTGTAGCCTCATTATTAAAATGAAGTTTATTTATTCTTTTATGAATATCCTTGATCTTATCAAGGTTGTCTTATATCCATAATTTGACCTCTTTCCACAAAACACAAACAATCTTGTTAGGTCTTTTCAACTAGACCTATAGCTTATAATGCTCTTCATTTGATCTTGGTCTCAACTCAAATGTTTATAAATTTATCAGGTTATTCCAAACTTTATAACATTATATGACTCCACCTATATATTCAACAATCCTCTTTTATCAATCTTCAACTAGAAAACAATATTCTACCCTTTACACAGTCCTTTAGGCCTTTTTCTAATGTATATTAACTTCTCTAATGAAGTTTTTTTTAAAAACCTAATATAATTATGAATTGGAATAAATTTAATATATTATTAATGTGATGATTTATTTAAATAACCATGTTTACAAATTTTCCTAGACTGGTTCCTTCAGGAAAATACAAAAACACACTTTTTTCTAGTCCTTTTAAGACCTTGACAAGTAGGTTTGTCATATTAGAATAATATGTTTTCTCATTAATAAAATTATTAAGGCATTAAATAGGGTTATTAAATCCAATTTTAAATTACTCAACATTACACATAGATTCCCCTTCCTTCAATGTGATTAATTCTTGATATTTAATGAAGAAAACAAGGATTTAGGCCTAATTACATAGGCCTACAGACCCTAAAACTATCATAATTAAATAATTAAAAATTATATAAACTTTAAAACTTATTTATTACATTTAAAATAGTTATTTATATCTCCCTCTCAAATTTCATGATCTTTCATTCATTCATTTTGAAGATATTCCAATGTTGGCTTCTTTAAACCCTATTTTTAGCTTATTTACAATCTTACAATAACACAATCACACATAACTTTAATTTTATGATTATTTAAGGAATTAAACCACTTTAAATAGATAAAATAACTCATTTTTCATCATATACCAAGTTTTATCATTTTTAGATTTTTTTTTGTGAAATACAAGGTTTTTTGTTCACTTTAACCCTAGATCAAGGTTTACACAGTCTTGAGATAACTGAGAGCAAATAAAAATGCATAATTTAAATTTTAATGATTGTTTTTTTATTATTTTAACTTGTAATAAGGTCTAAATAACCTCATCATATCCTTTCAATCACTTCTTAATCTTTAAAAATATCTAAATGATCACAGTGAACAAAATCCTTTCTGACTATGATTTAGCGATATACCTGGGAGCATAAATTGGATAAAGTATCAACTTATAATGACCTTCAAGGGTTATTTCACGACTTTATAAGACCTAAATAATTTTCTCTTAGTCTGTAAAATGCTTATCAACCATAAAATTCATAATAATGCATGAAAATACCTCTTTTTTAAAGAATGTGTCAACAATATTATGTTTTTGTAGATTATAACCATCATACATACTAAAATGAGGGTAAAGAAGAATCAGAACCACTTTCTTATGCATCCTTGAGGCTGAGAAAGACATTTTTTTTATTGTGTTTGGAATATTGGAGTTATATTCATAAATAATAAAGGGGCTGAGCAATGTAAATTAGTAAATAAATATGTAAGAATTGACCTACTAATTTTTGTAAATAGATTGTATTTTTACCTTTTCTAGATATAGTAGGAAGTGAGAGAGATTAGAACTTAGCTTATTTCAACTAATCTAAACTAAGACAAGGTCTGATACTAGAGGATTAGGACTAAGAAATAGTCAAAAATAGGTCTCTAGACTTCATTTCTTGATTGGATAGGAGAGCTAAAAATAAGACACTCTCCTGTCTGATGTTATAGTTCTATTACAACACTAATATCTTGAGGCTAAAATATTTTTGGGTTTTATTCATAATGCCTGTGTTACCTTGTCAATAAAATTTTAGCATCTGGGACCTCGTGGAACTCACTGTGTTCCTATTTTGATCTTCAAAACTCTTAGGAACTCCTAGTGCTTGAACATAAATACAAACTTGGAAAAGAGAGAGAAGGGGTTAGTGTGTAAAGAATATGTTGGATTCACTTCACACCCTATGTGTGGGCATTTTGCCTACATACCAATACTTCTAAGAGGGATTAAGATAATGTAGTTCTCTCATTGAAGTATTTAGTGTAATTTATGTATGATCAATGTAACTAGAATGTGAAATTGGATGTGCTTTAGTTGGCTAGGGATTGGTGTAATGACTTGAGTAGTATTTGAATAATATTGGAAGGTTGTATGTAAATAATAGGGAAGAGTTCTTGAGTTTATTGATTGTATTCTTGCATCTCTCTTGAAAATTAGTGCCAAACCTTCTAAATGGACTTTGAATGTCCATTTTTAGGATAATTAATGATCATGGGTTAGATGACTTTGTATTAGGCTGATAGAGAAAAAGATAAGGATTTGAGAAAATTTGACTATTAGATGAAAAAGTGAACTTGGACAATAGCATAAAAAATAGGACACCTTAGGTTCCAATGCTCCTATTTTATTTGGGAACTTTTGTCTAGAGGGAAAAAGACTTAGAGGGATGGATCTGGGCTTGGAAGGGCTGCCTGGGTCTAAAAAATCTAAGTATGAAAAGCTTTGGATGACTAGGAGTCAATAAAAGAAGTAGCCTAGAAGGGTTTTGTGAGCCAACATGAAGACCTATGGGTCAGGTGTCTTAGCCATGCTGAAGTTGTACAATTTCACATTTTACATGACTACATTCCCCCCCCCCATTTATTCTAGTGATGTAGCAAAGCAAAATACTAGGATAAATGAAAATAAAAAGCATGCCTAAACTTAATTTTAAGGATGAAGCTCATGAATTTGTGTGATGTTGGATGTGCATAGAGAGAGCACACTATGAATTGTGAATTTGCAATGAAAATATAAAGTAGATCATTTCTTACTAGAAATGTTATATCTAAAATAAGAATGTATAAGAGCTAAGTAAGAGGAAGAGAAAGAAATGAATACACCTCACTGAGAATGTGAACCAATACAAAACTTGTTGTGATGGTAAAATGTGTTAGATGATGTTGAGTGTGTGTTGAATCAAGAGTAATATTGTGAATGGATTTAATTGCTCAATTCCTCAAAAAGTGGCTCAAGAATGTAAAGGCTGGCATTTTGGATCCATCATCACCAACTATGTGAAGTTAATAAATCATATGTGTGCTAATTAATATCTAGACTATGTGTCCAATCCCTCTGAATAGGTGGCTCAAGAATACAAAGGTTAACTAGACCTTTGGATCCATCATTGCCCACTAAGTGAAGCTAAAAAGTGATACCGGTATAGAATAGATGTAACATGAGATGGATACTAGAGACTATGGATGCTCTATAAATCTAACAGTGTGGTGTGGATACCATAAATATATGCTATAAAGTAGGGCATTTTTGGCCATTTCAAAAGATGTAGGTTAGGCTTGTATGAAAGCCTCTCCAAAACTGATGCAAAATGCTTATGTAAAAGCCAACTTAGGAACTTGGGTACTCAAAAAGCTAAAATTATATGAAATTTTAACTCAAATGTGATGAAAATCACTTTTAGATGGAGTAAGGCATGCAACTACTGAGAATGCATAAAATAAACCAAACTTAGAAAGAAAAGAAGATCAATGTGCCACACACATTGCCCCCAATCACTGATGTCTAGAGCATGGATTATCATATGGAATTTATGACAAATACCTAATCTAAAATAAAAGTGAGAACCATCATATTGCACATGATAACCCACTGTATCTAAGAAAACTATACTAAAACTATTAAATCTGACTGATTTAGAAGTGCAAAAATTATTCCTAAACTAAACTTTTTGACTATATCTAGAAACCTTGAGTGTTTTTCTTCTTAGATAGGAGCACCAAAATGTGTACACACCTATGTTTGGTACTATTATAAATTTTTGGTGATGTTTTTAGTGTGAAAATTGACTTTTGATATGAAACTATCATTATTTTTTGCTCTAGTTTGACTGGTTTGACCTCTAGATTATGTACTAAGTGTTTTGAATGCTACTATTTCAACTATTAGGAGGTTTGATCTCTATGACAAACCCTTTTTTGATGCCCCCTCTTCTAAGGGTAGGAATGATGAACCTATAATGACTACCCTCAAAATAAAATAGTCCTACAAGTGTGTTAAACTATATATATATATGATATAACATTGAATATTTGACAAGATATTTCAAGATATAATAATATTTGATTTGATAGATTTTTAGATCAATAGGGGTATGCCTAGATAGATATAACAATGTAAAATCATGTGCAAAGATATTGAATTAGATTGGTAATGTTATATATTAGTTGTTAGTTGTTAGTTTAGTAGTAAGCATGAAGGGATGGAGCATGATGTCCATCATGGCATCCAAAAAGCAAGATAAATGCATGATTAGAATCATGGCATTACACATAGTCAGGAGCAAACAATCAAAAAAGAATATGAAGTAATAAGTAAGAAGCATAAAAGGGTGGAAAAGGGGTGATGAAAATAAGGGACATGAACACATGCCACTCAAGCTAGAAGACAAGCATGGAAGGCATGTTCAAATGCCACATACACATACAAGTGGAAGAAGAAAAGTTGGCACAAGGGCCATAAGCACATGAAAGAGTAAAAATAAAGTAAATTGGTAGATGTCCTAAGGTACACACATTAATAGAAGTAAAATACATTGGTAGATGTCTTAAAGCACAAATAGAAGATAAGGAGGAATTGGAAAGTACAATCACATAAGCTATGCTAAGCAAGGAATGAAAGAAAAAAGTAATAATTGGAAGATACAAACACATCTAAATAATCAAATAAAATGTGAAATTATGAAAAACATGTGTATTATAATACTAGGTATATGATAAGAAATACATAAGTGATAGGTACTAGTGAAATGTTGATATAGTAGTCTATGTAATCTAGTAAGTAATGTGCATCATTATGATAAATCAGAGTGTGTAGTGTAGGAATGACATAACCTGGATGGTGTAGTCATTTATAATATGCCCTCAATGGGTATGTATATCAATATGTGTCTTAAATGTAGAAGTATAAATGCCCCCTTGATGGGTAGAGTAAAGTAATCGAAAAGTTGGATGTCACTGTGCACACTCAAAAGAGATCAAGTGAAGCATGGTAGTATAGATAAATTGACATACAATAGCATGAAATAGAAACTATAAGTCCTAGCATGATATGAGTAATGTAAACATGGATGATGCATACAATCAAAAATATTTTTAGTTTTTTTGTAATTTTTTGAATGTTTTTGTATTTTGAAGTGTTATATTATTTTTGTACTTTTGAAAATATTTGAACTATGTAAAATCAAGTAGGAGATAATATGTACAATCAATTCTAGAAAAAAATGATACTAACTGATGAATCTCAGATGAGACTCCCTATCATGGTTTCCTATATCAAATAATGGGATCATGCATGATCATGAGGTACGATGGAGTGTTTGAAATTATGTAGTTGAAATTTGTGTACATTGTAACTGATCTAAAATCTTTGAAGTGGAAACTAAATGTGGGGTCCCCCTATGACTCTAAGAAGTGGATACAACTATAGGGCTCTTAAGGACCCATCTAAAATTAAGATAATAAGATTTGTGAATAGGTGTTCTCTATGTAGTTTTATGAGACCGCAATGTAACTACTCTAGATGTGAATATTATAGCTAGAAGCTATCTAGAATCCTAAAATTATGGGGGTGTATGAACCTTATTTATTGATGATGGATGTTGTAACTATGGCTAGATCAAAAGTGGAAGCTCTATTGAAACTAGAGGAGAAGCTCAAACCGATGAGAGAAGTGGAGCTGGTAGATGGCTCTGAAGTGGGGAGTAGTGACTCATAAGGAACTATGACAACTATAATAAATTGATTAGTGTGAATTAATTTAATGCATCTATGAACTATAAAAGGTACTACCCTAAGTTTTTGAATCCATGGTTAGTGTTAAAAACTCTTACACTAAGAACTATAGTGAATGGTGTGGGCACATATGTAGGACCAACCTATAATGAAAGTAATATCTTGCCCAATGAACTTTGTATATGCCTATTAAAACCACTAATAAATATGTTTGTTGGAGTGATATCCTTCTCTAAATAACCCAACTATTTTAAAAGTTTGAAAGTGCACATGTTAAGATTAGAACCATTGTTGATGAGTACACTACGAGTAGGCTAATTTTAAATATGTGCTTTAATAAATAGTGCATTATAACCTGTATTATCCTCAACAATCTCATGATCTAAAAAAGATATCAAAGGTCTTGCTAGAAATATGGACTCATACACCCCTATCATACCACTCAGAGGATGTGACTCAACTGAAGGTGCCTGGTATGTATGGTGAACACCTGATGTGTCCCCTTGATATTTTTTAGAATTATATGGAAATGGATCTAAAAATATTTTTAAAGCTTTATCTTGTGTTAGTTTTTACTTTGGAGGCTCAACTTGAGTGCCCAAATCAAGTAGATTATCATCAATCAAATCTTGTATCTTATGTCACAAATTGATGCATTTGTTTGTTGTATGGCTTGGAGCCCTATAAAAATAACAAAATGCATGTTGATCATATACCTGTGGAAGAGGATTTGTTGGATTTATGTCTTGAATACAAGGGAGATTGATGATGTTACATTCCAATAATTTTTGTAAAACTCTAGCTAGATAAACTAGTAGATTGGTAAATGTATGACAAGGAGGTGATAATAAAACCTCCTTGTCATACTTTGCTATTACTCTTGTTGGTTGTGTCTAATATATTTTAATACTTAATTTTACCCATTGAAATTAGCTTGAATTCTCTTCCCTTGAGTGTATGACATAATTCAGTGAAGGAAGAGAATATTTTGAACATAATAGATTCATGTAATACTAGTAGAAGGCTATGTTTGAATATGTCCTCTAGCTCTTGATCAGCCATGGGGCTAGTTAGTCTAGCTAAAATAGTCTTGTATCTAATAACATAATTAATAAGGGGTTCATTTGACCTTTGTTTTTATTATGCAATGTGTGCATATGAAACCTTGTCACCAATGTTGATATTGAAATGTGCTAAAAACATGTCTACTAAAGGATTGGATGTCATGACCGACTAATTTGGTAGACTATAAAACCATTGTAAGGCATAATCCTTTAGGCTTTTTAGAAAATGTTTGGTAAGTAGCTAGTCATTGGGTACATAATCCAAACATGCTTCATGAAAATCTCTCAAATGTGTCTCTATATCACCCTTGCTATCATAAAGAGTAAGCTTGGGTTGAAAAAATCCTTGTGGTGAGGGTGTAGAAGCAATGTGATGTGACAAGGGTGTATGTATTAAAAAAAAGGAATCCAGTGCCTATGTAGGTTTATAAATACCTTGCTTAATATGTTTCACCTTGAATTGATGAGATATTTTATCTTGCATAAGGGCTGCTACATTCGGAGATAGGGATGTGCTAGCTACAACTAGTGGCATAGAAGAAGGTTGGGGTGATATATGGTGGTTGAGACATAGTTGCCCCATAGTGTCATTTGCAATTGGCTGCTCTAAATGATTGAAAGATTCAAATTTTTTAGCCTTTTTTTATTTCCATGATATATTTTAGAATTATTGTATGATCTTTAGGATATTATTTAAGTCTTTCTCTAAAATTTTGTAAAATTAAATCTCTGTTGAGGACAACTTCATCATCAACAATCTATAGAAGTGGCTCAGTTGTCTAATGTGGTGGAGCATGAGCATCTTTATGTACCTCATCATTTTTGTTTTCATATTGTTCATGGTTATAGTTATTTTGATCAAAATTTGTATAATCTAGATGTGTAGCATCTATGGAAGGAGTGTAACCTATTTGTTTGTCCATTGTATATGAGCGAATTAAAGGAATTTGGATGAAGTTAGGAGGATTTCCACTAAGTCTTGTACTTAGTCTTGAAGGAAGAGATGCAAGGAACTTAGGTGGAATAATAAGAACAACTTGGATGATAGTATAAAAAATTAAACTAATATAATCTAAGTAAGGAACTAGAATATGCATGAAAAGGATACAGGACTCTGAAACATGTAAGGTGATACCTCAACAATCAAAAAGGAGCTAGTACATGCAACTAGGGATTTTTCAAAAATATTATTTGCAAAATATTATGAACTTTTGAATTTGAAATTGAATTTTTGATTTAGGTATGCAATTAAAAATGCAGAAAATGATTGGAATGTCTAAAAAATAATCGAGGACTAGTTGATGCAACTAGGGTTTGAATTTTTTTTTCAAAATTAGTATGATAATTTTAAAAATTTACTATTTTTTTTCAAAATTAGTATGATAATTTAAAAAATTTACTATGAATTTTTAGAATTTAACTTGAAAAATTTAGGAAATATCTAAAAATATTTCTAAAATTAGTAATATATTTTTCCTAGTGGTTTGAAAGTGTTTGTATGAAAATAGGACCTAGTATGTGCAACCTAGGGTTTGGTTGAATTTATTGAAAATATTTCAATTAATTTATAGTTTTTTGATTTTTAAATTTAGGAAAAATTATGAAAATATTTTAATAATAAAAAATAATTAGCCCTAGGGTTTTTAGGGGTTTTGTGTGAAAATTTGAAATAAATTGAGTTCACCAAATGTTTTATTATCTTTGGAATATTAGAGTTATATTCCTAAATAATAAAGTGGATGAGAAATGTAAATTATTAAATAAATATTTGAGTTATATTCCTAAATAATATAGTAATAAGTGAGAGAGATTAGAACTTGGCTTATTTTAGCTGATCTGGATTGAGATAAGGTCTGATACTAGAGGATCTAGACTAAGAAACAGTTGAAAATAGGTCTATAGACTTCATTTCTTGATTGGATAGGAGTGTTAAAAATAAGACACCTTGTTGTCTATCACTGTAGTCTTATTTTGACACTATTGTCTTGAGGTTGAAAGCTTTTTGGGTTCTATTTGGAATGCCTGTGTTACCTTGTCACTAAAATTTTAGGGTTTGGGACCTCATAGAGCTTATTATTTGCCTATTTTGATCTTAAAAAATCTTAGGATCTCCTAGTACTTGAACTTGAATGCAAAATTTGGAAAGAGGGAGAAGGGGTTAGTGTCTAAAGGATATGCTGGATGCACTTCACACCCCATGTTTGGGTGTGCTACCTACATCCAATACTTCAAAGAGGGATCAAGCTAATGTAGTTCTCCCATTGAAGTGATTGGTGCAATTTTTGTATGATCAATGAAACTAAAATGAAAAATTAGATGTGCTTCATCTATCTAGGGATTGGTGTAATGACTTGAGTAGGCTTTGAATAATATTAGAAGGTTGTATGCAAAGAATAGGGAAGAGTGCTTGAGTGTACTTGCTTGTATTCTTGTGTCTCTCATGAAAATGAGTGTCAACCCTTCTAAATTGAATTTGAATGGAATTTTATAGGGTAATTAATGATCATGGGTTAAATGACTTTGTATTTGGCTGATAGAGAAAAAGATAAGGATTTTAAAAAATCTGACTGTTGGAGGCAAAAGTGAACTTGGACAACAATGCCAAAAATAAGACACTATGGGTTCCAATACTCCTATCCTATTTGGGTGCTATTTTCCATAGAGAAAAAAACTTGGGGGGATGGAACTGGGCTCAGAAGGGTTTCTTGGGTCTAAAAAATCTAAGTCCAAAAAGCTTTGGATGACTAGTAAATAATGAAATAAGTAGCCTAGAAGGGTTGTGTGATCCAATAGGAAGACCTATGGATTAGGTGTCTTAGCCATAATAAAGTTTTATAATTTCACATTTTACATGACTACACATTCCAATATTATTACAAGTTCTTATTGATTCAAATTCCATCTAAATATTATTACAACTCTTCAAACCCATAGATTGCTTACTCCAAAACTAGAGACCTTCTACAAGTTCTTCCATTAACTTATTGACTTTATCCTCTCCTACATTCTTATTATGTTTCTTGACTCCTCTTAAATTGCTTCAAGCCTTATCCCCTATAACTCTATAAATAAGACCAAATATTTATTCAATTATTATGACTTATCCATAATACTAAATTTGACCTCTTTCCTTTGTTTACCTATAAAAGGGGGTTTACTAGGTCTTCTTCACTATAGGTATGTCTTGTCTTGAATATCATTATCTTATTCTTGAATTCAATCTTGAAAAATTATTTTATCTAATTAAGATTCCTTATGACTTATATGGATTATATCAATCTCATTAGTGTTCCCTAACTATAGACATAACCTTCACTCTCACTTTTGTATGAATCTTAGCAAAAAGACTAAACACACATTGTTTTAGACCTTGTTTCAATTTTGTCACCTTATGATGAAAAATGGGGTCACAAGGTATTCAAATTCTTATTCATAAACTAGGAGTGTAGCCTTTTTTATTGTTTCCAATTCCTAAATATAACTTTTTATTATTTTTTCAATATGTTATTATACTCCCAACATATTTTTTGTCAGGATCTTGCTCCTCAATTAGAGCACATATGATTACCTCTTGTATTAGAAACTAAACATGGAATTTAATCAGAATGAATAAGTAACTAGAAATATGAAACAACACAGGATATGAGAGACAATACACAATTGTATTAATAATCACTCAAAAAAAAATACAATAAAGAAGATGCCACTTCTTCTTCCACCTCAAAGGCTTGCCACACCTCAAGGACTTCTTCCCTCTCTCTCTCGGTCCCAACACACAACTCAAATATAGAATTGTTGTTCACCTCCACCAGTCAGAAACAATGCTGCTAGTACACCAAGTACACAACTGTACTCCAAGTAGATCTCCTGCTCTCTACTGCCACCTACAAATCACTAGACCTTACTCACCATTGTAGATCTCTAAATGTGGTCCTGTACACCTGCTGACCAAGATCATACATACACGAAGAACCCTTCTGATTCTCCAAACCAACACCCACACTTGGTACTATGGCACTAGGAGGAACACACCATTGCTCTCTTCTCTCTGAAGGAGCTTATTTTTCTCTCTTACTCTTTAACACTAATTTATAATATAGCCCATGAGTCTATTATATAGATATCATGCTTACAATAACTAGACTATCTTAATTACAATAATTAGACACGCAACTCCAAGACTATAATTAGCCTTTAACATGAAAACTAACAGTCCAAGAATAGACTCTCTGGAATTCACATGCAAACTGCATGTTCACACATAGGTTGCCAACATCAGCTCCTCCTAACCAATGTCGGTCGACTTGTAACCGATGTCAGTTGCTTTTTCACTACTATCTAACTGATGTCAGTTGATCAGACTGACGTCAGTTGCCCTGTAACTCATTCTTCAACTCTCTACAACCTCTACAACCTCTGTAACTCCTCCTGTTTGCATCTTGGTGAAGCTTTTAGGTCCATAACCTAACAATCTCCCACTTGGAGATATATAGGTGCACCTATACTTGTACCTATACACCATCTAATTTATTCCCTAGCTTGTATCCCTCTTCAAGATCAATCCTGAAGACCAACCACCACACATCCTGTGATGCTACACCTGTCATCTAAGTAACCTGCCACATCCGAACCTACAACTCCATGTAGTGAAGACCTTAACCCTACATAACACGTTAACCTACTGCTAGTCCCTCTTAGATACCTGAGAATCCACTGAACTACCCTCCAATACTCCTTCCCCAAATTGGCTCCAAACTTTTTGACAACTCCCACTACTTGGGAAAACTCAGGTCTACACCAGACCTTATGTGATTTCAAACCCTATTCTAAGCTCTACTTGAACTATCCAGCCCTTGGTGTGCTTACCAATTCTACATCCTACATCTTGAACCTCGCCAACACCTTCTTCACATCATCTCCCATTGGAGATCAACCTGTGATCTTCCATGTCTCTTATGCCAAAGAATTTCACTGCTCCAAATTCTTCATGACATACCTCTAAACTAACCTTACCCTTAGCTCAACAAAACCCTATATGTACGAACCTAATAGCATATCAACCACATATAGTAATAGGATAATGTTGCAACCATCATCCACCTGGTAAGTCAAACACAATGGTTACACAGACATTGACTGAAGCCCTGCTTTGTCATCCACCTGTCAAAAATTTGTACCACTGTCCTACAGCTTCCTCAAGACCATATACACTGGCCTTCTATCTCACGTATCCATCCACTCTCTTCTCTAACTTGGGAATCCATCCCTCATCCAGTGCTTTCTTCTAGTTGACAACTCCACCAACAAATACCTATTTGGTTCTTCTCCAAAGACTCACACTCCTCATCCATGCCAAGCTCTCACTATTTCCTGGATTCTACCTGCATTGCCTCTTCACATCTTCCTAGTTCTTAACCATCAATAAGCAATATAAAGAAGGTGAACAACAAATATGAGGTTCACTTACCCTTTCTGACCTCCATATGGGCATTTGAGACTTGTTGACAGCTTGTTGTCTGCCCACCATCCGTTCCAGTGATCGATCTCAGCCATCTCCCAATCTGCACCCGACCGATGTCGGTTCCCTACACTGACCCTGACTACTGATGTCATTTCCCTAACTGATGCTGGTATCCCTTCTACTAACATCAGTTCATGTCTGACTGACATCGGTCTTCTTGTTGTCGATGTCAGTTATTTTTTGATCGACGCTGGTACCTGTGTTCGCCTGTGAGTGATGACTTTTTACCCGTGAGCTCCTTTTGGATCAAAACCCTATTTAAATCAACACAACCCTACTCAAAATTCCTCAGCCCCTTAAACTTATCTTTGTCCATCATCTCCTCCATGAAAACCAAGGATTTCCAGTTCTTAAGTTTGTCAAAGACATCTGACCTCCGCTTAAAAACTTGCATTCCCCTCCTACATATGTGACCAAGCCTACAAAGCCACATCTCTGCAATAGAAGGTGAATCAATAATATAAGTAGATAGATAAAGGATACCTACTTTCTTACCACCATCTAATTCAAGTGCATCCATTGTGAGATTTACTGTGCATCTCTCATCACCTAACTTTCTTGAAGAAATTAGACTCATCTCCAAGACTGGAACCTGCATGACCTTCTTCAACACCTGTGTGTTACCCATCTACAATTTTAGCTTCACTTCCCCTTCGTCAATAATCTGACAAGGCTCACCAACCCCTAAATAAATCTCTCTAAAGTCTCCAAAGACATACCCATGAAAAGATTCTCTATTTCGGGCTGCATGGAAAGAGGCAAAAGAATTTGTAAATAAAGACTCTACTTTATCTAGAGCAACCTGTGCAACAACACCTACAACATCTGCTTCTACACACTGATCTTCTATTGACCAACAATCTTCCTTTACCTACTCTTTCTTTCCATCAATCAGAACATTTGTGCTATTCAGTTTCTCCATTCTTAGCTTACTTTCTTCTGCCATTGCTATACTCCCACTCAATCTAAAACCCCTGAGAGTGACCTGTAATCAAAAAACACTAACCAGATCTAAACCACCTGTTAGTCAACCCAACCAAAAGCTCTCATACCAACTGTCAAGTTGGTACCAACCTGGTCAACCTACTCAACCTGCTCTGATACCAACTGTCAGGATCTTGCTCCTCAATTAGAGCACATATGATTACCTCTTGTATTAGCAACTAAACATGGAATTTTACCAGAATGAATAAGTAACTAGAAATATGAAACAACACAGGATATGAGAGACAATACACAATTGTATTAATAATCACTCAGAAGAAAATACAATAAAGAAGATGCCACTTCTTCTTCCACCTCAAAGGCTTGCCACACCTCAAGGACTTCTTCCCTCTCTCTCTCGATCCCAACACACAACTCAACTACAGAATTGTTGTTCACCTCCACCAGTCAGAAACAACGCTGCCAGTACACCAAGTACACAATTGTACTCCAAGTAGATCTCCTACTCTCTACTGCCACCTACAAATCACCAGACCTTACTCACCATTGTAGATCTCCAAACGTGGTCCTGCACACCTGCTGACCAAGATCATACATACACAAAGAATCCTTCTGATTCTCCAAACTAGCACCCACACTTGGTACTGTGGCACTAGGAGGAACACACCATTGCTCTCTTCTCTCTGAAGGAGCTTATTTTTCTCTCTTACTCTCTAGCACTAATTTACAATATAGCCCATGAGTCTATTATATAGATCTCATGCTTACAATAATTAGACTATCTTAATTACAATAATTAGACACGCAACTCCAAGACTATAATTAGCCTTTAACATGCAAACTAATAGTCCAAGAATAGACTCTCCAGAATTTTCATGCAAACTACATGTTCACACACAGGTTGTCAATGTCATCTCCTCCTGACCGATGTCAGCTGACTTGTAACTGATGTCAGTTGCTTTTGCACTGCTATCTGACCGATGTCAGTTGATCAGACTGACGTCGATTGCCTTGAAACTCATTCAGCAACTCTCCACAACCTTCGTAACTCCTCCTATTTTCATCCTGGTGAAGCTTTTAGCTCCAAAACCTAACATTTCTAACCTAACAAAACACCTTCACTCTTCACTATGTTATCTTCTCTAAGACAACAGGATGAAATAGGGTTCTCTCTCTAGGACTATTTTTAAGGTCTGTCACCTTATTGGTTTTTAATCTCATTCAAAACTCAAAATCATCTTGAATTGGTAGGCTTATCACATCCCTCATTTGGTTGTCTAATCAAAAGAAACAACTCTCTCCTTTCATTTAATTGGTTCTTTACCAAAATATAAGGAACAAGGGTTCTAGACCTTATACACTGGTCTATAGACTAATTTTTAGCTATATCTTCCTCTATAGACCTCAAAAACACTTTAAAACTCTTTTAAAACCCCATGGAATTATATATTAGCATTATACAAAGTTTCAAAATATTTTTTTGGTTAGATTTATAGTTATGATAGCTCTAGTTGATGCACCTAGTGTCTTATTCTTTCTAGGCTAGTAGCTTACTCAACTAGAGTCTTAAACCAACTATAACACAATTACCAAAATAATTTATTATTTATATGGGATTCTCATATCCTTAAAAGTGTCATTTTACTCAAGTAACATGTTTCTCACTTCCTTAGGTTTTAGTTTTTTTTAAGGAGAATTGAAAATAGATGGTTTTAGGCCTAATCTACAAGCCTACAGTCAGAGATTTTGAAATAACCTAAGTTATAAGAAACTTAATGTAATTAAAAAACTTTCAACACATTCAAAACATATTACCACACCTTTATACAAAGTTTCAACTTATTTGAAGGGTTATTTTTTTACTTATGGAGTTTTTTGTGCTCTAAACCCTAGTTTGAGGGTTTTAATATTGTGTTAAAACAATGAGTATGAATACCATGAAAATTAGATTTTAAAGAATGTTTGAGAGACTTTAGGTTTGGGTGATACTATTCACACCCTCATATATCCCTATCACTTAATATTATCCCTGAATCAATCTTCAAATGCGATAAAAGACCAATTTTTATTGACTGTCAAACCTTGAAGGACTATTTTAGATAATATGGACTTATCAACAGTCCAAATTTTTGAAAATTATCAGAAATAAATTGGACTGTATTAAGATTAAGTTTGACTTCTTACAAATAAATCGCATCTATCTAATTTATTTGTAATAATTCCAAATTATTTAAAATGATTAGAAATAATTAGTAATTGAAAACTATCATAAATAAATTGGACTTCATCAAGAATTAATTGGACTTCTCAAGAATTAGTTGGACTTATTACAACTAAATCACATCTATATAATGTATTTATAATAAGTCTAAATTATTTAAAATAATAAAAAATAATTAATAATTATTTTTAAAAAAATTATCGGAAATAAATTGGACTTTATTAAGAATTGATTGGAATTTTCAAGAATTAGTTGGAATTATTACAAATAAATCGCATCTATCTAATGTATTTGTAATAAGTCCAACTTATTTAAAATAATAAAAAATAATTAGTAATCATTTTTTTTTAAAACTATCAAACATAAATTGGACTGCATCAAGAATTAGTTGGACATATTACAAATAAATCACATTTATTTAATGTATTTAAATCACATCTATCTAAATTATGTATTTTTTAGTAAGTCCAAATTATTTTAAAATATAAGAAACAATTGAATTTATAATATACCCCTCTTTCACCTCAGTTAAAATAAATTGAGATTTACCAATAATTAAATAGACTTATTACAAATAAATCACTTCTATCTAAATGTGTAAAATAGTCATAAGGCCCATGGTATTTCTAATATCTTCAATCAAATTTATATGGATATTCAAAATGGGTCACAGAACATCATTTACAAATAATAATATTGGGAGGTTTATTTATTAAGGAAAAATAATTCATACATCAATTGGGCACTCAAATGATATGTGATTTAAATCACTTGGGATGACTGGGATGCCATGTGTAATTAGTTGATTGGATCATAAAATATTTGTTTAATCTTCAGGTGATGTCCCCATGACCATTAAAGTTTATCTTGTATTTTTTCACATGCCACATGTCAATCTCTCAAAAACTAGTTCTCCCATGTTGAATTTGATGTTCGTGAGAGAGTCCCCAAGATTTTGCTAAGTGGTTTGATCATGGGTGTTCTAGTTGTTGGGCACATCCTTAAAGTTTATATTATTAATATAATCTCCCACATAGTTTAATTACTAATATTTTGATGATGTCTCAATCTTAGGTACTCATATTATTCAAGACTTTTATTGGACTAGTCATCCTTCCACACAACTGAGTTATTGAGATTATGCCATGTGGCACAATCTTAGTTGCTTAGATGAAGTGTAATTTGAAAATTTGAAGACCATTTATTGATATGCAAATGTTGAAGAACAAATAATGATGTGAAAAATCCAAAGTGGGACATTCTAAAGTGTAAACCCTGAATACCTTTTCATAAACATGAGAATGTCAAAGTGTATTTTGTAATGCACAAAATCTGAAGTGTAAATTTTGATGTGCAAATTGTGAAGACCATTTTTTGAAGACCATTTTGAAGGATGTAAAATGTGAAGTTTAATTTGAAAAATAAAAAATCTAAAGAAGTTTTTGTGATTCTTGAAATGCGATCTTGCTATTTGGAAAACACAAAAGTCAAAGACTATTTTGAAACACAAGAATGCGAAGTGGATATTATAACAATAAAATGCCATTAAATAGATGCATAGTTATTGAAATACTAAATTGTCATAGTATAAAATATAAAACACAAATGCCAAAGTGTATTTTCCAAGACCCAAAATTTGAAGTGCCATTAGAAATAAATATAAATAAATAAAACAATAAAACATTATACATTCCAAAAAAATGGACTAAATTTTGAAAAAACATTCATATTTCTCATTCCAAAATTAAAGAAACACCATTAAAAAAATCTGCCAGTGTCATGAAATAAAAAAATGGTTCCAAATCCTTTATCACTATTTTTGAAAGTGCCTAGTGGGACGATGCATTCAAATAGTCTAGTACAATGCCTTTCAAAACATTAGTGAGAACATGTGTATAACCTCTTCAATTTTTATTTGGTTTTCAAGCATAGATGATATTATTTATGAATATGGATGATAAAGATGTGTTAGTTCGGTTTGGATTTCATATCTTTTCCAAATATCCTAAATAATTTTTTTCTTCTTCTACATTTTTTCCCTGTATGAACTGGGATGAACCAAGTTATTTTGATCCTTCATTCTATATCTCCATTTTTTTAGTATCTTAATATTGCTTTTTGCTTTACCAACCCATATTTTTTATTTCAATCTTGTAGAATTGTCAGGTCTATAAAATAACATATCTCCATTTTACTCATCTTGAGCTAGATCAAATGAATTTCTTTTTATTTTTCTTCTTAGACTAACATATGTATTGATAGATGCCACTTAAAAATCAAAGGTCCTATCATGAACCACTTTATACAGGTCTCTATGCATGGGTATTTTGTGGTGAGTTCTAGGACAAAAATCTCCTGTAAATTCAACTTCAAAAGGAAAGATGTCTTCTTTTATTGTGTCATGAATGTTTTGGAAGTAATATGTTATATCCTTCCACTTACTATTTCTAGTCAAACCAAATTCATTAAATTGTTATACATACTTAATCAAGTTATATTAAATTTATTTTTCACTCTGTTTTCTACTTTTATCTAAGACTTTTGTAATAATGTAATCTTGTGACTTTTCTCTATTTTTCAAGTCTTTGAAAAATATTTTTGTCAGATTACCTTCCCTTCAGCTAGTAACTATTAACATAGTCTTTGAAATATATTACTTCTTCAATCAAATATGGCATGAAGTTTCTTCTATTTTCACACCCTATAACTATCAATCATATCTACCACACTCCATACATCTTTCCTCTTTATACATTCAGACAAGTTTCCAAATATGTCTTCGATGTCCTCATGGGTATGTCCTACATGGATAAATCTAACCTCAACATCAAGAAAAACACTTTTGTATACAAGGAAAGATAAATATTGTAACACAAACTTGTATAAAAAAACATTATTTTGTGAAATTGTAAATGTAATATTAGTTCCATATAAGGTTTGACATTTTTAAAATATAATTATGGATGGAATTACATGTTATTATTATCCCCACAATAGTTTTCTAGTTGAAGGTATAGCCTGGAAGGAAGTTTATTGAAGGCGCCAATTGATTTTGATTATTCTATGTATTTTTTGCATTTAGGGTAGCATTTATTAAATAAAATTGCATCATACAATGGATATTTTGAAGATCCAAGTTTATATATTAAATATCTATAAGTATTTGGAATTTTTATTTCTATATCCTTGAAGTAATTTTTCAATGAGGTGATAATAAAGTTAGACCCTCCAAGAACATACGGTAAAAAAATGTCCATAGCCACCTGCACCATGGCCATGTGTTATAATCCCTACCATTGATAAATCTACTATTCTGTCAATAATTGCTTTGCTTTTTATCACTATCTCTGGAATAATTTTTTTTTGACATTCCACCTTATCATGAATGACACTGAGGCATTCTTCAGGTTATTTCTTTAACATTCATTTGTGTGTGTAATACATTTGTCTTGAAAAACTATCTAATTTGAAAGCATCATGAATTATTGATCAATAAAATCTTCTTTATATCTAAATAGGGACTCAAATAATTTTTATTTAGTCAACAATATGCATGTCTTGCACTTATCAAAGTCATCAAACTTGGAAATGGTCACATCATGAAAATTTGTTCTCCACATGTTATTGAATTTTGGCTAGGATATTAGCTCATATTCCATATTTGATAGTTATGTATTAATGTGGTTCTTCATAAATTCTTGAGTGAAATATGTTGGAATATGTCAAATATTTATTATGATCCATTTATATCTACCTAGCATCTTAGTCGTGGAGAAACATCTACAAAATCATCTACCAATTGGTCCAACAAATCTTTAGCTATCATTGTCTTCTTTTGTAGCTTTTGTCAAAACCTCCATGTATGGAATGAATTTCATTCCCCATTTTTGTGAAAATTTTAAATATCAAATAATCTACTTCTCTTCGATCCATATATTTTAATCCAAGCTTCCAAACACATCTTTATACCCTAAAAATCAATGGTAGTCTTGTTTTTATTTTTCTTAAACAAACTGGTAGAAAGGGCATCCAATATTTTTTGCCTCCTATATGTTGTGGTGAAATCAAGTAAATTTATCCTTTAAAATTTTAGCATCTCAAATGAAAATCCTAAATGAAAACATTTTTTAGTATAATATTTATCTTCATACACTATTGTAATCTCATTATCTATGCTTTCTTCAAACTCCACTTGGTTGAGTGAAGTGTTTGGCTGAATTATTTTTTGACCCAAGTAGTTGTAGGCATGAGTTAATTTTTTTGGATGCCTTTGCACTAGGAATTTCATGTAAGGAATAAATTTAGTATCCACTACTTCCCAAACATTTCCAATTTCTTTCTCCTTTCATGTCATGTATGGTAAATTGATTTCTCTACATTCAATGACCACTATAATGTTGGAAGTCCATCTAAAAGATAAATGTTTTAGTTACCTATATACTATAAGTCTCATAATGTTTTATAATGTACTTTATGTAAATTCTCAATTCATTTCCTAAGATTGGGAAAGGAATGCAACCAAAAAAATCCCCTAGTTGTGAAAATTCAACATAACCAAAGCAATTTTTCATCACTTGCAAGATTTGTACTTTTGTGCAATAAAAGTACCCTTTCCCAAATAAAATTATTTCTTAGGATATGAAATGTGATAGGATCATCGATATATCAAACCAATGAATCCAAGCCACATTTTTATTATTGTGATGTTTGTATATGTATAACTGAACTAAAATTATTTTATCTTTCTTCCATGTCATTCTCTATAAAAAACTTGTTTGTGATATGTTGCATCATTCTTATGCTCCATATAGTAAAACTATCAACTACATCCCCTAAATTATCCATAAAAGTTATAAGAAATGGAAGTGGTAGAGTCAGATAAAAAACTTTAATCACATTAACACTTACACATTCAATAGGTATTTTCTCATCGTGTCATGTGGAAGTGAGATTTATGGATTATAGAGAGTCAACATCTAGACCTAGAAATTTTTGTATTCTTCCTTCACCAACAACCTTACCATTATTTATGAGAGAAACATAGTCTCCACATTGGAAAGCTATTGACATATCATTTTTTAGCTTAGACATCTACAAAATACATGAGAAGAGTTTTTAATTGGGTTATTTATAAAATCAGTCCAACTTATACCTATATGTAGGAGATAAAGCTTTATGTATTCTATAACATAGGCATGGAGATATGTTAAAACCTAAAAATGTAAAAAGGTAATGTATAACTCTTTTTTTTAACAACATGGTTTATGTCAATTGAAAAAAATAATAGCTTTTAATATCATATATTGCATACTTCAATCCTCATTTCATCCTACTTTGAAGGTATCTCCTACGAGGTACCTTTTAAACATGCATAAGAGTAGATAGTCGCATAGAGAAAAATAACTAATTAAGTCAACATTCAACCATGTATTTTATTAGTGTACAAAATGATATTGAGTAATGGGAGTTTTGAGAAAAATTATGATAAATGATTAGCTACTTATATTTTTGGATCCTATATGTGATTTGAACCTCTGTTTTGAACCCAAGAGTTTGAATGTATCTCCTAGTAGATATCTTTCAAACATGCATAAGGGTACCCTTGAAGGTATTAAAATGCCCTTCAAGGTATGTTTCAAGGTAGTATTGGGTGGTAACTTGAAGTGCCTTATAATACAATCAAGGATACCCTTATACATGTTTGATAGGTATCTCCAAGGAGACACCTTCAAGGTACCCTTATGTATGTTCACCTTTTATTTTATACATGAGGTCTAACACTTTTTCATTATTTCTCTGGGCACTTACCAACTCATCAAGATATACCACATGGAATTCACCCACTCACCCAAAGTTCCCCAAAACAAATAAATTAAGCTTAAGACTTAATTTTTCAATAATCAAGGACATGTGTCATGCACCCATGAACCCATGACATTTCAACACTCAAAAAATATTTCAAGTTCACTAGGTGAGTGACTCTCTAAGATTATGCCAAGTGTCTCCATCTTATTTACTCAGAGACTAACATATTAAACTTGATGTATGAAATCCTTGGGCAAACAGGTAAGAGATATCATGATGAATGTCATCATCCTAATCATCCAAATATTGAATCCCCAAAAAGCATTATATGAAATCTCCCAAACAAGTGACTCAAAATGATCTTGTAAAGTGGCACCATTATAAGAGTCTGACATGATTAAAGTTTCACCATCCCATGAATTTGATGTGATCAAAGTGTCACCATCCCATGAGTCAAGTGAAATTTAAATATAAAAAATAAAAGTGAGGAGCTAAAGCCATTGACACCATTAATTCACATGAAATAAACAACTTTACATTTAATTAGGTGAATCCAGTGAATCTAAAGGCAATTTGTAGAGCCAATAACATTCATATTTCCATCAAACTAAAAAATTACAAGCTAAATTATAAACCCTTGCAAACTAAAAGTTTCATAGCCACATAACCATGGCTTCCTCATCTCAAAGTTCACTTCCTCCATCTGCATATTTAATTGTAGGACCAATAGAATATACTAACATAGTGTTTGATGAAGTTATCCTCAAATACAAATTCAAGTATTTATCTTCTATTTGGGAAGAATTCAACCAGGCCAAACCTTGTAGTTTGAAGGACCAACTCTCTACATTCTCATGGAGGTATTTGGACAACTTGTTGGTAATCAAGGTAGAGGGTTTACATAACACTACAGTTAAACCTGAGGTAATGCCTTGCATCAAATTATTATTTGATTTATTTATAAATGGTAAAATTTATGGGAAAATATTTTACTTTCATGAAAGTAGCACACCAGTGGCCCACCTTAGTGGTAGAGCATTCGAAAGGTACTATAGGCTACCTACCCCTAAGATAGCATACAACCAAACCCTAGTGAATACTTGGATACATGTAAATAATGTATCTACCAAGCTAAAAAAAGGGATAAAATTTGATAGGCATTTAAATGTCACAAAAATTTACCCCTGAGATAACATACAACCATTTGATAGGCATTTAAATGTCACAAAAATTTCATAGAATTTTTTATATAAGGGCTAAAATTTGACAGGCATTTAAATGTCACAAAAACCATGATCTGGTACACACAGAATTTGGGACCCAATGAGATGTTTATGTGATAAATGTCACTAAATTATGCATTCATTATTTGTAGAGACTTAGTGTGTGAAATTGGTCTATAGAGATGAGATCAAACCCTAAATAAAATATTTACATGCAATCAGAGGCGTTATTTTTTCTATCCCCATAGCCACTTTCTAAGTTGGAGTTCGAATTTATATGGACCTATTAAACAAAATCTACATTTTTCCTAGAATGACTTATGTTAATGAGGTGTGTATTCTCTTGTTTAACCTTATTCTCACCTCCAAAAGGATAATTTCCATAGGGGAAATCATCAGTTCCAACATCATCAACACAATAACTAATATAAATAACTCCTCAAATAACAAATTCTATATGATGTCTTACATGGTGGATTCTATATTTATAACCATTCATGCATCTTTTGATGAGCCTTGGGAGCCTTCTGAAGAGTACCCTAAGATTAGGATATGTGAAAGGTTAAACATCTTCCACATTCATATGTCTACGTTGAACATGACCAAGACTATTGAGACCTTCTACCAAATGGTATACCAAGTTACCTATGGTAAAAACATGCCCAAGATCTTAGATCAAATTAGGAAGAGCATAGGTAAGATGGGGGATTATTGGTTCTATGTAGACTGCACCATAATTAGGATAGAGGGCACTAGAGCCTACCCTATGTATCTACCTAGGTTGGTCCCAAATAAAGTTGTAGAATAATAAATTATTGCCTAATTGCTTGAATCTATGGCTATTCAAATAATAAATAAGAGGTAAGGATTTATGTATCTGACTCCCATTAGTATTGGTAGAATTCAATACACTAAATGGGAACACTTCCATCTAGTGGGAAAAATCCAAACCCATTATGATTTCAAGTGGGGACCCTATAGAGAATGGGACCCTAGGGAGAACATGAAGAAATACCTAAAGAGACTCAGAGGAAGGGTAAATATCAACTACATGCACATCCACACTTGGCATGATGAGGTGTTTATGAACACCCTAAATGATGTAGAGGTCAACACTATGATGAATAAGGTCACCATGTCAATGGTGGTGGTTAGGCACATACATTATAATAATGAAATTACCAAAAAATAGGAAAAGAATATTAAAAAGGAGCACTAAATTTTGGATCCTCCCAAAGGGGCCCTTTCACAAATGGGAACACAAGATCAAGAACCCCGTTAGGCATATCATTAGGCCTTTCCACCCTCTATTACCATCATAACAACTTTTACAATGGCAACGATCCTTTCTCTACCCTATACAACATAAAGAACCACAAATGTCATGGGTAGTGGTGGATTTTTCCCTATGTTATTTTTTCCTCCACTCATCATAGTTCAAAAAGTTCATCTTCTTTCCTTCCCCTCCTCAGTCAATTCTCCTTTGCCACCTTCACCTCCAATTCATGCATCAACCACTGTTATGAGGACCGATGGATCCTTCTGTATGTTTCCCTTTCATCCACTCACCATAGAATAGGAAGTTCATCTTCCTTCCTCACCTCATCTACTAGTTAATGTCCATCCATTCTCCCCTCATCTCCACCCATTATCACACTATTTTCATCAGTTATTATTCCACTTCCCTCCACACAAAATTCCACCCCTATCATGGATCTTATTTTATACAAAATGAAACCCAAGAAATATTTGAACTCACCATAGTGTGTACCTATCTAAGAGGAAAGTAATGAGGGATCAATGGGATGTTTAAAGGGAAGGAAGGGTTATAGAATAATAGAACCCCTAGAGGTATTGGATAGTGATGAACTAAATAAATTTCCCTCAGATGAAGAAGAATGGGAAGGTGAATCTGAGACATCACTCTCAATATCTATTAGTGAGACTATTATGAGACTACTAATATTGATCTTGATGATGAATGGATTAAATAACAAGAGTCCCAATCAATGGATACAAAGATTTTTTGGACTAGTTCAGTTTACATTGAGATACTTTCAAAAGAGGTAGACACCAAGGATGAAGCAAATTTAATACCCCTAGATTCCATAAGTGGATAATTAGTGAGAGTATCTCCAGGTCCTTCATCCCCAAATATAGTAATGATAACTACTGAAACATTTCCCCTAGTTACTTAGGTGCAACATGTAAGTAACTCATCCCACTATTTTTTGTCTTCAACTTCTATAATTTTTACTACAATGGCAACCAGTATTGTATCTCCTTCTCATTATTTAAATTATTTGAATGAGATTTAGATTAGTACACTCCATAATTCACCTAATAAAACTACCGTTGGACTCACATTTTCATTATCCACTGAGTAATTATAAAATTTCCTCAATATTCCCTCCACATACTTCTACTTCAACACAACTAACCCTCCCCAACTATAGAAATGAGTCCCATTTGAAAGCCTATTCTCTACCTCCATTTTTTCTCCACCTATTTCCACATATCAACCATACACCCAAATGTGGATGCCAATAACCCAACATACTTAGACTTATAATGTTGTGTTGACCACCCAAAAAGGGTTTAAAAAGGACAAGTTGGTTTTGGATATGATTCCCCCTAAAAAGGTCACTAGTTGGAGGTGGGTAATCCTAGATTTCCCATAAACATGACCCTCTTCTAGTAAAGCCCATTCTCCCTCTAGGAAAGCCTCAATATTCCACTCTATTAGAGCCTAAAAATCCCATTGAGCAATCAATAACATTGAACATACCAAAATGGATAAAAATCTACAATGTGTAAAAGAGGATATGTTAACCCTGGTAGTCATTAAGCAATCGATGGTCAAGTTCCATTTTGATAATGAAATGAAGACCATGAGGAGGATAAAAAGGAAGACCCTTATGGTAGAATGGTAGGAGGTGAAATTGGAATAAATGGAAGATATATTATCTCTATCTAAAAGAAGAAAAGTATATCCCTCTGATATGAGCTCTCTACCCTAGGAGGATCCCTATACCTTTATGGATTTTTTAGGGGGTGATCAAAGAAATGTTCAAAGGATATGATAGAGCCATTGAATAATTAAAAGGAAGAACCACCATACAAACCCTAGTGGACATCATTGAAAACATATATGGATTAGCCAAAAAACTATATAGTATCATCTAATTAATCAGAGCTACAGAAGGGGAGTCATAGCCTCGATGGGGACATGTATATCCATAGATAGAGAAGATGAAGAAAATAGAGGCTAAACTTCATTTTTTAAGTGAATCAACTAGGAACAAATATTATGCCCATTTGAACCTGATATCATCCCTTGATATTACCTAGGTGTATAACTACATAGCTATAAGGAGAGACACCTTGCTTGAAGGACACCAAGACATGAAGTCTTTGGTCCTACAGTTGATCAGTCAAGAGAGGAAAGCTATGGATATTTTGGGAAAATAAGGATCAATAATGTAGTCACTCTAGAAATATATTTGGTACATGGATCCATTTTCTAATACCTTCTCCACAAATTTACCAATAGTTTTAGAGTAAAGGTTGAGGCACTATCTATAGAATTGTCCATAAAGTGAAACAACTAGTGAGTTTTTCTAGAAGCAAGGTTTTTAGTGTATAAATATATTATGTAGAGTTTGGGGGATCACTAAAGATACATATAAATTTTATGGATAATATTTCTTAACTTTTCAAAAGACCCCTCTTAGACATTGACGTAGTGTAAGTTAACTTCCAAGCTATCCATACACTCTACCTCCAAATTCAAGGGAGCAAGCAGGTTATGATATCCATGGTCACCACATTGGTAATTGTAGTTGAAAATGTTTCTCCAACTATGGTTCATATTTTAGTTATAACGGTTCCCTTAATGATAGTCCAAACTATGATAATAAATTTAGCTATAGTGGTAATGATTTCATTTTCATCTATAGTAGTTGCCACTGCACAAGTGCCACCATTTATAGATTCCACCTCATATATATCCCCTTTGATAACTAAAATCCTTTTTTAGGAATATTTCTTGTTGTAAATTTTTTTGTCTCTAAAAATATGTTGAGTGTTACTTTAACTTTGCTTGAGAGATGAGTCTAGTTCCATCCCAAGCCTATTAAAAGTTTATTACCCTCTTTGATCAAAGAGGAAAATTTTTGACATCTAATACAAATAAAAAATCCTTTAGGTTATTCTATAAGTTTATGTTTTATGGTGGTATCTTCCATTTCTTATCATTGATATGGTATCTTAGTTATTTGATAAATTCAAAAGTAGTTTTAAACATTCTGTTGTGAGTTACTTAAGTTCTATTAATGAAGAATGTGTCATAACAATTCTAGTTGATAGATCTCAGTGACTATTTATGGAATAAGATCTTATTAAGATAATTTAGAATTTGGGAGATACCTTGAAGCACATTATAATACCTTCAATGGTATCCTTATGAATGTTTAAAAGGTATCACCTAGGAGATACCTTCAAGATACCCTTGAAGTTACTATAACGCACTTCAAGGTATCTCTTAGTAGATACATTGAACATGCATACGATTGGAATTTTATTTCAATTTATCTCCTAGGAGATACCTTAAAGGGACTTGTATTAAATTTAATGGGTCTCCTAGTAGATACCTTAAACATGTACACAATTGAAATTTTATTTCAAGGTATCTCCTAGGAGATACCTTAAAGGGCCTTGTAATACCTTCAAGGGTAACCTCATGCATGTTTGAAATTTATCTCTTAGGAGACACTTTCAAGGTACCCTTGATGGTAATGCAATGCCATTCAAGGTGTCTTCTCAGAGATACATTAAAGGGTCTTGTAGTACCTACAAGGGTTCTCCTAGTACATACCTTGAATATGCACATGATTGGAATTTTACTTTGAGGTATCTCTTAGGGGATACCTTGAAGGGACTTTTAATAACCTCAATGTTAATTTCAAAGGTTATTGTAATGGATTTGATATAACTGTGACATATGGGGGATAGTCAATTTATTGCTATATGAGTGAATATGCAGAGATATTCAGAAATAATAAACAAAACACCTTCAATGAAAATGCAATTTATATTCATTAATGGTGAATTGATTATTTGAAGACTTGTTCAAAAATTGATTCTCTATTTTTTTTAGGGTTTGATCTCATCTCTATAGACCAATTTCACACACTAACTCTCTATAAATCATGAATGCATAATTTAGTGAAATTTATCACATAAACATATCATTGGGTCCCAAATTCTATGTGTACTAGATCATGGTTTTTGTGACATTTAAATGCCTGTCAAAAGTTAGCCCTTATATAAAGAAAACACATATAACACCACCATTTATCCCCTTGGTACACCATGACTCAGAGTCAACCCATCCTATAATCTTGTGGGCATATAGGACACAATCTAAGAGGGATACATGATTCACTCCATTTCAACTGGTATATGGTCTTGAGGTAGTTATGCTTATGGAGTATATTATACCAAGTTTTTGCATTCCAATGGTTATGTGACTTGATGACCATGAGTCAATTAAATAAATATTTCTATATTTAACTAAGATGGAAGAGAATCGATAAAGGGCTTAGTGGATATAGTAGATTAACAAGCTAAGTCAAAAGGTATGGCATGATCACAACTTGTGATCTAAATATTTTAATCTGTAACAGGTAGTGTTATTATATGATAGCATGTTCAAAGCATTTCTAGGTAAGATACACACTAGATGGAAAGGACCCTACATTATTCAAGAAGTCTCATAATAGGGTATCATTATGCTAAAAGATTTGTAAGGAACCATATTGCCAAGACATATAAATTGATATAGGCTTAAGCCTTAACACCTTTGATCTCTATCAATCTACCAAAATTATGAGTGGGTGTTGAGTGGTACCAGGTAGTTAAAGTTGTGCATTTTTGTTTTTTTTGTTTTATTTTGTTAGGTTAGAATGCTTATACAGTGTGTTTATAGTCTTACATCAAAACATTCAAGAAAAGGTTGTGATCGTAGGGTATGATCACATTATAGTGATAAATCATCAAGGATAGTTGGTTTTAACTACATCGATCTCAATTAAGCTTAGAAAAGTAGTGGTGATAAGATAGGTATGGCATAAGGACTGCTAATGGTCATGTGATACCATTAATGATGTGGAATTTCAAAAGATTACATCTTATTTGAGGCAAATCAAGTTGGGATGTGACAGGTGGATTCATTAAATAGAGTGGCTAGATGAAGTGATATAAGGTCACATCAAACACACACTATGGGGTAAATTAAATATTTTGGAGACAAAAAGGTCTTTGTCAAATCCAAAATATTAAAGATGAGGAAGAGCATGTGTGCATAGGTAGTCAATGAATTTAAAAAGGTTAGCAAGAAAAAAATGGGTGCCAAAAGATATAAAATGAAGGGGATAAACAATGAAAAAACATTAAAGACTTTGAAGAACAAGATTATTCTACTATCTGCCTTTGATATACTCCCATGCACAAAAATTGAGACCTATATTTTGGTAAAATAAAGTATTCAAACATCACAAATTATAGGTATATTCATGTATAGGAGTTAATTATTGATCCTACTCATATATACATAAAAGGAAGAAATTGGGATTGGGCTAGGTATTCAACAAACCAAATACAAATACTTGGATCCCTTCAAATTTATGGAAATATCCAAAGTTACTATCTTTGCCATAATAACACAATTGGGTTCATAAGCAGGAGCTCTTGCACTTCAACATCTACTTTAGGGTTCTATTGAAGAGAGGTTAATAAAGTTACCTACATTTGGGAAATTGGATGAGGTCATGCATACTTTGTTGAGTAAATATAAATAAGGTCCTACTCATTTGTCCCAAGATATCATCATCTGGATCAATGCACATATCATGGAGAGAAATGTAGGCCTCCCAAATCATGGATTATCCTTATTACCATACAATTTGTTTCAAAGAAATTTCACTTATATTCTTTGGAAGAAAGGAGAAAATAATCTTGAGAAGGGTATGGTAGAATAACTTGATATGTTGTGTACATGTTGATCTAGATAGTTGTAGATACTCCTCTTTAGCTTGGGAGGAATGACCTACAGATAAAAAAGCATTAAATAAATGGTTTGATTAGTTAGATAGTAAGGTGGATTGCCTAACTAACTAGATCTAAAAAGTAGGAACTTCCTTGGAGGTTGTCAATCCATGCTTTTAGACAATCAAGTTCTAAATTTGAAAGATGAAGTACTTGCATAAATAACAGAATATACTAAAATGAAATAAAATAAGTGATTGATAAATTAATATGTGAATTTGAATAATTATTTCAATACATAGATTTATATTAATGCTAAATAGATCGGGTATAGTTTAGAAAATAGGGGAGGGTTTTATGATTAGGTAGGGGATCTAAAATTTGGATTTGTTTGAGGTTTAGTAGATGAAAAAAACTTGTTTATTTATCACACAATGATTGTCAATGGTTAGGGAGACCATCAGTGGTTAGGGTAATCATTGATGGTTAGGGTGACCAATAATAGTTGGGACATATAGTCAGTAGTTGAGGTGATGATTAATGGTTACTACGGTTTTGATTTGGTTTAATAAAAATTGATTGGAAAGGTTACAGAATGAGATTCTAGAAGGTGGGTTTGGGTTGGGTTAGTTGAAAAATATAAAAAAAGTAACTAATTATTGAAAAAAGATACTTAGCTTTCTTAGTTGTTGATCTGAAGAATGGTTGAGGGATCTATTGGTGAAGCCTAGTGTAATTTTGGTAGAGTAATGATGCTTGAATGTTGGTTGATGGATAATAATTCTTCATATCTCTATCATACTTGTTATTTCACTCTAATTTTGGATATAGATGATAGATTGATCGATTTATTGATTATGGATCCCTTTCACCTCCTCCTCCTCTCTTTTTATAGGAAGGAAAGAGAGGTGAAATAATAGGTTATAAAGAGGTTCAACAAGTAGTTTATATTTATATTTTTCATGCATTATCTTGCACATGAATTATATGAGCTAAATATAAAAAATCAAGCTGAAGTTGATTAGAGTTGATTGTTTAGGTGGTAGGAACCTAATCATCGATGGTCAAGCCTAACCATCAGTAGTTACAGTGACCATTGATGTTTGAGGTTCAAAAGTTAAGTTTGGTCAAGGGTTAGCCATGGTAAGTTAGTTAAATTAACCTAGGGTTTATAGTTGAAAGGTTGTAGAAGAGTCTGTAGGGGGTCTCGAGGTGGTTTATGGGTGTTTTGACATCTAGAACCATTGTGTGTAGTTTTATAGTGTCTACATTTTGCCCCTTTTTATTATGCATTTTTTATCAGCAAGCTACAAAACAAAAACATATTTCAAGTTGAATGTTTGGTTGCCTTGATCATGGGAGGAGGTGTTCCCCCTCAAACCAAGAATCAATGAGGTGAATTAGAATCAGGTGTGGGTTTGATAAGTGTGTAAGTTGGTAATGAAGTGGGTCGTAAGTTGGGCATTAGAGAATGAATGCACACACAAAGTGTGACTAATTATGATAGCCAAGATCACGTAATGACTAGGTTACCATGGTTAGAAAAATTTAGGTTAGTACTAGAAGGGTAAGTGACAAGTGGAATATATGATCATATGTGATGGTTAGGATACACTTATAAATGCAAGTCTCCTAGATAAGGTTAGTGTTTTTTTGGGTATCCTAGGTAAGAATCACTCTCATGAAAACATAAATTGGTTAAGTGTGTGTAAGCTAGTGTAATTTCAAAATGTTCAACTTGGCAATTTAGTTGGTGCAGTCAAAAAGGACCAAGGTAAGATCATCTCAAAATAAGCAAAAGTTAGGCCAAAATGGCTAGTGGCAAGGTTGAAATTATGTAGGTATGTTATTTGGATAAGGTAATCTCTATTGGTTGGTATTGGATTAGGTGTTATGTGTAAAAAGTGGTGGGTGAAGGAAAATATCCAAAAATGCTGATCGTCAATGATCATGGGTGACCTTTCAGGTCGACCATTGGTGGTTACCCAAACCATTAGTGGTCAATATGTCAGCCCTAAAAGGGTGAAGACAAAAGACTATTAGGGTTTTTTATTTGCTAATTTGAGCAAATTTACCTTAGATAACTAACTTATGGTATTTAGTGAGAAAAAACATTGATGGCTTTGTTGAGTGTGATTGGTTGAGTGAGGTGGATAGTTGATCTTGATCGAGTTATTAAAGGTTTGACTTGATGAGGATATAACATGGATGGAAGAGAGCATGAGGCCATGTGGTGGTTCCTATGGTTCCTCCTCAATGATAGTCAAGGAATGAGGTAGGTAGTGTTATTGAATTGATAGCTTAGGTTTCAATTTATGCATTTTGAATGCTTTGTTATTGACTAGGTTGTTTTTTTACTATTGGTGTGGGTGGGTTTGACCTAGGGATAGGTTTTGGGTAGTTTTGTTTATTTTTGGAGTCAAAATGATAGGTTAGATGTAAATTTTCAATGTTCGGGTAGATAAGGCAGGGTAGGGGTAGGTGTAGGTATGTTTGTGTGAGATATTGTGAGGGTAGGTAAGTGTTTTTGAGGGGTAAGGCATATTTTGATCACCAATGGTAACTTAATAGTGACCATCAATGGTCATTTTTGGATGTCATCAGTGAGGATCGACCAATAGTAGTCAATATGAGACCATCAATAGGGCATATTGTGGTGATAGTCGGTCACCTAACCATCAATGGTCAACTATAGGAATAGTTAACTATCGATGATTGATAGTTGAAAGGGAAATTTTGAATATCTTGGTAAAGTGTTAATAGTTAAGATTGTGGGTTAAGGTTTTGTAAATGGTTAATAGGTGGAAGGTTAAAAAGGGAGGGTTATGGTTGTAGTTTTAAGTCAGGGAGTTAGGTTAAGGTAATGTGTATAGGTGAAGAAGGTTGAATGATGGGGTAAAGTAATAGGAGGTAGGTGTGATATATAGAGTTCATAGGTAAAAGAATTTAGTGATATAATATTTTTGCTATCAAACCTTGGAGGCACAAGAGTAGATACAAATGAGGGATAGAGTTATTTAGATTCTAGATGAAATCTAGCACGAGATGATCGATAAAGACTGAGAGCATATGGAGGATGTGGACCTTAGAGGCATGAAGTAATACCAACATGTACCTTAAGACATTGTGATATTAGTGGCACTCATCGAGAGATGAGATCCTACTACTAATACCTTCTTACTACCCATAGGTAATCTGGTGATCTTGCCTAAGGACATCCATAAGATAGTGTGACTACCCATTTTGGGTGAGCCAATTTACCATATTGAGAGTGATGATCAGGATAGACATATGGAGCCTTATATGGAGATGACCTCAATTTTTCAAGGTGGTACTCAGGAGGATTGCACTAAATGCCACTATACCAGAGGGATATGGATGCAAGGAGGTTGTTCACCATGATGATGATAGTGGTGACATGCTACAAATTTCCTAACTCTAGCAATTAGAGGTTACCTTATTTGTTGTTGGGGGTGCTTGTGGAGATGTGGTTGGGTCACATAGTGTTTGCATGGGCACCTATGCTACTTTTTTGGATTTACCAAGAGTTGTGTGGATTCTAAGCCCACAAGAGATATTGGATTAGTTTCATTTTTTCTTTGTTTTTGGGTATATGAGCACATCTGGATGTTGAGGCCTATGGGGCTATCATTGGAGGGATTTAAATATATGGATTACAGGTTAGATATATGAGGTAGAGAGGTGACTATGCCCTTTCAAGACTAGGAGGAGGATCACACAATATAGATTGGTATAGGGGTTGATTAGATGCCTTGGTCATTAGAGATGTGATCTGGAGACCCTATGTAAGGTTTTTAGGTTGGGCACATTATAGGAGGCATGCACTATCTCTACAAAGCAACAAATGGATATACGACATATGAGAGGGTAATATAGAGTTGATAACATTTGATAAAGTATAGAGGTAGTTCAACCTCATGTAGGACATACTTGGGGTGTTTTTGAGGTACAAGAGGGAGGATGTAGATTTCCCATTGCCCACTCCATAACTAGTGCAATATTTCATTGACCATGAGGAATTGACTATGAAGATAGAGATAGATGATGTAGGTGTTAAAAATGGATACCTTGCTTGGTATCAAGTATTCTATGTCATAAATAATATTGGTCCTAAGGATGGGGGTTAGTAGGATCTGGATGTTGACATAGGAAGATAAAATTAGTAGGTTTAGATCTTAGGGGTTACCCCAGATGTAGAGGTACTAACCATAGAGAGGGACTAGGTATGAATAGCACTAGCCATAGCTCAAGAATAATTGGTGGTGGTACAGGAATCACTAGCTATAGTGCAAGGTCAATTTGTCACTGTTATAATTGAGAGAGATTAGGTGAGGGCTTAGATAGCCTTGGTGATGTAGGAGAGAGACTCTCTTTAGTAGGTAAGAGGTAGAGTCCCAATAGCTACAGGCCCAATAGGTACTATCTTGATGTAGAGATATGTAGCAACTATGGATGATTTATGATACTATGAGGCCTTAGTATTTAGGCATTGTATAGATGAGCCTTGATGGGGTGACTATAGATTTGGGATGGGAAGAGGTGTGGGTATAATGACACCAAGTTAGTGGGCCGCATCTACATGTGGCAAAGTAGTTATAGGAAGATAGGCTCTAGGAGGTAGTGGTGCCCCTGGATCTTAGAATTGTTTATGAGACATTATGTATATTTTTGTGATATGTCATATGATTTTGATACTAGCCTATGAGCTGATACAACAAGATGTATATTTATTTTGAGAGAAATATATATTTTATATATACTTATGATCCTTTGTGCATGGTTTATGGTTTATGGTTTATGGTTATGATGTTCATGTTAATTATTGATGATGTCATATTTGATATGATTATGCTTATGAGATGTTGATGTGGACTCACCTAGCTAGGCATGTGATGATAAATCTCTTTAATCTATTTTCATGATGATGTTTGATATGGATTGATGTTATGTATGTGATTATGATGTAATGGTTATGGATGACTATGGTGACTTGATATGATTATGTGATGCTAATGTGATGTTTTTTGATGATTAGGATGATGGTTATGACATTATGATTATGGTATGTTGTTTTATTTATGTGATTATTTAATTTCATGTTTTGAGATGATTATGATTATGATATTGATATGATCATGGTTATGGCCATGGTTATGCTTAGGTGGACAAAGTTATGATGTGATTATTTTTGTGGTTTATGAATGACTAGGATGATAGTGATGATTATGTTCATGATCAATTTTAATAATTATATGCTTCTTAATTTATATTTAGACATGTGGTAGATATGTTATATGTGAGTACAACTTTGTGATGGTGATAGTTGATTTGTTTATAGAGGTGGTTATTATTCTAATGATGTCTATTTTTTTATGATGTGATGATGATATCATGTGATGTGATTATGATTATGGTAATATTTTTGGATTAGGGTGAAGTACACAAGGTAAGTTAAATAAAAAAACTAGATGTGAGGAAGAGAAGTAAAACTAGAGACAAACATTTATGTGAATATATCAACCAGTATGAGAGAATAAAAAGAAGACATGATGCTTCTTCTTTGGCTAAGACCAAAAATAGACCAAATTTAGATTCATTTAAGGAACATAAGCCCTTCGAATGCTTCACATCAACATGTGTTAGTTAGTTAGAAATGTTTCTTCATCAAATAATTTCAAGTAAGCTTAAAATACCTTGCTTATAGTGTATAAAGGGAGGTGGATGAAGGTGGAACCTTCTTGGTAGACTAGCTTGCTTTTCTTGTAGGTCACTAAAGAGTTAGTATAAATAATTCCATATGATGTGTAGACTAATCGATGTGAGAATTCTAATTATAAGAGTTGATTGTGGCCTTTAAAATCACTTTTCTACTTCATATGTTTGATAATGGGTCTTTTGATATTTTTTTTATTTCTTGGGAGGTTTAGGGAAACTGATCGATGTGAGAAGCTTCCAAGAAATTGCTATTCTTTTACAAATTGTTTACTTAGCCATCCTTCAAGGGAGTGGTCTAAGTTTTGTGTGCTTCATTTAAGGCTTTTGATAGCTATCCTGCAAGGGAACAATCTAACTTATATTGAGAAATTTTGATATGTTTGCATAGCTATCCTTTAAGGAAGTAGTCTTGAATGCTAGAGAGTGACCCATATGGGTTATTTTGATTTTTATTTTGATGTTTGCTTTTATGTGATGGACTTGATTATACAGGTTTATAGGGTCACCTTTTATAAAGGCAAAACTAAAAGAGCAAGAAGGTTGATTAGGTGTAAAAAGGGTTTAGATGACAATGATCATGGGAATCCATCCTAGAAAAGGGGAAAAATTTACCATGAGAATCATGTCATGGGTAGAGCCATGGTACCCATTATTCAAGGTTAGGCTATGATTGTGATGGATAATCACATAATTTAGTTTTAATCAGTTATTCCTAAACTAGGGAGATGAATGTGGTTTAAACAACAAGGGATGATTCTAAGTTGGACACAAGGTGAGTTTGATCCCATTTTAATAAAAGAAAGGATGTAGATGTGAATCATTGAGGGGCTTAGGTTCTGGGTTCCCTTCAAGAGAGGATAACTGATAAGTGCTTGATCCATAATTATGTATTATGATATAAGGTCCAAGCTAATTGAAAATAAAATTTCCTCACTTTTTTTCTCTATATTGGTGACATGTTGATTTTATTTTAGGATGAGGTCTCTGATATTGAATTATCACACTTTAAGGTGTTTGTTATAAGTGCATTTTATTCATTCTTGATAGACACAAAGATGAGTGAGTGCTAATAAATGACGTTCATCAAGTAGCTCAAGTTGGGATAAATTTTTATCATGATAATTGCTCTCTGAGATGAGATCTCATAAGGATATGTGAAGAGAGGGAATTTACACTTCAAGAGGCAAAACAGATTCAGTACCAAAACTAGAGAGAAAGGAGTAGCACTTTTAGGGGTTTGAATGCTATTATGATAAGCCCATAATGCAAAAGGGATGTGTAAATGCTAATCCCAAATAGATACATTAACCATTTTAGTTATCATGTTATTGAGAGTTTTTTTGGAGGCTTTCACCTATCCATTCTCTTGTGGATGATAGTGTAATGAGAAACTTAAATTGATATTGAATGCATCACAAACACCTTAGACTTGTTTGTTTTTGAAGGATTTTCCATTGTCAATGATGATTTTTTGAGGAAAACCAAAATGATAGATAATATGATGATTGATAAAGTTGATAATATTTTAAACTTTAGTTGAGACAAGAGGAATACCCTCTACCCATTTAGTAAAATATTCGATTGCAGTGATGATAAAATGATGTCATTATGAATAATGGGGTTTAATTTCACTAATAAGGTCTAAATCCCATTATGATAAGTGCCAAAACTCTATGGATATATAAAGACTATGGCTAGGTGCATGACGTAAATTAGCATGTTGTTGATACTTAACACACTTTTTCACATAATCATAGAAAACTTGGTTAAGTTTGGGCCACTAATATCTAAGTCAAAGGATACATTTAGCAACATCTAGGCCACTAAAGTGTCCCCCATAGATATCATCATGTGTTTCCTTGATAGCATGAGAAGCTTCATGATTATGTAGGCAATGAAAGAGGAGACCATCAAATCCACATTTTTAAGGACTATTATTAAGGCTTCATACTCAGCCATATTATTGGTACATTCAAAATCTATCTTGAAGGATAAATGAAGAGGTTCACCATGAAGGGAAATAATGATGATCCTAGCTCCCCCACCACAATGACACTTTAATTGATTAAAGAACATGGTCACTTGATAGGTGAAGTCTATCTGAGAGGGGGTTGTGATGGACTCATCAAGAAACTCAAGAAGAAGAGGTTGATTATCTATTAAGGTCATGTCGAACAATTAGTCAATAATGAATTTCATTTTAATTGACTTCTAATGAAGGAACTCAAGGTCAAAATCAGCCAAAAACAATAGCTGCTTGGTCATACATTGGTTTTGGTATGGCTTGGAGTGCATATAATTTAGTGGGTTAGTATTGATTATGACATATGTCTTGTGGTTTAGAAGGTAATGGAAAATTTTGGTGGCCATGAAGAACAAAGCTAGGCAAAGTTCCTCAATATGGGTATACTGAGTCTCCTACTCTACAAGCATGTAACTAATGTAGTAGACATCTTGCTCTTTATTTTTTTCATCCCAATGAAAAAGCATTGCCCCTAAGGAGTGGTCAGTGGTAGAGATATAAATGTAAAAAGGTTGATCTTATTTGAGAGGAATGAGGATAGGTGTGTCATGTCCCCTTTTTTGTGGACATTGACAGATTTGATGATTGGCCTATTATGCGACCTTCGTAGGCTAATAAGACGGATAGAGGGTCATAATGGAGCTTGGATTGACTTTGATTCACAAGATTTCTACATTTGATTTTCATTCAGGTTATTTCAGACATATTTGGCCAGGGCTCCTACTTTTTAGGGATATTTGATATGCAGTGGAGCACCTTTATTTTGGTATGGTCATATGCGGAATCACTCCCTGATTCACCTGCTTCGATCGGTTTGAGGATCCGACGTATATTGAGGGAGATATTAATATTTGATTGATTTAATCAAATATTAATTATTTGGTCTCATTAATAATTAATTATTAATTATTTAGCCTATTTTTAATTAGAAACCCTAATTCTAATTTAAGAAACCCTAATTAGGGCAAGCATATCTTTTGAGGGTATAAGGGTTTCTCATAGAGGCCATTATTGATTATGCATAGATTATTGATTATTGAAAATTGAAGAAATTCTTCTGTGAAGACTGAGCCAAGGGTTCCAGGATTCCATTGCAGTGGAGAACGTTCCCTCTTCATTGTGTGTGATTTAGAGGCTGTGAAAGATCAGCTGATTTATCGCCAAATTGAGAGATAGCTTCATTCAGAAGTTATCACAGAATTCCAGGGTTGAGAGATAACTTCACACAGAAGTTTATCACAGAGCTTTCCAGGTATTTATTTATTTATGTTTTGATTTAAATAAACTATACAGAGAGAGATCTGCTGTATTAGATACAATAGATTTCCAGATCAGGGATCAACAGACAGGTTGTGCTGAGTTGGCGGCCGTACTAAGTCCGTACAGGTCCGTACAGATCCGATTAGGCACCGACATCGGCAGAGAGAGGGCTTATAGAGACCGACATCGGTCGACTGAAGACCGACGTCGGCAGAAAGCTGACTGACAGAGACCGATGTCGGCGAGATATCGACCGACGACGGCGTCTGTGTGTCGACACAGAAAGGCCGAGACCCTTCCAGATTCAGATTTCACTCCCAGATTTGCAAAACACAGGGTTTTAAGACTAGATTGTAATATTCTTTAATTTGTATGCCAGAGACTCAATTGTGTAATCATCCAGAAGAACAAGTACTGAGATCTTGATTTGTTATTAAGGGAGTATACTGTGATTTGTGTATGCTTATTTGAATATATTCTGCAAGTTTGTATCTTGTTCAGAGCTTTATGTGTTTATATATTCCCTGTTTGAAAGGGGATATCACAGTGGTATCAGAGCTTTTGAGCAAATAAGAGAGCCCCTAAGTAAGGGACATTACAGTGGTATCAGAGCTTTGGTCTTTGGTATCAGAGTTTTTGTGCAGATAAGAGAGCCCCTAAGTAAGGGACATTACAGTGGTATCAGAGCTAAATTCCTGCCATCCTGTTGGGCACATCAGAGCTAATGTCTTGCCATCTTGTTGGGTAGTTTGGGTAGATTGAATCAGCGAAGGATCATGATGCCTTCATATACTCAGAAACAGTGGGACAATGATATGAAGAAGCTGGAACACAGTTTGAAGCAGTTGGATGAAACCCAGAAGAGGATGAATGCAATTCTTTCATATCCTACATCCAAAAACAAACTCACACGGTATATGACAGCAAAGGAGGAGTGGGAGTTAGTACCACCTCGAATCAGAAGTTGTTGCCTTTTGATCACTTTGTTAAGCATAGGAGAGAGCACTACAGATCACTTCAACGAAAGAGTAGCATGTCCCATAATTATTATGATTATGAGATAGGATATAGTGAAGATGATGATGAGTTAGATGCTTGCACTCAGAGTGTACAGGTGGGCTCAGATGTTAGTGCACTGAGGGTTGATGATCTCTCAACTATGGCCGAGATTGTAGCAGAGTCCTAGGATCCGATTATTGCAGATGATACTCAGGAGATTGCAGTGGACAGTTTTGAGGACTTAGTTTCACCGGTTGTTTCTTTCCATATGGAAGAATTAGACAGTGATGCTACAGTTGTCGATACTCCGTCTATTGATATGAGCTATGGAGTTGATTCACAGAGTATGGATGGGAGTACTCCAGAGATCAGTGATTCGGAGTCTACTCTTTTGGACCAAGCACCAGAGGAGGATTGTAGGAGACAGTCTAGCCAGTGCCACCAGGTGTCTAGTCAGCTGAGAGTTAGTGAGCGAGACATTGCTACCGCTTGCAAGCATTTCGATGATGCTCGTCAGTTGTTAGCAGTATATGGATGGGGTTCTCCTACTAGCATCGAGCAGGGAGGTAGTTATTTGTCTTTGACAGAGATCCACTCTTTATGGGAGACTATCCAGATTCTGAGACAGGATTATATGCAGTTGGTCGCCGACAGAGATTATCTTATGGAGTGGGGTAGCACAGCATATGATGCATTGTTGGTCGAGGAAGATAAGGTGAGTGAGCTTACTCAGCAGCTAGAGGTGACTTCTGAGATTCTTGAGACTACGCAGTTAGCTTATGAGGAGTCACAATTTCGTTTGGCTGAGATGACCATGGAGTTAGAGCATTTACGGTCTTCACCAGCCCCAGACTCAGAGGTTAGTACATTGAGTGTAGTTGGTGAGTACGTTCCTACAGTTGTTGCTGAGGAGCACGTTGATGAGGCTGATACACCGGTTCAGGACTTGGGAGTACCTAATTCTGAGGGGTTTGGGATATCAGTGGAGTCGAGTCTCTAGATTGATTCTTCTCACACATTTGACAGTGTGGTACAGTTAGTTGTGCCACCATTACAGAGGGATCAGTTATGGGATGGATTAACACCATCTTTTGTAGATGGGATTTGTAGTTGCCAAGTACACAATCTACAGTATCGACACATCCAGGGCAGTTGTGATTTTAGAGATTGGTTGAGTTGTGTTCACCAATTTGATTATGGGTTCCTCTTTGTTTTACTTTTGATGATATTGCAGGTACTCACATTGATTCACAGCAGTGCAGAGCATAACTACATTTGGGATCCAGGTGGATCGAGTAGTTCATTGTCCCGAGATTGCTTGGGGACAAGCAATTTTCGGAGGGGCGGATTGTCATGTCCCCTTTTTTGTGGACATTGACAGATTTGATGATTGGCCTATTATGCGACCTTCGTAGGCTAATAAGATGGATAGAGGGTCATAATGGAGCTTGGATTGACTTTGATTCACAAGATTTCTACATTTGATTTTCATTCAGGTTATTTCAGACATATTTGGCCAGGGCTCCTACTTTTTAGGGATATTTGATATGCAGTGGAGCACCTTTATTTTGGTATGGTCATATGCGGAATCACTCCCTGATTCACCTGCTTCGATCGGTTTGAGGATCCGACGTATATTGAGGGAGATATTAATATTTGATTGATTTAATCAAATATTAATTATTTGGTCTCATTAATAATTAATTATTAATTATTTAGCCTATTTTTAATTAGAAACCCTAATTCTAATTTAAGAAACCCTAATTAGGGCAAGCATATCTTTTGAGGGTATAAGGGTTTCTCATAGAGGCCATTATTGATTATGCATAGATTATTGATTATTGAAAATTGAAGAAATTCTTCTGTGAAGACTGAGCCAAGGGTTCCAGGATTCCATTGCAGTGGAGAACGTTCCCTCTTCATTGTGTGTGATTTAGAGGCTGTGAAAGATCAGCTGATTTATCACCAAATTGAGAGATAGCTTCATTCAGAAGTTATCACAGAATTCCAGGGTTGAGAGATAACTTCACACAGAAGTTTATCACAGAGCTTTCCAGGTATTTATTTATTTATGTTTTGATTTAAATAAACTATACAGAGAGAGATCTGCTGTATTAGATACAATAGATTTCCAGATCAGGGATCGACAGACAGGTTGTGCTGAGTTGGCGGCCGTACTAAGTCCGTACAGGTCCGTACAGATCCGATCAGGCATCGACATCGGCAGAGAGAGGGCTTATAGAGACTGACATCGGTCGACTGAAGACCGACGTCGGCAGAAAGCCGACCGACAGAGACCGACGTCGGCGAGATATCGACCGATGACGGCGTCTGTGTGTCGACACAGAAAGGCCGAGACCCTTCCAGATTCAGATTTCACTCCCAGATTTGCAAAACACAGGGTTTTAAGACCAGATTGTAATATTCTTTAATTTGTATGCCAGAGACTCAATTGTGTAATCATCCAGAAGAACAAGTACTGAGATCTTGATTTGTTATTAAGGGAGTATACTGTGATTTGTGTATGCTTATTTGAATATATTCTGCAAGTTTGTATCTTGTTCAGAGCTTTATGTGTTTATATATTCCCTGTTTGAAAGGGGATATCACAGTGGTATCAGAGCTTTTGAGCAAATAAGAGAGCCCCTAAGTAAGGGACATTACAGTGGTATCAGAGCTTTGGTCTTTGGTATCAGAGTTTTTGTGCAAATAAGAGAGCCCCTAAGTAAGGGACATTACAAGGTGGAGACAAAAGGTAATATTTAAGTCAATCAAAATCCTTTTGAAAGTCTTTATTCCACTTGAAATATACATCTTTCTTTATAAGGTAATGGAAGGGTTGGCATCAAGCTAAGATCTAGGAGATAAAGTGATGAATGAATTAGAGCTTCCCCTACAAGTTGAGGAGTTGATTGAGGTGGGTAGGAGGAGGCATGCTGAGGATTTCTTTGATTTTGGTAGGATCAACTTTGATTCCCCAAAGGGAGATGATAAATCCAAGGAGCTTTCCTGACAAGACATCAAAAATACACTTCTTGGTGTTAAGGTAGACATGGTAATGGATGTTTCACTTAAAGATAATTTTAAGAATGGACAAATGGTCTTTATTACATTTAGATTTTCTAAGAAGGTTATCCACATAATCTTCAATGATTTTATGGATAAGGTCATAGAGGATACAAGTCATAGTGTGTTGGTAAGTTACACTAGCATTATTCAGTCCAAAAGGCATGACCTTGTAGTAGAAAGCTCCCCATAGGGTGATGAAGGTATTTTTGTGTTGATATTTAAGGGAAATTAGGATCTGATTATAACCCAAGAATCTAACCATAAGAGATAGCATCTCATGGTTGTTTGTAAGATCAACTAGCTGGTTAATGCTTGGTAGAGGAAAGTCATCCTTTCGGTAAACAAAGTTAACATCATAAAATTCCACATAAATACAAAGTCTACCTATGTCTTTAGTGATAGGTATGATGTTCAAGACCCATTAGGGATAGTCAATAAGTTGAATGAAATTGATGGATAGGAGATGTTTAAGTTCTTCTTTGACAAAAATTTTACGAGGGTGCATTTGCCAAAAATTTTACCTAGCAAGCTTGGCATCACAGTTGGTGACTATGTTGTGGGTAAAAATGGAGGGGTAAAATCTTGGCATGTCATTGTAAGACCAAATAAATGTTATGCTAAGATCATGTAGGAAGGATAAGAAGTCCTGAAGTTCCTTCGAATTTAGTGATTAGCCAATTTTGATAATACACAGGTTATCTAGAGTGCCTAAGTCAATATCCATGGTAAATTCATTTAACATGGTTGAAGTCTTAGGAAGAAGATATTTATGGATAGAGAAATCTTCTACACCAAGATAGGTGAGAATAGAGTCATCATCCTGACACTGAATGGTATTAATGGTAGGATTGTCATCTCCTATCATCTCAAGATATGTTAGAGGAATGGTTATAATCACCCCATCCTTTTGATAAGTCAAGAGTCTAAGGTTGATCATGTTGATGAAAAAATTTATGGGGAATGATGTCAAAATCTTTAGTTGTCTATGGTGGAGTGGGTAGTGAGGATGGGATTTCCTCATCAATGATGATAATGGGAGGCAGGTTGGTTTGTTTTTTGGGTGGTGTCAAACCAAGGCCATGATTTGCATGAGGTTTTTAGGTTTTTATTGGAATTAACTCATGTGGTTTTTTTTTTTACTAACCTAGACCAAATCTTTTCTAAGCACACCTATAAAGGTATGTCTAGATAAAGTCTGGTTTGACTAGATAGGAGAAGTTGGAGGTGAATGGTCAAGGTGAAGAAGAGGTGGTATAAGTGTTAAGGTGTTTATCAAGTCTCCCATAGATGAAATTAGTTTAACAAGTTGAGGATCTGAAAGGAATAATGGTTTTGATAATGGGGTCATAATTGGGTTGGTGGTCAAGTTTCCCATACTCTTGGGGATTAAGGAAAGTGTCAAGGGTTATAAGGCAATACTCCCCTAATGAAAGATGCTAGAAGGTTGATTCCAAAGGGTCCATTGAGGGGACTTGGGTGGAAAGAATAGATGAACTGATGGAGGTTTCAATGGTAAAGGGAGATGGGGTTTTATCTTTTACTAATGAAGGCTTTTTAGATAGAGGAAAGAGAACATTGTTGGGCTGGTACGTTATGTTGCATGATGTGAAATGACTCAGGTCAGATTGTATGGTAATAAATTGACCTTCGTGATCAAATTTTATGCATCGATGTAGGGTGGATAAAAAACAACCCATGTAATGAATCCAATGGCATCCAAACAAAAAATTATACTAAAAATCTCCTTCCACTACTTATAAGAGCTCAAGAATCATGAAAGGTCCTAGGTGAATGTGAAGGAAAATAGTTCCTAAAGTCATGGCCATGGTATCATTAAATTATCTTAGCACTATTGATGTTTTTGACATAATTTTCTCAAGTTATTTGAGTTCACTGTATGCATGGGAGGAGATAATGTTGATACTATCTCCCCCATAACTTATAACCCATTTGATGTGGGTTTGGTTGATTTACATGATAACAAAGAGGGGAGAATATGGGTAATCTAGATGAATGAAATGTATTTTTAAATATTTGACAGTAACAAGGTTAGAAAGTTGAAGAGCAATGACAAAGGATGCTAGAGGTTACAGGTCTTCTGGTTTGACCTCTATGGATTGTAGAGCCTCTATCAACACTTGATAATAATGGGGTGAGGTATTTATTAGTTCATATAAACTCATCTTCACCAGTGTTTGGTGATGCTATTTTATAATTAATCATTCAATTGATTCAGATAGATTGGATTGAGAGGGACCTAATATAGATACTTTGGGTTTGGGTGAAGGTAAAGGTGTTTGGTGTTGGTTGGGTGGTTAGGTGGTGGAAGAGGGATATGTCCATAGAATGGACACCTTTATATTTCCCTTATCCTTTGGTTGAGCCTATAATAATGTGACCACATGGATGGTATGGATGGGGGGATTAGTCAGGCTAGATGATTACTTCAGTTCATCTTCACTCTATGGTGAGGGTGGAGGAGTAGGTAAGTGTTGATTGAGGGCTATTGGTTTTTAGATCAGTTTTGGGAACATAAGAGGCTCATATAATAATAAGTCATCATCATGATATAGTTGGTGGGCTATCAATTAGAGAGATTTACAATTCTATGTGTCATGCCCAAGTGTCCTATGGTATGAACATATTAATTTGTCATTGTACCAAGATAGTTTAGGACTATGTGGGTCAAATGGTTTGATAGGTGACAAAGTTAAGAAATATGCTTATAATAGCCTCTATAGGATGGTTGAGTAATATTCGAGCAAAGGTGGTAAAGGCATAAAGGTCTAAGGTTTGGTAGCTAAGTCAAGAAAGTTTTTAAAAGTAGGCTTGGTGGTAGAGGCTATGGGTAAGTGAGCATTCTTGGTAGATGGTTTTAGTTTTGGTAGAGAGGTTGGAATTTTAGGGTTAAAAGGTTTTAAGGTAGATATTTGAGAGGTGATTTTTTTTTAATATATTATTGGAAGGTGGGAGGCTTAGTTATGGGTGATTCAATAAAAATAGGTGTGGATGGAAGTAGGAGTGATGGCATAACCAAAAGTGGTGGTTGGGATTTGATTGGGATGGTTGGTTTCACAATTAAGGTAGAGGGATGAGGTCCCAAAATAGAGGGTAAAGTGGAGAAGGGAGGTAGAATTTTGGTTTGGGGGATCTTGGGTGGTTTTACCTTCTTTGTTGTCTTAGTTCGGGGTTTATTTGGTATGGTTGATGGAGTTAAGTCCAATTTCAATGAAGGGTGAATAAGGTTCTGAGTAAGGGGTATGCAAAGGTTTTTGGTAGGCTTGGTTGGAGTGGTAAAAGTTAATTTTGTTATCTCATGTGTATTTGGTTTAGATAGCTTAGGTATGGTTTGATTAGTAGAGGTCTTTAGTGGCTCAGTTATGGTAAAAGTGGGTTTGGTAGTAGGAATGAAAGGTTGGGATGATAGTGGTGTGGTTAGAGGTTATTTCTTAGCTTGGTAAGGAAGCCCAAGATGGTGCCAAAATGTGGCACGATCTACTTTGGGTTGGGATAAGTAGTCCAAGTTTTGAAATAATCTAGAGAAAGTTATTTAGATGGGTTTGATGCCTTAGATACCAATCTCAAAGGTCAAATTCATGGGTGGAGAGAGAGAATTTGTTACCTCATCCCTTTTCTCAATCAAAGGTTCCAAGGTTTGGGAAGGTGAATCTCCTATGGTAGAGGTAGGTGAAGTGATCCCTTCCTTAAAAATGATTTCCAAAGGAAGAGTGGACTATTGTATGGAGGATAAGGAGATGGTGGTAATGGTTACCTCTTTTGGTATGTATTCTAAAGGAGGGATCGGTAGTTTAAATGTCTCCAAAGGTTATTTCTTGGGTTTCGTCTTCCAAAGAAATAGAGGTGACTCCACTACCTTAATAAGTGGAGGGACAATAAAGGTGGTTTCATCAATGGTTTCCTTAATAATGAGTTGACTAAGGGCTATACTGATGATATGGACTTCATGGTTGTGAGAGGATTCTACCTAATTTATTATTATAGGAAGGGGCATGGTTGGGGAATGGCTATCTAAATATGTCAAGTGATTGGTTCGGGGGTGCATTGGGGTTATCCAACACAAGATCCCCCTTGTCAATGAGAGTTTAGATAATGTTGTTAAAGGTATTACACCTACTAACATCATGTCCAATGACTCGATGGAAGGTTCATAATTTAATCTCCTTATACCAACCAGGTATAGGACAAAAGAAATCAAATTTTGATGGAGGTTTGATTGAATGGAGTTATATGATATTGGATTTTAATAATTTCTCCAATATCGAAGTGTATGACTCTCCAAGTGGAGTAAATTAATTCAAGGTGTTGTGGTTTGGGTTCCTAATATTCTAATTAGAGGAATTAGAAGAGTTGGGTTGGTTAATAATGAGTGGAAGAGTGGTCTTAAGGATAACTACATTCATAGTTCCCTTATTTTTGGAGTTAGTATTGGTTTTATTGCCAGGTTTGGAGGAGGAAGTCTCATTTGATTTGAAGGTAGAGTTCTTGTTTCTCAATTTCAACTTTCCCATCATCAATGGCTCTATTCTCTAGTTTTTGTGCCATGGTAAAAGGCCTCATCAAAGGTCTTGGGCTCTAAACCTATAAGGTAGAAGAAATGTGTTTGGAAAAAACATGGGTAAAGAATTAAATTAGATTAGGTTGGGGTAGAGAGAAGGATAGTTGGTTTATCATACTTTTCTAATGGGCCACAAAGTTATTAATAGAATCATCATCAAATTGCCAAATGGAGTAAAGATTAGTAATAGAGACTTTCTTAGAGATGTTTATGGAAAAGTGATCTAGGAAAATCTGAGTTAGTTGGGCAAAAGAGAAGAGGGAGTGCTTTATAATAAAACTATACTAATCTAGTGCCAAACTTGATAGAGACATGGGGAAGGTATTAAGAAGGAATCATAGGTAATCATATAACATGAATGCCTAAATGCTCTTAGGTGTTGTTGAGGGTCCTCTTTACTTTGAAAATTTGAGTGCTTCAAAAGTTCCCATTGAGGAGGATATGGTCGAATGGGGATAGATGGATGACTTGGTTCATTACAGATTTGATCATATGACAAAATATTATGAGCTCCATAAATAGATGATTCCAAAGTAGTGAGTTTGTCCATTAATATTTTCACAAGGTTGGTTTGGGGTTTTTCACCCTTGTAGGTGTATGGTAGGTTGTGTTGGGTTTGGATAGGTGTAACATATGTATAGTTGGTGGGGGTTTGAGAGGCTGCCACATGTTGGTATGTGGATATGGGTGGTTGAAATGATGACACATATAAATACATGGAGATAGGTGGTTGGGTGGAAGGTATAGGTACATACCCTTATGGGTTAGTGATGTAACTAAGTTTTGGTGAAATAGGCACCCATTAATAGATTAATGTAGGTTGGGTAGGATGTATGGTTGGGTTAGTAGATAGAGGGTAAGTGGTGACTTTGGTATTGACGGGTGGAAGGGTGGAAGGTATGGGAACCACCAAACTTTGGAATGGAGTAGAGGCAGGTAGGTTGGAAATGGGAGGGATGGTGGTGGCACTAGAAGAGGGTACTCCTATATTAAGGCAAGTATCGATGCCCAAAGGTTAGGTTTATACTATACTAGGAGGGTTATTAGTTGGGGAAGAAGGTGATTAGGTGTTTCTTGGTTACATGGGTTGGTTTTGGATGGTGGTATCAGTAGGGTTATTAGTAGATAATGATTCTTGGGTGACTAAAGGTTGGACAAAGATGGTGGAAATAGAAGTGTCACCCATGAGGTGGGATGGCATGTAATAGGGTAGGTTAATAGGCAGAATTGAAGCATGGGTATGGTGGGATATGGTGTTAAGGTAATGTTGGAGTGCTATGGGATTATTATCTATATAGGTGGCAAAATATTCATCACCTTGGGAAACCATTTAGGGGATGGTAGGACTCCTATAAGGATGAGTAAAACTCTCTACATCTGAGATGTACTCCATGGATGAGGGAGAAGAGGAAGATATATTATTAGGAGGTAGGTCCTGGTTTGATTGGTTTCTTAGTTGTTACCTAGTTAAAACCATGTAGATAAGGAAAATAAGAAGATATAAGCAATCTCACAACTCAAATAAAGAGAATATAATAAAAAGTCAAGGAGATGAAACACACACTAAAGCACGCTAAATCCTAAGGTTTTTTTAGTCTCTCTTGTGGCTTATACCTTAAGTTTTGAGAATTATGTGATTGAAGTTGACTTGTAGAGAAGGTACTAAAAAAGAAGTCTATGATTGGTTTTAGATTATATTTAGGCTCTCAAAGGGATCTGTATAATAAATTAGTACATGGCTTGATATTGGGGCCTAACCCCTCACTTCACACACCATAATGATAAGGGTATCATGTGTTTAGCCAAGATATACTAATTGCCATAGATTATACTCAACTAGAGAGTTGAGTTGGTTCTCCCCTTGGTGATGAAATCCAAGTAGGATGGTTGGGAAAGGTGATTGCTGGGTAATGAAATCCCAGTCAGGCCTTATGTCAATGTTTTTATGCTTGATTAAGTGTGAGTGGTTTGGTCTTATGTGTGTAATAAGAGTGAAAATATGATTGATTCACTTGATTAATTAAGCTATGTGAGCCAAAATAAGAAATCAAACAATGGATTTAGTCAATTTGAATCCTAAAATGAGATTTTGATTTTGTTGTATGAGTAGAAAGATAAGAAGAAGAAGCACCTAGATGTAACTATGAACCCAAGAAAAGACTCAAGGGTCCCACCAGGTGTCCAAAATGTTTCAAATAAATTTTGATTATATTCTTTAGAATAAATGAGAAAAGAAACTTGAGAAGGGTATTGTAGAATAACCTGATATATTGTGCATGCATTGATCCAGACAGTTGTAGATACTCCTCTTTGGCTTGGGAGGAATAACTTACAAATAAGAAAGCACTAAAGAAATGGTTTGATTAGTTAGATAGTAGGGTGGATTTCCTAGCCAACTAGATCCAAGAAGCAAGAGATTATTTGGAGGTTGTCAATCTATGCTCCTAGATAATCAAGTTCTAAAATCAAAAGATGAATTACTTGCATAAATAATAGAAGATACTAAAATGAAATACAAGAAGTGATTGATAAATGAATAGGTGAATTTGAATAATTATAGAAGTGCATAGATTGATATTAATGTTAAGTAGATCAAGAATAGTTTATAAAATAGGGGAGGGTTCTATGATCAGGTAGGGGATCTAAAATTTGGATTTGGTTGAGGTCTAGTGGATGAAAACAACTTATTATTTATTTATCACATGGTGACTATTGGTGGTTAGGGTGACATTGATGGTTAGGGTGGCCATTGGTGGTTGAGATAGACTATTGGTAGTTAGGGTGACCATCGATGGTTAATATGGTTTTGATTTGGTTAAAAAAAAATTGATTGGTGAGGTTATAGAATGAAAATCTAGAAGGTGGGTTTGAGTTGGGTTAGTTACAAAATAGAAAGAAAGTAACTAATTACTGAAAATAGATACTTAGCTTTCTTAGTTTTTGATTTGAAGAATGGTTAAGGGATTTGTTGGTGAAGCTTGGTACAATTTTGGTAGAGTAACGATGCTTAATTGTTTGCTGATGGATGATAATGCTTTGGATCTTTATCACACTTGTTGGTTTGCTCTAATTTTGGATGTCGATGATAGATTGATCGATTTTGGATCCCTTTCACCTCCTCTGCCTCTCTTTTTATAGGAAGGAGAGGTGAAACAATATGTCATCAAGAGGTTCAATAAGTAGTTTATATTTATCTTTCACATGCATTGGATTACACACAAATTAGATAAGATAAATATAAAAAATTAAGATGGAGTTGATTGGAATTGACTATTCAGGTGGTGGAAACCTAACCATCGATGGTCAAGCCTAACCATTAGTGGTTAGGGTAATCATCAAAAATCAAGGGTCAAAGGTTAGCTAGGGTAAGTTAGTTAACTTAATCCAAGTTTTATAGTTTAAAGGCTATGGAAGAGTCCCTAGGGGGTCTCGATGTGGTCTAGGGGTGTTTTGACTCTAGAACTACTATGTGCAATTTTATAGTGTCTACATAAGTCCATTGCACCATAAATTCATTTAGTTATTCAAGATAAGTTTCCCACTAGGTTAAGTAGAGTAACCCTAATTAACTCCATTAAGGACTTACAGTGCACATTTTAGTAGAGTGTATAATAAAGATGTTCTAGAAGATAACAAAGTAGGTCAAGCAGGTAATAAAAGGAATAATTAACATTGTGTATTGCATGATACACCTGAATGAGAACTTTAATTAGCCTAATTTTCTCACATCTGAGATTACCACTAATATCGATAAGGTAATTTTAGGTAGCTCATAAAACTTCCAATATAAATTTCTAGTTTTGTTGTTATGCTTCATCCAATGGATGTCCGCACTAGGCCAAGTTAATATTACTATGGACTTTTTGCTTGCTACTACCCTTACAAGCATCACTTGGACTAATACAAGTCAATATTATGAGCAATTGGGGTAATTTAAAACATGGTGGCTTGAGGATCTAGCTTTGATCAGGTCACACCTTTGAATTCTAAAAAATGTCATGCAATATTTAAGGCAACATGTATCGGTAACTTAGTTGTACAATGGTATTAAAATCAAGATATATAAGTTAGTTATGCAAACTATGACTCCAATTCCCTTTTTCATCATAATGGTTGAAGAACAAGATAAAGTATGGAGGTAGATATCCCTAGATTTGAGGTTAGTATAGGCTATTCAAAACATCCTTCTAGGTGCACAATAACCTAGGAAAGAGTAAGCACAACCGCAACTATCTATGCAACCACAAGGCTCACCGTAGTAGTTCACAGCTCCCCCACAATAAGAAAAAGGCAAACAAAAGGGACTTGTATAGTGATCCTCACTACCACCAGTCAAAAAGAGATTAATGCAAACCAAGTCTTGGTTGGACAACCCACATGTGCCAAGGATAGCATGTGAGTGCAATCTCACAAAGTTAAGGGTTGATGAATAAGAAGTTATTTAATGCATGATTGAAGACATTAGCCTAGAGGTCTATGATAAGAAGGAATTATTTTTTTATAAAATAATGTCTATTTTCCAAGTGAAGAAAAAGGTAAGGAGATACCTTTGGGTTTACATTATGTAATCCCCTCCTATTATTATGTATATTATATGTCAAGAAGAAGTTTGGCACAAACTTGAGGCAAAAGTTTTCTAAATAAATCCAATAACTAGTTCATCATCTACATAGAGTGTAGATTCACTAGAGCAAGGGAGCCTATTATGGTCATTATTTTAAAAATAACATACACATCATATGTATAGGTCTTCAACCATCATGGAAGAACATATGGTATCTTTTGGAGATCCATCCATAATAAGTAGTACCCATCATGTGAAGTCTAGAGTCATGAGGAGACACAAGGATACACTTGTCCCTTCAATTGAGTCCAAAAATATTTTCATGCATAGAGGTGTGGTTATGGAATCTAAATATTTAGAGCACTCACAATCTGATAAAGAAATAGATTATGTAGATATAATGGAGGGTCCTACAGATACCATTGTGCCAGATCTAGAAGAAAAAATGGAAGCTATGCAAGATACCTTAGATCCTAAGGAGGATACTATAAATAAAGAAGAGATGAAATAGAGAAAAGTAGAGAAGAAAAAAAAGAATAAAGAGGCCAAAGAACAAGTAGCTATGTAGGAAGCCCAATGTGCGAAATAAGAAGTTTCACAATAGGAATAAGATAAATAGTGCACCGAGGAGGAAGAATAAAAAAATAGGTCCAAAGAAGCTGAGGTCAAGAAAAAGAAGGCCAAAGAATTTCAGGTTGAGAGAAAGAAAGTCAAGGAGTAGAGGTTGAAAGGAAGAGAGTAAAAGAAGTGGAAGCTACATAGATACAATTTGAGGAATTAGAGGCTAATAAAAGGGAGAAGGAAGAGGTAGAACATAAGGAATAAGAGGTGTAAGATGCCCAATAAAAGTAAATAGAATAAGAGGCACAAGAGAGAGATGCCAAAAAATAGTGCCAAAAAGAGGAGGAAGCCAAGTATGAAGTAGAGGCTGATGCCAAAGCTAAAGTGGAGGTTGATCTAGATGACAAGGCTAAAATTATGGCTAGAGCCAAGGTCAAGTAAGCATCCCAAATTCATTTTGAGTCCATATATAAGGCTCAAGCTGAAGTTGAGGCACAAATTATAAAATAAAAGGAAGCTAAGGAAAAGGTAGAAGCAAAAAATGCAACATCCCATAAGGATGTAACCTAATTAGGTGCATCAAAGGAGATTTCATTATCAAATTCTCACCCCTCTACCAAATGGTTATGGGATGTACCTACCACATCATCTCATCATACCAATTTATTACTTTCATTAGCTCAATTTATGCCAGCTCCTACCACAATCATAACCACATCCACCACACTTGCTCCCACTTGCATGGAGACATCTTTGGATGTTTTAAAACTACCATTATCCAAGAAAATTTAAAGATCAAATTCATTCTAATAATCCATTATGCAAAAGGCTTCAGACTTGAAATACAATATTTTTTACCTATGTGAGGAGAAAGTGGAAGTAGAACATTAAATTGCTAAGGCTAGGTAGCTCATCAATGTTACTTGTACTTCTCTGGTTATGCAAGTATTTGGTGATCAAGTAATGTCTAAGGAAAAAAATCACTATGTTATTAACTTAGCTAACAAAGGATTAGGTAAGTACATAGAAACTAATCACATTATGCACCCAAGGGTAGGTTGTCTGCACTAAAATAGAATGCATTTATGAACTATTAGAGGAATATGTACAAATCCTGGATACTTCTACACATAAGGCTAAGTAGATATCCCAAATAATGCTTGATTAGAGGCATCACCTAGATAAATTCTTGGCTACTATGAAACTAGAGTTCACAATGGTGGATAAAGTTAAAGCTATAATGAGTGATCAAATGGATACTAGATAAATATTGACCAGTGCATTTCAATAATTTTTAGATGTCAGGGATACCATGATGAAGAAGCTCTAGGTCTGGTAGAATGAGATAATACACAACACATTTATGGTTACTCAATCCCAAAGGACTATAGATAGGTTGGATGATATTGTGTTAGATATCCAACTAAAGCTATCAAATGTTAGAGCCTTCCTTATCATCATAAAAGAAGATGTGAAATTTTTGATGGTCATATAGATTCCAGTATGCATTTTGCTTACCATGTTACATGAAGTACTTGATAATTATAAAACACTCAAGCCTGATCTCTTGTAGGTTGAACCAATTATTGAACATATCATAGAATAACCTAAGTCCATTCCACCATAGGAGCTCCAAGTAATTTTTCAAAAGATAAAGTTGGATATAAAATCATAGTCTGAACAACCACAACCTACACAACTACCTAGCCAAACTTTGGCACCACCTCTATAGAAGGTAAATGCACAGTTTAATTTTTTAAAGTTTAAGAAAAAAATTATACTTTGTAACATAGTCATAAGCATTAGGAGTGGGGCCATGTTGGTTGAAAACTCCTAACCAAGATGGTCACCTAGTTAAGCTAGTCTATGGAAAACTAGAAAGGGCGATAGGCAAGTATGTTGCTTATTTAAAAACTTGAAAGGGTGGATAAGTAGTGCAAAAAGGGTTAAAACTAATAAATGGCACCTGGAGTGATTACTACCACTTTTATGAAAGGCCAATATTTTTTGGCTTTAGTCGAGATCAAAGTTTAGAGTTTATATCGAGATGTAATAATAGTTTAATTCTAGGAAAGTGTTGGACATGGAGCAAGGCCTTATAAAATTACAAGAGTATAATAGATGGAAATATGTGCATAGGGTATCATTTTATCATAAATATGATATTTTGGATGTCTTCGGCCTTGTTATCCAAGCAATAGATATAAGAATGCTAAGAGTCTTTCTTTTTGTATGTTAGAAGGTTGGAATGTGAAGAGATAGAGCCATGTAAAAATATATATAGTGTTTTGATGTAATGGAATATGGTTTGATGTGTGATAGAGATTAATAGAATAGTTATATTATGGTTTTCCTATAATTATTTTATGTATGCATAGTGCATAGTGTTTTCAATGTTTTATTTTATCTTATTCTATTTTGTATTATGTTGTTTATGTTTTGTAATTATTAACACCATATTAGTTTATATTTATATTTATTGTTATGTATAAAATTGAATATTATATAAATTCACTCATGATATTATGATTTTTTCCACTTCTTGCTATGCAAGCTATCCCTATAATTAGCATATTCTAGATAAATTATAGGAAACTCTACTAACATACCTTGAACATGTACACAATTATAATTCCCTTTCAAGGTATATCTAAGGAAATACCTTGAAGGGATTTATAGTACCTTTGAGTGTACCCTAATACATTTTTGAAAGGTATAAGGTATCTCCTAGGAGATAACTTTCAAACATGCTTTAGGGTACCCTTGAAGGTACTACAAGGACCTTCAAGGTATCTCCTAGGGGATACCTTAAAAGGTCTTTTAATACCTTCAATAGGTCTCCTAGTAGATACCTTAAAAATGCACATGATTAGCATTTTTTTTAAGGCATCTCTTAGGAGATACCTTAAATGGATTTGTAATACCTTCATGGGTACCATTATGCATGTTTTAAAGGTATCTCTTAGGAGATACCTTCAAGTTACCCTTAAAGGTACTACAATGCCATTCAAGGTATCTTCTACGAAATACCTTAAATGGTATTGTATTACTTTTAAGGGTTCTCATAGTAGATACCTTGAACATGCACATGAATGGAATTTTATTTCAAGGTATGTCCTAGGGAATACCTTGAAGGGACTTTTGTACCTTCAAGGAGTCTCCTAATAGATATCTTGAACATGCACATGATTGGAATTTTCTTTCAAGGTATCTCATGGGAGATACCTTGAAGGGACTTGTAATACCTTCCATATTGATTGAAAATGTCATTTCAATGGATTTTAAATAACCATGGTATGCGGGGGATAGTTGAGTTATGACTATATGAATGAATGTGTAGAGATATTAAAAAAATAAAATAAAACACCTTTAGTGGAAAGGCAATTTCTATTCATTAATGTGAATTGATTATTTTAAGGCTTGCTCAAACATTGATTCTCCATTTTATTTAGGGTTCAAGCTCATCTCTATAAACCAATTTCACACACTAAGTCTATATAAATCATGAATGCATAGTTTAGTGACATTTTTCACATAAACATATCATTGGGTCCCAAATTTGATGTGTACCAGGTCATGGTTCTTATGACATTTAAACACCCATCAAATTTGAGCCCCTATGTAAGGAAAACATGTGGTACACCACCATTTGTCCCATGTACACCATGACTCAAAGTTAACCCATACGTGTGTCTTTATTTCACACCATGTATTCCCATTTTCATCCTTATCAACATGTGTCTTTGTACATCAATTGATTCAAAACATATACATTGTGATTATATACACAAAATGCAATTTCTATTCAGTAATGGTGGATAGGGAGAAATAGAGTAAATACTATACAATGTGTGTATGTAGTAAAGATGCTTAGGGAAAGTAATTTGCATTAAAAATATGTACATAATAAACTACAAGGTTGGCTTATAATGGCATCAATCAAGGATATTAAGGCATCAACATCTAGTGATGACGTTAGATCTAGTCAACCACCAAATTAGTCACACAATTGACCACCCAATTAGTCAATAAATCAACCTTAAAAAATTATTTATAGCTTCTATTCATCTACCCATATGCTTTTACATCTCTTATGTTCATGTATAGATCTTCCTTGTTAAAGTTTGAATCTAGACTATCAAAGTTCATATCTAGATTGTTGAAGTCCATAACTACCCTATTGAAGTATATAGCTAGACTATTAAAGCTTGTAGCTAGCCTATTAAGGTCTATAGATTTGTTGTTGGAGTCCATATATACCTTGTTAAGGTCCATATATTTATTTTTGGAGTACATAGCTACCCTATTTGGGTCTATAGCTTTTTTTTGAAGTCCATAACTACCTTGTTAAGGTCCGTAGCTGGATTGTTGAAGTTGGTAGCTAGGTTGTAGGACTCTAGAGCCAACATAAAACCTTGTAATCCCAATGTTATTTTTTTAATGACCCCTAACCCTCCTCTTAAGTGCATAAAACTATCTTTTTTTATAAACTTAGTAAATATATCAGTTAACTGCTGATCTAACTTGCATAAACTAAGCTCTATTACATGATTCTCAACTAAGTCTCAAATGAAGTGATACATGATTTTAATGTGATTTATCCTACCATGGAAAATGGGGTACTCTGATAAAGCTATGGAGGATATATTGTCATAAAATATTTTAGAAGATCCTTACTACTCCTCATGTAAATATAAAAGTATCATTCTTAACCATATAGATTGGCATGCTACTACATTGGCTGCTATGTACTCCACTTCATCTATAGAAAGTGAAACTATATATTATATCTTTGAATCCCAAGATATTTCTCCTGACCCAAGATGAAATACATACCTTCAAGTGATCTTTCAGTCATCAAGACTACCATCCCATTCACTATCTATGTATCCCACTAGATAAAATTCATCTTCTATTGTAGATAAAACTCCATAATCTCTTATTCCATTCATGTACCTCAATACCCTTTTACCCACTTTCTAATGTGACTCCTTTGGTGTTTCCATGAATCCAAATATGAGGCTAACTGCATCCATGATGTTTAATCTAGTTGCAGTCAAATACATTAAGCTTCTCACTAAGCTCTTATACTATGTGGGCTCTACATTGATGTTATAATCATCCTTGCAAAAATTCAAGATTGTCTCAATTGGTGTAGATATTAGCTTATTATCCAAAATATTAAACCTCTCTAATATATCCTTTGTGTACTTAGATTGACATATAAATATGCCACTATCTAATTGCTTGACTTCTATCCCAAGAAAGTACTTGAAGAAACCTAAATCAGTCATTTCAACCTCCTTATTTATGGCTATTTTGAACTCTCCTATTGACTAATTTACATTTTTAGTGAATATTAAATCATCCACATACAAAACTACAATCAAAATATCACCATTTATTGATTTGATGTAGAGTTTGGGCTCACTAGCACTTTTAATAAAACCATTTATCAATAAGTACAAATCTATACGATTGTACAATGATCTTGGGGCTTGCTTGAGCCCATACAACACCTTTTTCAGCCTATATACCTTATTTTCATGACTAATAATCTCATATCTGGGTGGTTGTCCCACATAAACCAAATAATTCAAAAAAAATCTCCACTTCACTAGCTCTTCCCTCTAAACCAAATGATTTAAAAATTTTCAAATTCAAACACTGTTGTAATAAATTTATTTGGTGGCTACAATTGCTAAGTGTAGAGCTACATAGGTAGGTAGGAAGGTAGAATATAATATTTTAACACTCTCCCTTATTCTCGACCTTCCTACCATGATATGAAAAACTTTTCTTACCCTTAAAAACTTATTTGTGTCTTCTCTTCATCTTCCTAAATGCTTCTGCATCTCTTTTATTCATGTTTAGATCTTTCTTGTTGAAGTCCATAAATGTACTATCAAAGTTCATAGCTAGACTATCAAATTTCATAGTTGGCCTAATAAAGTATTTAGATGGAATGTTAAAGTATATATCTAGCCTAGTAAGGTTTGTAGTTTTGTTGTTGGAGTCTATAGCTACCCTGTTGAGGTCTATAGATTTGTTGTTGGAGTATGTAGAGACCTTGTTAAGGTCCATAAATTTGTTGTTGGAGTCCATAACTACCTTGTTAAGGTCTGTAGATGGACTGTTAAAGTCTGCAACTAGGCTTTAGGATTCTAGAGCAAACATAAACTTTGTAAGCCCAATGCTTCTACTTTAATGACCCCTAACCCTCTTCTTAAGTGCATAAAAATATCCTTTGTTAAAATATTAGTAAATATATAAGCTAGTTATTAATTTGACTTGAACAAACTAAGATTTATTCCATAATTCTCAACTAATCTTGAATGAATTAATACCTAATTATAATGTGCGTGTTCATACCATAGAAGATAGGGTACTCTAAAAATTCTATGGAGGAGATATTGTCACAAAATACTATAGAAGATCCTTGTTGCTCCTCATACAAATATGAAAGTATCTTTCTCAACCATATATATTTTCATGTTATTATATTGGTTGTTATATACTCAACTTCAACTATAGAAAGTGAAAGTATAGTTTGTTTATTTGAATCCCAAGATAGGTCTCCTAGACCAAGATGAAATACATACTATAAAGTTTTATTTTGGTCATCAAGACTACCAACCCAATCACTTTTCATGTAGCCCACTAGTTGAAACTCATCATATACTACATATAAAACTCCTTAATCTCTTATTCCATTCATGTACCTCAATATCATTTTATCCACTTACCAGTGTGTCTCCTTTGGAATTTACATGAATCTAGATATGAGACTGATTACATACATGATGTCTGATCTAGTTGCAGTTAAATATATTAGGCTTTCCACTAAGCTCTTGTACCATGTAGGGTATACATTAATGTTGAAATCATCCTTGCACAACTTCAAGCTTGTCTCAACTAGTGTAGATATTGGCTTACTATCTAACATCTTAAACCTCTCTGATATCTCCTTTTCATACTTAGATTAGTATATAAATATGTCACTATCCAATTTCTTGAATTGTACCCCAAGAAAGTACTTGAAGAGACCTAAATCATTCATTTCAAACTCTTTCTTCATGGTTTTTTTAAACTCTTTTATTGACTAATTTATAATTTTGTTGAATATTAAATCATTTACATACAAAACTATAATAAAAATATCACCTTTGCTTACTTTGATGTAGAGTGTGGGCTCACTAGCAATTTTGATAAAGACATTTCTCAACAAGTACAAATTTATACAACTGTATCATGCTCTTGGGGCTTACTTGAGCCCATATAATTCATTTTTTAGCCTATATACCTTACTATCATGACCAAAAATCTCATATCTGGATTTTTGTCCCATATAAACCACTTCTTCTATCACTCTATTCAATAAAGTTGACTTGACATCCATTTGATATACCTTCCATTTGTGTTGATTAGTAATGTCTATGATTGCATTCACTATTCCTATACTTTTTATAGGTTCAAACATCACATTGTAATCATGTTTTAGCCTTTGCTTGTATCTCTTCACCACTATTCTTGTTTCATTCTTCTCTATCTTGCCTTCGAGAGTGTTTTTTATCTTATACACCCACTTGACTCCTATGACCTATTTTCATTTTGGCAAGTCAACTAACTCTCAAGTCTAATTTCTCTCTATGGTAGAAAAAATAGAATGTGTAGGCATAGGTGGACAACAACCAACAACACTAAGTAAAACAATATACTGAGACTACAGGGATAGTCTTGACCAAACAAAAGTGTTGGAAATGTACTAAATAAATATGCAAGAAGAGATAAAATAGGGGAGGGTAAAGTTATAGTAATAAAACATAGAATTTGCATATATTAAATTCACCTAAAATTTTATTACAACTTATTTACAATGCATAAACTTATACGATTACAATTGTTCACAAGACTCACAAAAAATATCAATCCATAGATTAATAGCCTGGATAGATCATTCCAAGTGGAAAGATCATTTAGACATCAATGGGTCCTTATGAGGTTATAAGCTAGTTTTTTTGGTTGGTCTAGGTGATTATCTATAATTTTTCAAATTTACAACTATTAAATATATTGGTTACTAAGATTATTTGATTATAGTTATTAGAAAATGTCAACTTTACCTTCACATTCACCATTTAGGTCCTTATTGGTTTTCCACACACAAGGAAATAATAAATAATCAATAGAAATAAGCACTAAACAATCCTAATATCCACCATTTCATAGAAAAAATATAGTTTACCTATTTGAATCTTAGCGACTTCATAACATAAAGCAGTAAACAATGAATAAAAGGGCCAAGTCAAGTTAAGAAAATCACATATTTCAGATAGAGAAAAAAATATTAAATAATATTAAGATTAAATACCTAAAAATAAGGATATTTAGAAATGATAGTAATAAATATGGTCAATGCTTTGGACCAACTACAACCCTTTTTGCTCCAATTTGTCAGCGTTCTACATTGTATGCTAAAAAAAACTAGGAATATGTTTCTGGTCAGACATGTTCAACAGTTTTTGTTCCTATTAAAAAAGTGTTGAAATTATATGTTTTCCATATTGTAAAGTAAATTTTAATTTCAAATTTGTTGGGGACTCCCACCTATTCCTAAATGCAAATGCACCTCAGAAGTAGTCAAATTGAATTGAAGGCAAATGATATATTTAATATATTAAAATGATATTTATATATATTATATTAAAATATATGATATTTATTTAAAATATATATTATATAATAAAATATAATATTAAAATATATTATATAAAATATATAATTTATATATAATATTAATTAGTTTAACATATAAAAATATTATGATGTGTGTGTGTGTGTGTATTGGTAAGAGGGGTTATGTAAAGTGAAAGAGTGTAAATTGACAGTTAAACCTAGTTATTCCAAACCCATGACAATGTCAAAATAAGTTAATCTAAGGTAATTTTGGTCACAAACTGATCAAGATCTGAATCACCATGCAATGATTTAGTCTATGATGGCTTTCATTCTTCATGTAAAGAGATAGCCTCTTAGCATGTAATATCTACATCAAAACTACAAATTCCTTGGTTTTGATTTGGGGGCATTTGTATTCACTGGATAAAGAGTTCAACTATGACTGATCATGTTTTGTCTTGGTGATTGGAATGGATAAATTGATTTTGTTATAATGACACTAAATTTTTTTTAAATAACCAAAAGGAATTCTGAGTTTACATTTTGGATTAAAAAATTGAAGTGGACATTTATGTTCTAAAGACACCATCTATTCCATGTATGCCTATTGTGCCTAGTGATGATGCATTCTCGAGTATATCACCACCACTTATTTCTTTTAAAGATACTATTAATGTTACATCTTTAAAAAATATGGATGAAACTCCACTTAATATTATGCAAGATCCTACTTATAAATCATTACTATTATCAACAAATCTTGCACCCTAAAAGAGGGTGTTTAAGCCTCTTTTAAATTTAGGCAACATGGGAACACTTTTAGATATGTGAGTGTACCTAGAGTGGAATTAAGCCTCTAGATTTAAGGGATATCTCCCTAAATGTATTTTTAAATTCTTATCACCTATCTAATTCTTTCTTGTGGGGAAAAGATTTAGAATTTACATGAAATCTAAGGGGGTGATACACCAAGATGTTTTCCATATGACCATTATACTTCCTGCACTAAGAGACAAGGCATACAAGCTAACTTCCAAGTCCTAAGAGATTCTAACATGAGTATTTCAATGTGGAGGTGAGATGTATGAAATATATCCAAGGTAAGTGAACCATAGGTTAATTGTAGACACTAAGGCTTATTATAGACTCAAAATATAGACCCATACACTTGACAACACTTCACACGACCTGCTAGAATAAGAACTCTTGCATAAACATGAGAGGACAAGGGAAGAAAGGATAGAATATTATCACTTTGCATCACCATACATCACTTTGCAAACTTGGACAAATTTTCATGAACTTAAACAAAACTTGCATTAATTATTCAAAGGCAAAGTACAATGCCATTCCAGTAGGGCTTCTCCATACATGGAGTGGAGTTGTTTTTCAAAGGCCAAAATAGTAGCTAATTATATAATTTTATAAAAATCATGAAAGAAATAAGTTCAAAGGTCACTCAAACACATGTCCAATCGATAACCAGTTAAAATTATAGGGGACTAGAGTATGAAATAGACCAGGAATGCCTCCCAAGACAAATGTCCATATAAATCATGACAAACTCTTCAAAATGATGCAGAGATTCTTCTATTAGCTTTTGTGAAACTTCCTTCATCATAGATCATCTATTGAATATTGAATATTTGAAACTAAATTAAGAGAGTCAACACATATGATATGATAGTTAGAGATGTTTTTTCAACTACTAGTTATCTTTTAGAAACCTGTTTTCATCATCTGGAGTCATTCATTATTTTCTTGGACTTCATTTTTCACATCTAGTAGTCATTATTCCTCTTGAGTCCTCAATTGGGTTTTCATAGCAGCACATAAGTCTAAATATCTTACTCTACTATAGAATCCTTGATCCTACATAGTTGTCCATGTGGCATTTCCCTTCCACATTGCTCATTCCATTCTAAACTATGTCTATGATACCTACTTGCTCTAGTTGAAAATGTCTCTTTCATTCAAGTTTATCCATTGAAAAACCACTTGGACTAATCACATTGCTCCAACCTATCATTGTTCCTATTGGTCTCACATATCCATGTTGCCATACCCTAAATTTTTGACCTTTTGTGCACTATAGGATCAATATGTACGAAGGAACATTATATTTTTATTTTATACCACAAAGATGCTTTGACATGTTGACTTTCACTCACACTATTGGATCAAGATGTATGATCAAACACTAGCCATATATCTCATTAGGCCCACTTTCCTATCAGTTCCTAGATAGTGTTGGATCATTGGTACAATTGAATGTTGATCATTGATCTATATTAGACCCACCTTATTTTATTTCAAGCTCATGCTGTTTGATCTCTACTCAGTAAACCTACACTGTTAGATCTTATCCAACCTATAACATTTTAATGGATTTTAACATATGCATCTTTTGACCTATTTAACCCAAGCATGACCCAAATTTCAATTTTAGTAGTGCAGTCTAAAAATAGTAAGTTTCTAAAAAATAGTAATTCCTTGAATTCTGTATTGTTTTAAATCTTGAAAGTCGAACCACTTAATCTCCCTCAAGATTGGTGACCTTCCAAATCCTCCCCATGCTTTCAAAATGTGTATAAATGAAGAGGTAACCCAAAATGTGAAGACAAAAATCTCTTCCCAGAGATAATCATATATTTGTATTGTGATCTTGAGTAATACTACATCTCTTCTCAAAGAATTCATTGTTACTATGTTATTTTTATGCTATCGAAATATTTATCAACCAAAACTTCTGAGCTTTGGATCAGAGTGTCAGTATGCAAGCTGATGCAGACCACTAGATCATGATCAAATTAAAACCCTTTAAGGACCTCTTGAATATAAAGAGTTACTTTATGAAGCTTGAACTTGATGCTTGCCCAAATGTTCTATTCTACAAGTCTAACTTTGAAGCTCCATAACTTGAGCTAGAGAACTTGCACAAGCATGAAATTTATAAAGCGTGTTCCTAGCATGAAAAGCTCCATGGCATAGTAACCTTTTGGTTTTCAAGGATTTTTGAGTGAATTTATCAAATTCACAAGTGAGCTAGTTCATTCATTTTTAGATGGCATCCTAGTGATGGTCTAGTTCACTTAGGATTGTGCTTGAACTAACGTTTGATCTTTGAAAGTTCAACTAAACTTATTAAGGCCTGTGCAAACTCTTTCCATGATCTTAACTATTTGGATGCCATGAAAACCTACCACTTTCATAAATGACTCTCAAATGACCCTTAAGACACCAAATGACACAAGGACTAAGCTAAACTATGACCAAAGCTAGAATGGCATATGATATGACATCAAATGAACTACAACATACCCTATGATATTATAAAAATCACCTATATGATATCATGGCTATAAGGGGTTGAATCATTTTGACATGTGGTAAAAATGGTCAACATTCTTGGTGATTTCCCAAGGGTGGTATGCTTGATATGCCATGAACAATTGCCTAATCCTATCCATTGGGTTATGGAGTCACAATTATATAGGTTTAACATATAAATTGCCTTGAAAACACACCAAACAATAGAAAACAATAGGAAAAAAACATAAATCAAGAAACACACATGTGCTTTATGAGCACTTATAGAACATAACACAACAAGAAAGGAAACACACACCTATTCTAATATTTACAAAATTGACCTTCAGCCCTCAATAACAGGGTTTCAAATGTATCCCATTCACATGGATAGGTAGCTCTTCTCCATTCATCTAGGGTTTCTTTGCTTACACTCGATGATGACATATGGTCCACTCCATAGGGTATCAAATTTGGTATGTCTCCCTAGTTTTTCTCTATCTTCATTCTATTTCAATACTATGTCACCTTCTTAAAATGATCTTGGAGTTTCTTTCTTGTCAAAAGACCTCTTCATTAGTACTTGGTGATGTTCCATAGCTTGATGAGATTTATCTCTAGTCTCTTATAACTCCATTAATTCTATCAATTTCACTTCTATTAGAGTATTCTTAAGCAACTCTAGTTGATGTGCTAAATCTAAGGTAGGTAGCTCTTGAGAGATAGACAACCTAGCTTCCCTTCCATAAATAAGAATAAAAGGAGAATTCCATATTGACCTCTTGGGAGTTATCCTATCATCCCATAAAAGTTTTCTTGAATTTGGTGTATCAAGATCTTTGGTTATGCTCCAATGTTCTCTTGATGATTCTGATCATATTCTTGTTAGTAGATTCAACCAACCCATTACCTTGAGGGTAATAGTTGGATGAAGTTCTCAATAATATGCCATTACTATTTTCATAATTAATTGTCTTAGTACCCATAAGATCAAGAGCTTTATCTAAAATAATAGTAAGAGTGTCAAACCTTGTGATGATTCTCTCATAGAACTCCAAGATAGCATTCTCACTGGCTTCCTTCAATGTTACTACCTCAACCTACCTTTTAAAGTAATTAGTTTTTGTGAGTATCTATTTATGACCAACACTTGATGGGGTTTATCATACCAAGAAAATCAAGACCCAATTTCATGAAAGGTTGGTCTAATTAGATAGGCTTCAAAGAAAGAGATGCAAGATTTTATTTTCCAACAAAGAAAACACATTGTCCATACCTTATCACCAAGGCATGGCAATCCTTGAAGAGGCTAGGCCAATAATAACCTTCCCTCATGATCTTAGTATCTATGGTTCTTGGGGAGAACTAACCTCCTATTGTCCCCCCATGGGACTTCTCAAGAAACACTCCAAAATGATCATTATTAATGAATCTCAATAGCACACCATTAATGTCTCTTATAAAGAGCACACCATTCAATAGGTAAAAGGGAATAGATTTCAGCCTAAAATATCTCCTTTTTGGTCTACTCATATAATTAGGATACTCACCATTTTGAAGAAATATGATCACATCATGTGTCCAACTTTGTAGAGGCAAGGAACTAGTTGATTGGGAACAATCATGATTGACTAGAGCTTCTTCCATTGGCTCATGAAGATCTAAAGCTAAATGCTCATAGAGGCCTTTACAGATTATCAATTTTGTCACCTTGATATCAACATCATATTTCATTACTTTATTGACCCACCCTGCCCTCTTTTCACTAAGATCTTTGCTCAAGATAAACTCTTTGGTACTAAGATGAGAGACCATAACATGAATCTTATTATTTGAAACCATATGTTGGAAATTATTTAGTCCCCTTACAATAGCAAGGACTTGTTTTTATACAAAAGTGTACTTGACTTCATAATCTCCTAAACCTTGACTAAAGAATGCAATTGGTTGCTCCACACTCACATCATTCTTTTGCATCAACATGGTTGATATAGTATCAAGGTTAGAAAATGAATACAACATGAAGTATTTAGTAAAATCAAGATTCACAAGAGTAGGATCTTCTACAATTGCCTTCTTTATATCTTTAAAACTACTCTTACCCTCTTTGGTCTAAGAAAAGGCTTGGTTATTCTTGAGCATGGTTGTGATAGGTTTCACTAAAGATGCAAAACAAGGTATGAACCTCCATATAAAATTTATCTTGCCTAAGAAACTTTGAAGACCTTTCTTATTCAAGGGAAATGATAAGCCTAAAATATCCTCTATTATTTTAGGGTCAATAGTCAAACCATCCTGGGAAATGATATATCATAAGATCTTATCTTCATGAATAGAAAACATGCACTTCTTTGGATTAAGAGATACTCCATATTGCCTACATATTTCAAACACTTGTATCAAGTGTTTCATGTGTTAATTATCATATTTATAAAACATTGTTATATCATCTAGATAAACCAATAACATCTCATTGATCAAACCTTTGAAGTCCATGTCCATTATTTTTTGAAATGTGGCACCGACATTGGATAGACTAAAAGGAATATTCTTATAAGAAAAAGTCCCCCATTTAGTAGTGAAGGCTATCTTAAACTGATCATCCTCACTAATAAAATTTGATTTTAACCTGAATACACATCTAGAAGAGAAAAATGTTGATAACTTGAAAACATTTGCAAAATCTACTCGATTGAGGGTAGAGGATAGTGATCTTTGAGCAACACTATATTAAGATCTCTAAAGTCCACACAAAGTTTTATCTCCCCATTCTTATTTATAATAGGCACAAGGTTAGCTACCAATATTTAATGCTTGATAGGAAGATTATTTTAGATTCAAGGAGTTTGGTAAGCTCTAACCTCATGATTTACTCAACCCTTGGATTGATGAGTCTTTGCTTCTGTTTGACTAGTTTAACTCTAGATTCCAAATCAATAGTATGGTGTGCTAAGCTAGAATAAAATCCTTTAAGGTACTTATATTATCAATCAAAGATATCATGAAACTCTCTACACAACTCAATAAATTCTTGCTTCTCTAAAGTAGAACATACCTTACCGAGTTTGAGGAGTTTGTCCTTAAAGATCAAGACCCTTTAATAATTATCATCTTTTAGAGACATACTCAATTTATCCTTCTTATTTTTATCATTATAATTGAAGATAATTTATAAGGTCACCAAACCCTTAAGTATATTATTGTTTCTTACTTTCATAATCTAATCACCCAATTATTGTTGGAGCCTTTGTTTATTCCTTGAAGAAAACTCAGCCTCATTTTGAAGGAAGCATGTAATGTGTCTATCAATATCAAACACTTTCCAAGAAAATTAATTATAAGGTACATAAGGTATAATAATTATCTTAATATGAGACTATTTTCCATCCTCTTTTATGGTAGTTAGACTATCAAATTGAGTTCCTATGGTAGCTAGTATATTAGCATGACTATTCTTCTCCCTTGGGACTGATTATATATTAAATGCATTAAAGTTTTTAAGAAAATCCCATACCCTATTATTGTGTGACTTAAGAAAATGGTTCTAGGCATCAACCATATTCCTCACCCGATGCACAACCAATTCACTATCTCTATATACTTACAATTTTTTGATTCCTTTTCTCCTCACATATTGAAGGCCATGAATTAAACATTCATACTCAGCCACATTAAAGTACAACTAAAATGAAATATATATGAAGCATAATACTATTATTTATATGGGGATACCAACATAACACTAGATCTTGCACCAACTATACTTCTTGAACCATCAAAAAACATCTTCCACATCTCATCATCTTCACCCTCTTCCTTGGCAAGTAGAGGTGTTGGTACTCCTTTATGTATACAATACACTCCTAAATTAGTTTCCTCCATAAAATCATGGGATCATGATCATAAATATTAGTTCCATATTCATAAATAAAAAAATATGAAATACCCTCAAGCTTGTAAAAATTTCCATCATCTATAATAGAGTCTTTTTCTTCATGGGCCACACAATTCAGATTAGAACTTGTCTCAATGTAAGGCTCAATATGAAACCTTACATGGGGTTGTGTCTTAATTATCACCTTCACCCCATACCTTGTTATAAAAGATAATAAATATCAGTCATCTAAAATATAGACACTTATCTTGGTTATGAAGTCCCATGCTAGGCAAATTACAAAGTGGGTTGGGAGATCAACCATAACTAAATCTTGAAAGATAGGAAAATTAGGAGAATTGTGCAAGAAAACCTTCAAGTTTTTTTTATCAATACCAATATTTTAGAAAGTGTACCATATAATTAAATGGACCCTTTTCTATGTGGCTCATATTTTAGGTCCATCTTGTCAACCAAAACTTTGGGCATGACAAAAGTAGAAGCTCCACTATCGACTATGCAATTGTGTACCAACTTGTTACCTACAATGAGGGTGAGGTAAAATGGTGGAGTTTTATCAACCCTAGTGGATGGTTCAACAATTTTATTAGGATAATTTTAAATATCAACATGGCCATGAATTATATTTGAGGGTGAGACACTAGTGGGGATATGAGATAACTACTTTTGTAGGAGTTCTTTTTGACTAGGCATATAAAGAACATCACAAAGAGAAATGGATGTTTTAGTTTTTATAAAAGAATATAAAATGTTTAAATAATACATACCTAATTTATCTTTGGATATTTTAGGTAGATAATTACTTAGAACTTGAGGAATAATAGCATACTTTACCATATTTTGACATGATGGAGGTGTAGGAGTTTTTGGAAATGTCACACTTGTAGCTGTACCTTGCTACCTTGTACGAGGATTGGATGAGCCAGTGGGCATGCTACTACTAGCTCCTAGAGAATCCCTCTTATAACTAGTATTATCTATAATATTATCTCCTTGATTGACCATAAAAGTGTCTTCAACTAAAAAATTGGTGAAGATCTCTCCTTGAGGTTGCCAATCCTCATTAACTTCCATCATCACCTCATCTTCATTTAATAGGAGGGGAGTAACTCCTCCTTGGGCCACTAGATCTTTGTCACTATTCTCATTGTCATCCATGAATTGGTATTATTTCCAATATTTTCCCTATATCAAATTGCTATGAACTGGTACCATCTCCCTTGCATTAGTGGTAGAGTTAGGACTATATACATTGATAGGTCTATTAGGGTTAGGCTACCATTGGCCTCTTCCTCTTCCATATTTATGATTATATTTCAATTAATAAGGGTATTAATTTTGATGGACACTTTATTTCATATTTATTATCCCAAGCTTGGATTCTAACCATTGAATATATTCATCTTTGTCCATGGAATTATCTACCTTCTTAGGAGTAGCCTTGGGCTTAGTATTGCCATTAGGAATTTGAGCCACTTCCAGAGTAATAATAGAAGAATGAGACAAATGAGGCATAAACACTTTAGGAGTAAAACTTCCAGCTTGGATGAGACTATTATTAGCTTTAATAGCAGGATCATATGCTTTGGGAAGAGTGGAACCTCCCATAGATTGAAGCATGACAACAATTTCAGTCCCACTGGCTCTCAAGTAAGTAGGGAACACAAATCTAGTAGGTGGTCTCATGGGAAGAGTCAATCTATGCCAAGTGTTATGAAATTTTTTGTTTAAGTCATGCATTATTTCTTTGGGTCCCCTTTTTATCACATTGAGTTGATATATGAGAGATGCATGGTCACTTTCATTTCCAAATCTAAAAGTCAAAAATATTCCAAACTCATTTGATGTTGTGATGCATCCACATTCTAGAGTCCTATACCAATCAAGAGCCTTTTTTAAGGGACATTGAAAGGAGTATATTGGAAATTTTCTCTTGAACAATATTGTGGAAACTGCAAAATTTAGAAACATATCTAATGTGCTCATTAGGTGTGACATGACCCTCACCATTGAATGTTGGCACAACTTTTATGGTGTTAGGAGGAATGACATCATATACTTGAAGTTAAATTGGATTTTTTATATTGAAGGTATGGAAAACATGAGGTCTAACCATGTCTACTTCTTCAATATATTTAATTTTTCAACCTCTTCACTCTCTTCCTCTCTAGAAAAATCTACTTATTATTCACAGGGTAGATTAGGCTATGGATACTAAACTTCAATAGGAATTTTAGGATGAATGGATGTATTAATGGGATTAAATGCTCTAATAGAGGATGACATAGTGATATCCATGAATTATGAAGTTAGGTTTATAATAAAATAATGGCCTTGAACTATATTTACCTTAAAGGACTCACCAAATTCAAAGTAGTACACCAATTTGTAGCTGTTGTTAGCAAGACCAACATTCACCTTGATAAGTTGTATTGAAGACAATGAGTCCCATCGAGTGTGACAGAACTATTGTCACTAGATCTCATACCCTAAAAGAGGGTGTTCAAGCCTCTTCCATATTTGGTCAAATGGGAAAACCTTTAGGTATGTGGGTGTACCTATATTGGAAGTAAGCCTCTAAATTTAAGGGCTAGTTCCCTGAATGTATCTTAAATGCTTATCACCTATCTAATGCTTGCTTGTGGGGAAAAGAGTTAGAGTTTGCATGAAATGATCCTACTCTAAGGGGGTGATACACCAAATTTTTTTCCACATGATCATTATACTTTTTGTACTAAGATAAAATTCATACAACCTAACTTCCAAGTCCTAAGAGATTATAACATGAGTATTTTAATGTGGAGGTGATATGCATGAAAGTTATCTAAGGTAAGTGAACCACAAGCTAATTTTAGATACTAAGGCTCATTATTACACTTAAAATACAAACCCACACACTTGACAACACTTCACATGACCTAATAGAATAATAAATCTTGCATAAACATGAGAGGATAAGGCAAGAAAGGATAGAATATTATCACTTTGCATCACCATACATCACTTTGCATACTTAGACAAATGTTCATGAACTTAAACCAAACTTACATTAATTATTCAAAGGTAAAGTTCAATGTCATTATAGTAGGGATTCACTATGCATGGAGTGGAATTATTTTTAAAAGGCCAAAATAGTAACTACTTATAGAATTTAAGAAAGAGCATGAAAGAAAGAAGTTCAAAGGTTACTCAAACACATGTCTAATCCATAACTAGTTACATTGTAGGGGACTAGAGTATGAAATAGACCATGAATTCTTCCCAAGACATATGTCCATATAAACCATGACAAGCTCTCCAAAATGGTGTAGAGATTATTCCTCTTTGATTTTTTGAAACTACCTTCATCATAGATCATGTCTAGAATATTTGAAACTAAAATAGGAGAGTCAACACATATGCTATGAGAGTCATAGATGTTTTTTCAGCTACTAGTTATCTTTTAGACACCTATAAAAATCATTTATATTCATTCATTACTTTCTTAGACTTTGTTTTTCACATATTGTAGTCATTTTTCCTCTCAATTCCTCAGTTAAGCTTTTATGGTGCCACATGAGTCTAAAGAGCTTACTCTGCTACAAAATCCTTGATCCTACATAGTTATCCATGTGTTATTTCCCTACCATGTTTCTCATTTTGTTCTAAACTATGTTTAGGATACCTGCTTGCTCCAATCAAATATATATCTCTGGTTTGACTTTGTTTGTCAAAAATTGACTCGAACCACTCACATTGATCCAACCTATCATTGTTCCTATTGCTCTTGTAGATCCTTGATTTTAGATCCTAAATTTTTGACCTCCTACACACTATAAGATCAATATGTATGAAGGAACATTGGATTTTAATTTTATACCATGAATATCCTTTGACATGTTGACTTTTTCTCACATTATTAGATCAAGATGTATGAGTGAATGCTAGCCATAAATCTCATTGGGCCCACTAACCTGTTAATTCCTACATAACATTGGATCATTCGTATGATTGAATGTTGATTATTGATCTAAATTAGACCCACCTTCTTATTAGTCAAGCTCACACCATTATATCTTTGCTCAGTGAACCCACACCATTGGATCTTGTCTAACCTATAGCTTTTTAAGGGTTTTTAACCTAGGGACCTTTTGACTTATTTTACCCAAGCATGAACTATTAGATCTGAGTGTCAGTATGTAAGATCACACAAACCATTAGATCTTGATCAAATTTAAACCATTTAAGGACCTTTTGAATATAAATGGCTACTTTACAAATCTTGAACTTGATGCTTGCATGAATGTTTTACTCTATAGGTCCAACTTTGAAGCTCCATAACTTGAGCTAGAGATCTCGCACAAGCATGAAATTTGCAGATTGTGTTATTGGCATGAAGAGCTCCATGATGATGTAACCTTTTAGCTCATGAAGCTTTTTGAGTGAACTTATTTAATACACAAGTGAGTTGGTCCATTCATTTCCAGATGACATCTTAGTGATGGTCTAGTTCACTTAGTCTTGTGCTTGAACTATTGCTTGATATTTAAAAGCTCAAATGAACTTTTTGAGGCCTATGAGAAATATTTCCATGATCTTAACTATTTAGACACTATGAAAACCTACCACTTACATATATGACTCTAAAATGACCTCTAAGACACTAAATGATACAAGGACTAAGCTAGATTATGACCAAAACTAGAATGACATATGATATGACATGAAATGAACTAAAACATAGCCTATTACATTATAAAAAGACCCTATACTAGATTCTAACTATAGGGGTTAACCCATTTTGAATTTTCATACAAATGGTCAATAGTTACCATCAATTCCAAAGTTTCATGATGATAATTTTACTTCTATTTCTATATTTGAACTTATATAATTTTCATTATATGGTCTTGTAGTGGAATATTTAATATTTTATAATTCTTATGATCCCCTAGATGTGATCCAAAACCCATGGTAGAAGAACCATCAAACATAATTTGTTAGGACTTGTATAAATCTTGAAGCTTATATCTCAAGGAAAAACATCTATTAGTAGAATGCTTATGGCTCTAGTGGAAATCACAATATGCATTCTCATCATATCCCTGTGGAAGAGGTTACTCATATCAACCTCTATAGTTTTAGGGATTGATACAAGTTGACACTTAGCCAACTTCTTAAGAATAAACACTAGAGGTTTTGTGAATCTAGTAATTATTTTGCATGGTCCATTTTGTAATACAAATTGCTATGGCATTATCATGTTCATTATTTGATTAGTATCACATTTTGGTTCATTCAAATAAACTTTGTAAGATGGATTGATATTAAATTTCATATTGGATGAGGCCAATGTAGTGACCTCATACTTTAACTTTTTTAATGCAAATATTTTTATTTCTTGGTCATGTTCAATATCACCCTTCATGTTTCTCATAATTGGGAAATTTTAGTGCCACAAAGTGTGGTGGTAAGGGTTGAAATGATACCTCTAATGCAAGATGGTTATTCAAGACATATTATGAATCAAACACATTGGATGCCTTTTAAGTGTTCTTCTCAATGAGATAAAAAAAAAATCTCTAATACTTTAATCATTTATAACAAGGATTATGAAAAAAACTCCACCTTGATTCAAAGTATGCATTGAAGTTGACATCAAGGGGGATGAATATATATTCCCACTTGATGTACGCTCAATGTTTAATGTAATTAATGGATCTGAAAGAGGAACATCCTTGGTAATAGTTTCTATCATAGTTGATATCTGACCATTCTATATGTCTATTGTGTTATAAGTGTTTAAATTAACTGATAGAGTCACAAGTGTAAATTCAATAAAAGTGACTCACTATCACAGGTATTTGAATTGGTAAATTTTATCTCAAAGGTATTCCAAGGGGGATAAAAATTAAGGAGTCAAATCCCTATTAGACAATTTAATCATCTAAATTAACAAATATAAATAAATTTATTTAATAAGAATAATTATAATAAATGATAAAAATTCATAATTATTTTTATATTTAAAATCTATGTTTATTATTTATTTTTATTTGTGTTTAAATATTTAAATATTTTTATTAAGTAATTTATGTTTAAATGTTTTTCCAGAGTGGTTAGTTTTTGTCTCCTCATAAAATGAAATATTTTTTCATGGAATGTTATTTTACTAAATTCCTTATTCATATTCAAGTGGTGATAAATAGAAAAATAAATCCATACTAATAAAAATATTTAAACACGAACACAATTCCATTGCAAATTATTTTTTTATTTTCTACAAATCTAAATCTCTTTGAGTCTAGATAAGGTTATATCCTCCAACCGTATAGATAACAAGAACCTTTATGGCATTTATCAAAATGAACCATACCAATTTTTGTATACAAGTCCACCTCTAAATAAAATTGAATGACTTGGCATGCATGTTAAAAGTTGTTTATATATTCTACTTAAACTATAATCAAATGTTTAGAAACACATTTCATACTTAATATAATGTTGACTACTTCATGTGCCTTAGATGTTAAATTAAACAACCAAAAACCATTATGGTAGTTATCTGGACAAAAATATTATCTATGAACCATTTTTCATGTCTTTTATCCCAATCAATAGAGCCATCGATGAATGTGATCTCTCTATACAAGGTGTGGCCAATATGAGCCATTATTTCTACAATGTAATAAATAGTGTCAAATAAAATCTTGTATTATTAATTTTATCAAATAATGTCAAATAAACTTCTAATAATGTGTTTTTTCATATATTAATCTTTAAATTCTATATTAAAAAAATTATACTAAGTGAACATACTCCAGAGACACAAATTATAGTATAAAGCTAGAATAGTCCGAAGTCAAGACTGTCAAGAGTTAAAATGATTCCAATGAAAGTGTAAATTAGTAATATGTCATTGACATGTTCAATGGAAAAATTACATGTCATATTTTTACTAAGCAAATACTTAGATTCTATGTTAATAACAAAAAGTATGTTGAGTTGATATAATTTGTAATCAAAATTTTAAAACATTCGAAAGAAATTAATTATGGGAAAACTTTACTTTTTAAATTATTAAGAAAAAACACTGAATTGGGATCAAACTATCCTTATTATTTCAAAATTTTAATTGGATTTAGGGGCTTATATAAAATTAAAACCTAAATTTAAAAATATGATAAATCATAAATTCATATTAATAATATTTTTAATATATTTTGGAGTAACGTGAACAAAGTCTATTATACATCCGTCACTACAAATCGCCAAAAAACCACCAATAATGCCATGGTATACAATAAAAAAAGAACCAGTCTTAGAATGTTATTCCAATATAAAAAGTCCATTCTTTTCTATGTAAACTGATGAACTATTCTTCAACTCACTTTGTGACAACTTAATCTGCAAAAAGATCTGTCAAGAAACACATCTCATAATAACTTTAAAATTGAAGTTAGTAAGCAATCTGGTCTTAAACTAGAAAACTTCTAAATTCCTTTATTTCCAAATTATCCAAAGGATTTTAGTAGAGAAATAAACTCACTCTTAATAATTTAGAATAGAGATTTATTGTTACCAAAATAATTTTACCTTAATTTTAATGCCAAGTGTCATCTGTAACTCCAAATTTAATGCTTCATGATACACGATTTCAAGTTCTACATGATACATATAAATTAATTAGTAAATTAATTTATTTTGAATAATTGAAGCACTTGAAATTAAAATAAATAAATAAATTATCAGGTCAAAAAAAATTATAAAATTATATAGGGTACACATGGAGAAAATTTTATAATTATAATATCTTTTATGACTATAATTTAATGAAAGGTCAGTCAGATTAAATATTTTGTACTTGTAAATTTCATCTATCGATCCCATCAAGTTAAAATTTACCTAATGTTAGAGGGAAAGTCACAAAAGAACGAATAATTAAATATACTAAGAAGCATAATATCATGCATTAATGCTTACTAAATATTAATGTTTGATAGATTTGGTAATCGAAGTAATCTACCTCAATCCCTAAACTGAAATATTTTTTGGAGATAATATTATATAATTTCAAAAATATATGTTATAGTATTATATATATATATTGAAAATAATATATAAAATTGTTGATAGATTTAAGATAGTATTTCAATATAGTAACTTAATATATAATATAAAATAATCTATAATACTAAGTGTATTGAAATAATATGGTATTATAGTACTATACTTTGAGATAATATAATTATTATATTTTTAATATAATATAATAACTTTATAATAATATCATAATCATATTTATATATAATATTATTTTTATACTATTAACAATATATAGATGTATTGAAATATATTATACTAAAATATATAATATATATTATTGATTTATAAACTATTTTAACATATATAAAATAATATATAATAATATTTATTAATATTAAAATATATTTTATAAAATATAAGATATTATATAATTAATGTTTAATATATAAAAATATTATCATATATATTATATAATAACTAATATTGTGTGTGTGTGTGTGTGTGTGTGTGTGTGTGTGTGTGTGTGTGTGTGTGTGTGTGTGTGTGTGTGTGTGTGTGTGTGTGTGTTGGTAAGAGGGGTTATGTGAGGTGAAAGAGTGTAAATCGATAATAAAATCTAGTTAGTTCAAATCCATGACAATGTCAAAAAAAGTTCATCTAAATTAATTTTGGGCATAAACCTATCGAGATTTGAATCACCATGCAATGCTTTAGTCTATGATGGCTTGCATTCTTTGTGTGAAGAGATAGCCTCTTAGCACATTCTCTATGTCAAAACTATAACTCATTTGGTTTCAATCAGGGGGAATCTATATTCACTGGATAAGGATCTCAGTTTTGGGTGATCATGTTTTGTCTTGGTTATTACAATGGAGAAATTACTTTTGTTAAAATGATGCTAAAATATTAGAAGCAACCAAGAGGAATTTTGGGTTTAGAAATATGATAAAAATTTGAAGTGGACATATATGTTCAAAAGACACCATCTATTTCATGTATGCATACTATTATACCACCACCACTTATTTATCCTAAAGATACTATTAATATTACATATTCAAAAAATGTATATGAAACTCCACTTATTATGTAAGAGCCTATTATTTCTAAATCATTACCATCGATTCCAAAGTTCTATGATGATAAATTTACTTATATTTCCATATTTAAACTTAAATAATTTTCATTATATGGTATTTTAGTGAATTTTTGAATATTTTATAATTATGATGATCCCTAGATATAATCCAAACCCCATGGTATGAGACCCATCAAGTGTAATTTTTTGGGAATTTTATAAGTCTTAAAGATTATATCTCAAAGAAAAACATCTATTAGAAGAATGCCTATGGCCTTGGTGGAAATCACAATATGCATTCTCATAATATCCTCATGGAAGAGGTTTACTCATATTAACCTCTATAGGTGTAAGGAGAGATATGATTTGACACTTAGCCAACTTCATAAAAGAAGCACTAGAGGCTTTGTGAATCTAGTATTTTTTTGCATGTTCCATTCTATAATATAGCTCAATGTGGCACCACTATGTTCATTGTATTATTGGTATCAAATTTTGGTTCATTTGGATTAACTTTGTAAGATGGCTTGATCTTAAATTTTTTATTAGATGAGGCTAATGTAGTGGCCCCAAACTTTAATTTTTTTAATTCAAGGAGTTTCATTTCTTAGTCATGCTCAGGGTTACCCTTGTTCCTCATAAGTAGGAAATTTTAGTGCCATAAAGTATGGTGCCAAGGGATGAAATGATACCTCTAATGCAAAAGGGTTGTCCAAGACATATTGTGAATCAAGCACATAATTTGGATGCCTTTTAGGTGTTCTTCTCAATGAGAGAATTTTTTTCCTCCAATGCTTTAATCATTTGTAATGAAGATTGTGAAAAATCCCCACCTTAGTTCCTTTACCTTTATTTACAAGATTTTGTCTCAAATACAAATCTATATCTACATACATGTATAAAAGGAAAGTATACATATATATGGAAATCTATTTATATACATACTATAAATAGAAAGTGTTATTGTGATAGTTAGAAATGATCTTGGTCACCATAGAATGGACCAATCAGTCATTATAATTCCATAAAAATATTTTTTAAATGAGTCTGTAGCTAAAAATGGAATTGATCATCTTGGGATGTACCAATTAATCATCAAAATTCCTTAAAAGGCTTCTTCCCAAATGAGTATGTTGTTATTTTATTGGAATGAAATTCCCCATACTATATAAATCTACATATATATACAATCTATAAATATAAAGTTTATATATAAAAATACTATATATAGTAAGTGTTTTGAGGTAGATGAAAATGGCATTGATAATCTTGAGATGTACTAGTTAATTATCAAAATGTCCTTGAAAATTTTCCCAAGAGATATAGTTAAATCTTGTGTTTCACCTATAATTTCTATAATCTTGATAAATGAAGTTTTTGTGATTCTTACATTGAAATATTTTTTTCAAGAAGATTAAAGTTGTTTGGATTACTTTCCTATTGAAATTTAATATTTAATTGATTTTACATGGATGTGATTTGGCCACATATTTTTTAACCCATTATTGGGATTTCAAGTTGAAGTACTTATTTTTTGGCTGAAATGTTTAACCCTAACTCTACATTGAGATATCACACCTTGTTGTCATGAATAAAAAGTTAATGTTTATTGATTGGTATGGTATAGACTACTTATTCCATCACATAACCATAATTTAGATAAGCACACAAAATCTTTTCCCAAGAGTTATTTGAGTTATTAGGTACAATTTTGTGTCACTTATTTTAATTACCATTTTGGGGTTGAATTCATCTCCAAATTTTAGTTTGTAAATTCAAGAAAGGTGACTCACTCTAACAGGTATTTGAATTGGTTAATTAAATTACCTCAAAGGTATTCCAAGGGGATAAAAATTAAGGATTCAAATCCCTATTAGATAATTTAATCATGTAAATTAACAAATATAAATAATTTTTTTAACAAGAATAATTATAATAAACGATAAAAATTTGTAAATATTTTTATATTTAAAAACTATGTTTATTATTTATTTTTATTCATGTTTAAATATTTAAATATTTTTATTAAATAATGTATGCTTAAATATATAAATAATTTTTTAAAATAATCTTATATGTAACTTTTTATATAAACTTTTAAATTATTATATAATTAAAAATTCCCATGCACTTCAAAATTAGTGTTAAGTTTATCTTTTCTCTCTTGCCATTAGTTTCTCTTTTAGTTTTTTCCTCTCCCTTTAGAAGGCCAAAAATATTATTTTATGGAATATTAGGTTTATTGTGGTGTTAGTGGTGGAAGCATTGACCCCATTTTTTACTGTCATTTCTATAGGTCCTTGTCAAGTATTTAATCTATTTAATGTATTATTTTATTGTATTTGAAATGTGTGATTTGTTTGTCTTGACATGGCCCTTTTATTCATTATTTAGTGCTTTAAGTTATGAAATCATTGAGATTCAAACAGACCTATATTTTTTTTATAAAATGGCTGAGATAATGAAATGGTGGAGATTAGGAATATTTAGTGCTTACTTGATTTAATAGGGGCCCAAATGGTGAATGTGAGGGGAAAGTGAACATTTTTTATTGCTATAAGAAAATAATCATAAGAAACAAGTGTCACGATGTGAGAGGGTTTCAATGGTTCCACCTTGTCTCTATCTCCTTGCATCATTCATCTATTGGCTTTATTCAGGATATTGTGATTTTTTCCCATTTTAGATTGAACTAAAAAGTAAATTTTTGGCTTGTTCTAGGTTATTATTATTTGGGGTGGTGAACTTTTCCCTCATGCCACCTCATAAAATTTAATGAATGAATGATTGAATAACACATATCATTGGGATTACTCCCTCATGGCATGGATTTTGAGCATTTTAAATTAGTCATATTACATGCGTGAGGGGTTTTTAATTTTATAAAATAAGAGTGACCCCTTTTGGGATATGTATGCCACTCATCCACTGTTTATGTGAATTACCCCTAAACCCTATGTTCACCATGTAATTAGACCTTTTATTTCCTTTCTTGTACACATGATAAATAGTTAATACTTTGTATATGAGGAGGAGAGTCTAAAATTAGTGAATCCTTAAATAACACCTAGTGTCAGGATTTATCCCTCATGCCATGGATTTTGAGAATTATAAATTAGTCATATCACACATGTGAGAGGGGTTTTCAATTTTATATAATAAGAGTGACTCCTTTTAGGAGATCCATGTCACTCAAATAATGTTTATGTGAATCACCCCTAACCCCTATGTTGACCATATGCTTAGCTTCTTTATTCCCTTCCCTATACATGTGGGAGATATTGAATCCTTTTAATGTGAGGAGGAGAGAGTGAATCCTTTGAATGTGAGGATTATTTGTCCCTCATGGCATGGATTTTTTTAATTTTAAATTAGTCATATCAAACTATTCATCTCTCCCTTATCAAAACCTTCAAACTTGCACAATTCCATTGTAACCTATGTAGAATTGGCAATTTAGCTATGGGGTAGAAGAAGAAGTTAGACCTAGAGTCTATAGATGAACTCATGAGAGAAAACTAAGTTATGGATGTGTTTGAAGCCACTGGATGGCTTAAATTCTTTCATAAGTTACAAAGGTTTGATGAAACCTTTGTCAAGGATTTTCTCCTCCATTTGAAAGAGAATTCCACCACAGTGAAGGGTATTCAACTTGCAGTAAATATTCAAGTGATTATTGAAATATCAAGCATTGAAGATGAAGGATCTAGGATATTAGAAAGGTATTCCTTCAATGATCTCATCAGTATTTTTCATTAAGAAGGGGAGCCTCTATCAGAGTGTGTTCAAGATCACACTGAGAAGGCCAAGGGCATAAACAGAGAAACCCTACCAGAGCCATGGAAATCTACAACCTAATCAATAATTAAGTACTTGAAATGTGATGGGAAATGTAGTGTGTTGGGTTGTGATTCCATGAAAATACTAATTAAATTAATGCATGGTATTCACAAACCCAAAAACATAATTAACTTATCATCATATTTGGTAGGATCTATTCATATTATAGCTATGAAATATGTCAATAGTTTGACCTCCATCTACCACCATGGTCTAATACACTTAATTATTCAACACCATTTCCTCAAGAAGGAGAATAGAGAAGTGACATGGAATTATTTTTTAAAAACCATAGAGAAAAATTAGCTATGAACTATCAAAGGATCACTTCAAGAAGCCTCCACTTCTAACCCTAGGGCTCAAAAGAAGGATTCTCCTTCTAAGATAGTCACTCTAGAATTAAAACGAAGCATAATACTAACCTTAATGGTTGTTACACATATCCTTGAATTTATAATTATTGTGATTGAGTAGCTACAACCTAAAATAATACTAAATCCTAGAACTTCTCACATCAGTTCTAGATTTTCTCCAAAGCTTGTAGGGTGTCAAGAACCCATCACTATCATAGATGAATATCTTGCATCAAAATAGGTACTAAAATCTATACATAGGTATTGCTGAGGAAGAGATGAACCCCACAAAAGGAATTCACTCCTCCACTTTAGCTTAATAATAAAAGATAGAAGATGATTATTGTAGTTATTGATGATAAAAGGGATGTTGTATAAGTTCTTGACAGTCTACGTGAAGAGCCTCCTTCTAGTCTTGTACTTAACAGAGAAGAGGAAGAAACTCTTTTCCAACAAGAGGCCTTTGATGAAGTTGTTCCATCATTCAATTCAACCCATCAAAATTTTCCATCAGAACCACACATTGACAAAGGTAAAGTTCCTATGATCAGTGAGGAAGTACAACCATCTAGTTTACCTAAAGAATACAAATTACAGTATGCTCTCACCCTATCAAAATTAGAAGCTAAAGTTAAGAAAAAAGAAGAATACATTATTTTTTTGGTATATTCATTACAAATTAAGGATAGTTATAACTCATTATTACTACAAAGTATATAAATTTTTAAGGAGCTCTCCTTGGCAAAGAATGATAAAATAACAATACTTAAAAGGAAAGTAAATGAATCTAAGTATGAGATTGTAATGCTATGGAGTTACATGAAAGAGATATAAGAATAAAAAGTGTCACTTAAGAGACATCTCATTAGTTATAACAAAAATAAAGATCCTTGGTGAGAGCAATAGCTACAGTGTCTCAATCAATCCCTATTAGATCCATAGTAGACCAACCCTGTCAAACCCTTGTGTCTTATTCTGATGTCAAGATTCATTGGGATCAAAAAATTTTACAATTTAGGTAACTAAAATTAAAAAATATAATTCCTAAAAAAAAAAATTTAATTACAAGAAGACATCACACAGGCACAATAATAAACTAAGAAAGTTAAACAAACCCTCCAATTCACATGTCAGTTGGGAGAGAAGATTTTAGCCTATAGAATCCCTTCTCCTTCTTAAAATTTTTTTTTGCATGAGAAATTGTATAGATAGAAACTAATTATGATCTATTATGGATTTCCACATGAAATTAATACTCCTAAATAATTTTTGGAAGTATACAATAGCAATACCCTGGATAATCAAGATTTCTTATGTGAGTTTTATCTTTGTGGTATTATCATGGGGAATACCAATGGATTATTGGTAAATATTTTTGTTGGAAAAATTAATTTGAGATCCTTAATTTACACATACATACATAAAGTTACATGGGATGAGATAACTAATGATCATTTAAATACAGTAAAATAAGTATGCATATGCATCAGGCCTCAATTCCATAGTGTCATAGAGACTCTTAACTAGTTTAGGTGTTATTACTTTTAAATGCCAGAGGTTCATGATCATTACCTACATGCCTTTCATGATAATATCATTACTTTTAACTTATTTATTCATAATCACTTTGAATAATTAGTTGTATCAAGTAGTCATAGATGGATCCTGTTGTTTATTTCATTGAAAAGAAGGGAGGTCATCTCCCCTACAAACATCAGATGGACTCTCCAAAGGGTTGAGGATATCATAAGGCTTATCACCAATGTACCCAATGCAAGAGGAAATAATTTTTGGGTTAGAATGAGATTTCATCCACCTATCTTACTTACTCATATCTTCTTACTAGAATACAGCACCATAGAGCCCTAAATTGTGTGAACAGTGTCTCTACTTTGTCATGACATATCTGGGTTTTATAAACCCATATGAAGTTGTGATAGAAGGAATATATTCTATCTATGATCTCAGTCAAATGTCAGAGCAGAGGATCTATAATGATGAGGAGAGAAGAAGATAGTTTTCAATGGGACTTTCAAAAGGTAAGTTGTAAGGGAAATGATGAGTCCAAAATATGACTCATTATAGCCACATATTATCTCCTTCCTACTGGCTAATTTACCATTTGGATTTTGCATTGCATGCAACTTTAGGAATTATAACTAGTCTAAGGTAGAATATGGGTAATTTTATGTCACTTAGTTTGTGTGAGTCTTAATCATTATTATTGACAATATATTTTAACCATTTTCATTTTTTAGTCCTCTATTTTTGTATATACAAGTATTATAATATGATGCAATAGTGATAGTAGAGTTTTGTCAAAATTCCATGGGTTTAAAGGAAGATTCTAGTTGAAAATCTAACATTTTGGCTGAGTTACAGACTTCCATAGGTGAGTTATAGACTTCATTAGGTGAGCTATAGACTTCATCAGGGGAGCTATTAACTTCATCAGGTGAGCAATGGACTTTGACAGGCTTACTATAGACTTCAATAGGCTTATTACAGAGATTGTGCCCTAGGTGAATTTGATGGCATAGATTCCCCTTACTCATGGTTTCTTAATTAAGGGATCTCACTAATTTAAATGTATGATTACTCATCATTATAATTCACTATTGTAAATTTCTAAAATATGGGCTAAGATGCTAACATTCTATGTAATTCAGTGATTCCATGTGAATATTTCCTATTATGGCAAGCACAAAAAAACCTCATTTCATAAAAAATAATGTAATGAAGGATCTATTGTCACTTGAACTTGCACCTAATGATGAGATGACAAGTATCTCCTCCTTCAAGTGAGATAATGGAACCACCTCAGGGCTATGGGTATCCCTATTAGGAGGTGGATCTCTAGATTAGGGTCTAGCTCCCCATGATGCATCACTAAAGATCATATCCTACTACTAACACTTGGGGGATGAAAAGGGATAGGGATAACATTAAAATAAACCTAGTCTATAAGAGGTGATACACCAAAATATTTACTCTACTCATAACCTTAGCATGCACTTGGAACTAAGGATAAGTTTCACAAACACTTCATCCAATGTCAATCTTCCCTCTCACATCAATGCTTCAACATGGGGTCTTGGAGATAGCATAAGGTAGGAGGAAATAGATAATAGGCATTCTAAGACACTCTATTTAGTATCCTACTCACTACACCTATAATCTAATTTTAAACTTCTTACTGACCTATAAAAGAGAGATTACAAACACACAAGGTACTAAGGAGAGTAACATGTGAAGGTAAATAAAACTTACACTTGCACAAGACTAACATCCATTGTGTACACTTAATGAAATATTGAATGAAGTAAAACACTTGTATTTATTTATTCAAGTAAAAATATTGGTAGGGATTTTCCATACTAAGGTGGAGAGATTCATATAATAGCAAAGAAGGCCTAATTTATAGAAGATATGAGAAGAGAGAGAGAAGGGGAGTTCAAGAGTCATAGAGACACTTATCACCACTACAAAGATCAGTTAATTGTGCATGTGAGAGAGGTATGGGGTGATAAATATAGAAAATAGAGCTATAATTGTCATCTAAAATCATCAAAGACCTACAAAGTGTTCAAGAAACTCCTTTCCTTACATAGAAAACTGTCACTCATGATTTGCCTTCTAAAACTACCTTATGACTACAAATTATTAGTTATGATGATGTATTTTAGTGAGTAGAGTTACTAATAAGCCCTCACATAAATTAGAGAGGTTCTTGATCATCCATATTATTATATCCATGCACAATCATCTAAGGTAGTCCTAAAATGAGATCTCTCCATGCACCTCTCCCACTTAGCACCCAAAACCTTCCAATTTTGTAAATTGATCCATGCACAAAAGGGATGACACTTTCAAAGGTGTCCATATAATTAGTTTAAATAAATTAGCCTTAAAAATCTTTCCAAATTAAAATTCAACACTTTCTCCTAAGTGTTCATTATCTACCCACAAGACTGGCTAAAATGAACATGATGTTAGATAGGCTTAGGATATTAGACACCTAATAAAATTACCATGAGGAATTATAACAAGTCCTACCCCAAAATTTATTTGGCCTCTTTAAAGTTCTCCATGCCTAAAAAACACACAAAAAGGTAAAAAATAGCCATGTTTTAGCCTATTTCATACATGTCCATATAAGAAATTCACATTGGAGGGATCTTGAGAGATACCTAGGCATGTTCCTAAGGTTTCATGGCATTTACATCTCATCTTCATGCTTAATTTGCTTTATCTTTCCAATCAGGTCCTTATGTAGGGTTTTCAAGGGTTTTGAGTGAATTATAGTCTTAACCTTTGTTCATAAAGGTTTGACATTGAAATATTCTCAAAATTACACTAAGGGATTATAAAGGATCTTATCTAACATCTCTAATCATCTCCAGATCCCATGCAAAAGCTCATGAAAGATATGCACATTCCAAGATGACCATTCGAGTCATTTTCATGTATTTTGTGAGGGTTTGTGTGTCTCAAGCACAAAAATGGTATTTTATAATTATTTGTTCCATTTTAAATCTCATACACCTATTTTTTTACCCCAATTGACCTATTCAAATCATAATAAAGCCTCACCAAGATCTAAAAATGAAAATGACTACCTATTTAAAACTAGGTATAGACCTTATCAATAGGTCTGCCTACAACCTGGGAATAAATATAGATTTATAATGAATTAAAATACCTTATAATGGCTTAAAAACTTCATATATACCTATTTTAACATTTTCCAAGGAATTTAGATGCTTTCTAAAGGCTATAACTTGAAATGACCCTTCATTTGGAATCATGCCTATTTTTTGCCTTACTCTGATGATTGTAAACCTTCTTATATAGGGTATCTTGTTTTCCATCAAACATTTTATCAAGTTTTTATATCTTGTATTAGGTTTTTAATATCTTAAAAAACCTTCATATAAGACCCCTAACATCCCTACTCACCAAACCATCTTTTTCTCACAAACTGCATGTGTTTTGTATGGGAAAATTACCCTATTCTGAGACAGAATAAGGGGTATCTACCTTGTTTTTAATCAAAGATAGGTATTTTATAGTGTTTCATGGGTCCCAAATATTATTTTTACCAAAAATTATCCCTCAAATACAAGTTTTAGACTCCCAACTAACACCATTTCCAAGGTAGACTTTCCTTAGGCAGGCTATGTAGCTACAGTAAGTAGGGTATGACTATGTTTTCACTCTTGATGATTCCTCTAAGGGTGTAAATGGTTATAGGAGGCCTTATAATAGTGGAGAGGATATTTTTGAAACAAAATAAACATTTTACAACCTTCACCTACTGCTCTTGGCTATGAGAACCTAGAATCACTGAGATACCCTGCTAACTTCCAACTTAGCCATCTAGTTAGATATAAGTACTCATAAGGCCTTCTCCTTTACTTTTTTTGGTTATGAGGGAATTTAAGTATAAAAATGGATATGGTGAATATTTTTCAAGACTCATCAATTCTCTTTCTAACCATTGAATCATGACTATGTCTCATCCCTAATGACTGAGATAGTCCTCTCACTTACACTCTGTTGTAAGTGATCATGACCCTTTATATGCTTGTTTTAAATGTGTATGAATATTAATTTAATATCCTTGGATCAAAAAACACCCTTAATTATTTTATTTCACCTAGGAATCCTTAATACAACACCAACTTATTGCCTATATTTCAACATGACTATGTTTCCCTTGAGGAACACCCCTATTTGTGCTTATAGGTGGTTATAGGCATGAAAATAGGTCTCAAAATATGTTTGGAAAACATTTGAGTTTATGTTGAATATATCATAATGTCATTTCAAAAATTTATCCTTCTTTTAACCTTCAAGGCACTACTTGCATAATCCCTCTCTCATGCCACTATCTATTCTACCTGTAGGTATTTTATGCCTTGACTGGGGAACTTTCATTATCATAAGGTCCTATTAAAATATTAAAAATAATTTAAAGGATACTTGAGTCATTTATGCCACCATTTTTCACCTTTTAGGTTCTAAAAAAACACCTTGACACTCAAATAGGTCACTATCTAGTGTGTTGGTTGTAGGTGTGTCTTCTCAGGCCTGTGTAGGTGTTTTGGTGATGTTTGGGACTAGCATTGATGATGATTTGATTCTACTTGAAGGTTTTGGAATCACAAAACCACCTTATATCTCATATTCCCCTTGTAACCTCAAGATAATTTCAAAACCTTAACCTTCTAACTCATTGCCTGACTGAGTCTCACTTCCTAAGCCTGTGTATGGATAGGGGAGAGCACTTAGGGGTCCAACAAGGTCCACCACCTTTTTCTCTAGCATCTTAGCTCAGGAATGTCCTTTGAAACATTTTTAAATGTTCCCTCTTATTTTTCATAGTCTAATACCATCACTATGAAATGCAATATTTCTTTTGATCAACTTCTTGTAGGCCTCATTGCCCTATTTTAGTGTGTTTTAGAGCCTTTTCAAAACCTTCAAACTTAGGTCACCCTTCATTCTTTCTTCTCCAAACATGGTAGAGACTTTTCTTGATCTATAAAATACATGCCCACCTAATTTTATGATTCAAAACCATTTTGAAATTTAATTTGAAAGGCCTATCAAAACCTCTAAGGCCTCTATTTTGGTCATTTTGGGATAGTGGAACTAAAATCTTAGTCACTTGGATTTAACATGGTTTATCCTCTACTTGCCACTCTACCTCTTTCCAAAGGGGATTTATGACCTAAAACATATATTATGACCTCAAGGAAAGTTATAGTTTACATTTAAACACTTCCAAAATGGCACTATAACTCTTCAATTAAGGCACTTATAGGTAGTAATGGCTGCCAAACTGAAAAAGTTGCATATGACTATAGTTTTGACTCTTCTTGTACTATATGGAGGCTTGATCACCACTCCTTTTTAATATAGGATAAATAAAGATTTAAAAACCTTCAAAACACCTTTATGGACATCTCCAAAACTTCCACAAACCATGTCCAAAGCTAAAGAGTAGATGGGAGTTGACTGAGTATGGGAAACACAGTTATTTGAGCATGATTTGACATTTTTATGGATTGAAAACTAGTCTTAACAAATTAAAATGTATCTTTAAGGATTAAAACATCTATAAAAATGTTCCCTACCTCAAGCTAATGTTAAAAATATTTTTCAAAGCACCTAAAGTAGCTGAAAGTGAAATAAAACTAGTTTGGAAGCATCTACAAGCTTAAAAGATGCTTTCTTAGGCATTTGAGATTTTAAAAACCAATATAACCATATAAATGTCTTGGGAAGAATGTAGAAACACATAATACAAACAAAACCATCAAATCAAAGTAATAAAATCTGAAACAAATGAAAATAATGACCCCCTCATGGATGTAAGTGCATAAAAGGCTGCCCAGAGTGTTATCTATTATTCATGAAGGGTGAGGCACCAATATAAGACTTATTATTATTAAATTTAAGTTAAATAATATTAATATCCACCCCTAAGACCATTCCTCCCAACTCCACCTGTACGGTCTACACCAAGTGCTTAAAAATGACCCCTTTTTGCTTGCCAAGATAAGAAGAAAGGAAAATTACTTGAATATGTATTTTTTTACATTATACTTGAATAAAAATATTTTAAAATAGTTTTGGGAGGTTAATATGCACTTCACCCACTTTTTAAGTTGATGGTGGACTCAAGAGGTCCATACAAGTGCCCAAAAGGGCCTAAAATCAAGGAAAACTCCCTCTTTCTGCACATAACTACTTCTTAGCTGACATATGAATACTAATTACATGATACTAACATATTTTAAATTTAAATTCACCTTTTAAACAAATTTTTCCTCTTGAAAGTACACACACATCATTAATTAAGCTAAAATATGACAAAATGACACTTTTTCCCATGAGGCATAACAAATAACAAGTTAATGACTTGTAAACATATTTAAAAATGTAGAATAAAATTTTATGACATATTGGACACACAATTAACCTTTGAACAAGTTTCACCAAGGTTGACCAACTTTGACTTTGGTTGACTAGGCCATTTCAAGGGAGATGAGCTTAGACAAAGACTAGGACAAGACCAAGTAAGATGTATAAAAAAATATGAGAGACCATAGGAAAATTTAAAAACTTATTCAAAAGTTTAAAATAGAATGGTTTGACCCCATTTTACTAGAATTCAAATTTGGTCAACAATTTGGCAACTCCTGGGGGTAACATGCTTGTCCATGTTAAGGACTAGTAGCTTTATCCTATCTATTGGGTAAAGGGAGTCAGAATAACCTTGGAAACAATAGGAAAATACCTTGAATTTACCAACAAGATAGTTTAATTACCTCAAAACACATAAAGGAAAGGATAACACATAAAAAGGATAAACAAACACCACTTATGCTACTAAGCACTTAGGGAACACAAGACACAACTAAAATCAAATAGAATATGTACATTAAAGTTGATCATACCTCCCTTACTAAATAAAAATGGAAGTATCTTGAATCTCCTTTCTCAATATAAGAATGAGGATACCAAGCATGCTTCCTCTTGGATGTGGTATTAGATGACTCATGCTTTCTTTTAGTTCCATGATTTGACATGTCATTGAATGAAGTCATCTCAAACAGGTCTCCAAAGTGGATGAAGTCCTCTTGGACTTGAAATCATGCTTCATATTGTTGTCCTCTTGTCTCCTCATGGTAGATTTGCATATCCATACATGGGAAAACTTGTTGCAAGCTTATGTCTCCTTAAAGTATCTCATTATGCTTTTCCATTTTCACAACCTCTTCAAACTCTTAAAGGAGAATTATATCATGATCATTAAGAAGTGTTTCCTTCTCACATTCTTATTTGATGTTGGTGGAGGAAGTTTCATAGTTGGACGTAGAAACAAGCTCCAATTCGCCTTCAAAAGGCTTAAGATCATCATATATTGATCCATCATGATCTAGACCATCTTGATGATGATGATATTCAACACATACTTGTTATCCCACATCTTGATATTATTTTTTTAGGATCTTAGTCTTCTCACCTTCCTCATACTCTTGAAACATTTGCATATAAATCTGCCATATGTCTTCCTTTTAAGACACATCTTCTTGCTTGTCATGGCTAGTCAGCTCCAAAGGATTTGTAGGTTCTTTGAGGGCTTAAAACTAAATACATATGCTCTCAAATCTCTGCCATAGATCATCATCCTTTGACTAGTCTACATCATGAAAAGGAGAAACAAAAGAGACCATTTCCTCTTCTTCTTTGGAGTCCAAGAGAACTTTTTTCAAGGCATATTTTCCAACACAAGGAGGATCTTCTTCCTCATCTTCACAACCTGACATCTCCTTACCAAAATTTATCCCTTATTCATCTTCAATCCAATCTAAGATTTTAATATCATCCTCCCTCTTAGTGATATCAACATTAGGCACTTCAAAAATAGGAAGCTTGGCCAAAGGGTATTCTCAAGTAGCAATGCAATTCTCAACATTGGGAGGGCAAACTTGATCAGTTAGAAGGGTTAGAAATATGGGTTCAATGGATTCTTGAGGAGGGGTGAGAGGGATTTTAATGGTTTCAACTTTCTCTTCCCTAACAAATTCTCCACCTAAGCATGATTTGTTCCTTTCTTCATGAGCTACCACCACCTCTTTCCATCTTGGGAAGGTAGGCTCAAGGATGTTTTCATGGGGTTATGAGGCTAATTAATGGGTGAATAATATGTTTAGTAAACTTGGGGTTTCCTTGGGATTGGCACCTTTATTACAAGTTGGATAAGTAGGCTTAGAGAGTTCACCTTTTGCTGCCATGGTGGATTGTCTCAAAATCTGATTGGCCAATTCAATCTCTCTTTCAAGGTGAGATTCAAAACTCAATATTTATTTCTCACCATGTTTTACAAATGTATCAACCTACTCAACTATGATTTTATCCTTTCTTTGACTATTTTATTGGATGGATTTATAATAAGGGAAGATTTGGAGAATGGACAAAGAATTTGGGGAATTTTGAGGTTGCCAAGATGGAGCTAGTTCATGAACTCTCAATCTTTCCTCTAGATGGAAAATTAGGCCACAAACATCAAACATCTCATAGGTAATATTTGTCCAATTATCCCCCTCTATAAGTATCCACTCCCTTTTTAATTATTCTAAATCATCTCTTACACTCCTAATACAAACACTAGGAATGACTTGGCCATAACCATATCTAGTGTCAAGGTCTAAATGTAGTCTTGGTAGCCAATAAGAATTTTTTTAAACTAGAAATGGTATGAATTGGAGGAGAACTAGGTATACTAGGTGAAGAACAAGATGGAGAGGACTAATTATAAGTAACATAGGGCTCATGACAAGGTTGGACAAGGACTTGCTCATACTGAGGAGGAATAGGCAAAACAAGACATATCTCCTCAACTTGTGTTAGGAAAAATTTAACATCAAAATAATCCATGAGACTTGTGATAAGTGTGAATAATAATAAAACAACTTCAATAATAATACCTAGGCTGCTTTACCAGTATATTCACATGTGGAGTCAGCATTGGTGTTAAGTCAAATTTGCCTTCAAAAGCTGGTATCTTGAGAAGAACACCAAAACTTCTCAAGGAATGGACCTCTTATCCCACTGAGCATGCCAAAAACTATTGTCACTTGATCTTTCACCCAATGAGGAGATGAAAATTCTCTCCTCATTAAAGGGAGACAATGGAACCACCTCAGGGTTGTGGGTATCCCTATTAGAAGGTAGATCTCTAGATTAGGGGCTAGCTCCCCTTGATGCATCACTAAAGCTCATATCCTACCACTAACACTTGGGGGATGAAAAAGGATAGGGATAACATGAAATTAAACCTAGTATATATTAAATGATACACCAAAATATTTTCTCTACTCATACCCTTAGCATGCACTTGGAACCAAGGATAAGTTGCACATACACTTCATCCAATGTCAATCTTCCCTCTCACATCAATGCTTCAACATGGGGTCTTGGAGATAGAATAGGCTAGGAGGAAAAGAAAAATTATGCATTCTATAAACACTCTATTTATTATCCTAACCACTACACTTTAAATCTACTTTGACACTTCTTGCTGACCTGTAAAAGAGAGATTACAAACACACAAGGTACTAAGGAGAGTAACATGTGAAGGTAAACAAAACTTACACCTGCATAAGACTAACATCCATTGTGTACACTTAGTGAAATATTTAATGAGGTAAAAAACTTATATTTATTGATTCAATGAAAATATTTTTTAGGGCTTTGCCATACCAAGGTGGAGAGATTCCTACAATAGCCAAGAAGGCTCAATTTATAGAAGATATGAGAAGAGAGAGAGAAGGGGAGTTCAAGAGTCATAGAGACACTTGTCACCACTACAAAGATTATTTAATTGTGCATGTGAGAGAGGTATGGGGTGATCCATATAGAAAAATTAGCTCCAAGTGTCATCTCAAATCATCCAAGACTTACAAAGTGTTCAAGAAACTCCTTACCTTACACAAAAAACTACCCCTCATGATTTGCCTTCCAAAATTGCCTTATGACTACAACTGATCAAGTCTGATGATGGATTTGAGTGAGAGGGGTTACTAAAAATCCCTCACATGCATTAGAGAGGATCTTGATCATCCCTATCATTCTATCCATGCATAATCATCCAAGATAGTCCCAAAATGAGCCCTCTCCATACACCTCTCCCACTTGGCACCTAAAACCTTCCAATTTTGAAAACTGATCCATGCACAAGAGGGATGGAACTTTTAAAAGGTTTAAATATCATCAATTTCAATAAATTATCTTTAAAAATCTTTCCAAATTAAAATTCACCACTTTCTCCTAAGTGTCCACTATCTACCCACTACACTGGCTAAAATAAAGGAGATGGAAGATAGGTTTAAGAGATTATCCACCTAATAAAATTACCATGAGTACTTATAAAAATTCCTAAAATCTCCCCCAAAAGTGATTTGGCCTCTTGAAAGTTTTCCATACCTACAAAACACACAAAAAAATTTAAAATATCCATATTCTAGCCTATTTCATACATGTCCATACTACAACATGACATTGGAGGGTGTCTGAGAGAGTCCTCTACATTTTCTTAAGGTTTCATGGCATTTACATCTCATCTTCATGCTTAATTTGCTTCATCTTTACAATAGGGTCCTTATGTAGGGTTTTCAAGGGGTTTGAGTGAATTTTGGTCTTAACCTTTGTTCATATATGTTTGACATTGGAATCTTCTCATAATTACACTAAAGGATTCTTAAGGATCTTATCAAACATCTCTAATCATCTCTATGTCCCATGCAAAAGCTCATGAAAGATATGAGCATTCCAAGATGACCATTTGAGTCATTTCTATGTATTTTGTGAGGGTTTGTGTGTCTCAAACCCAAAAATGGTATTTTGTGATTATTTATTCCATTTGAAATTTCATACAAATTTTTTATACCCCCATGGACCTATTAAAATAATTATAAAGTCTCACCAATATCTAAAAATGAAAATGACTACCTCTTTGAAAACTAGGTCTAGACCTTATCAATAGGTTTGCCTGCAACTTTGGAATTAATATTGTTTTATAATGAACTCAATTGACTCTTAATTACTTCAAAACTTCATATATACCTATTTTAAGGTATTCTTAGGAATTGAGATGCTTTCTAAAGGCTAGAACTTGAAATGACCCTTCATTTGGAATCATGCCTATTCTTTGCCTTACTCTGATGACTACAAACCTTCTTGTATAGGGTACCATATTTGTCTTAAAAACTTTTATCAAGGTTTTATATCTTATATTATGTGTGTCTTAGCTTAAAAACCTTCATACAATACCCCTAACATCCCCTGCTCACCAAATCATCCTTTTCTCACAAATTGCTTGTGTTTTGTATGGGAAAATTACCCCTATTTTGAGACAAAATAGGGGATATTTACCTTGTTTTTTCATCAATGTTAGGTGTTGGAGAGTGTTTCATTTATCACAAGGATGATTTGTACCAAAAATTATCCCTCAAATACAAGTTTTAGACTCCCAGCTAACACCATTTCTAAGGCAGACTTTCCTTAGGTAGGCTATGTAGGGTAGGTAGGGTATGACCGTGTGTTCACTCTTGATGATTCCTCTAAGGGTGTACGTGGTTCTAGGAGGCCTTAACATAGTGTATAGACTCTTTTTGAAACAAAATAAACATTTTAAAACCTATTGTCACCAAATATTTTACCCTAAAAGAGAGTGTTCAAGTCTTTCAAATTTGGACAATGTTAGAACATTTCTAAGAATGTGGACCTATAGAGGAAATGAACCTCTAGATTTAAAGGGATAGCTCCCTAAATGTATCTCTATAAAAAAAAATTTGTCTAAACCATTTTTCTTAAAGGTAAAAGAGTTATAAATTTTATAAAAGGAAACCTACTCTAAGAGTGGTGATGCACCAAGATTATCTTCCATGTGAATATCATATTCTAGTGCATAATATAGCAAAATGTATAGACCATCTTCAAGATTCAAGGATTATAACACAATTATTTTAGTATATAGGTAAGATGTATAAAATAACACAATTCAAATGAACCGAAAGGCAAGTTGCACATTCCAAGAATAGTTATACACTTATAGTAATTTAACACACTTGAACGCACTCTATATGACCTATTAGACTAAGAAATGTTGCGTAGGAGTGAAGGATAAAGGATGGAAGGATGGAAAATCATCACTTGTTATCACTATACATCACTTACATGCTTAGACAATTGTTTAGAACTTGAAATAAAAAATACTTGTACTAATGTTTAAAGGCAAAATATGACATCAATCCAGTAGGGATTCACCATACATTGTGTGAAACTTTTTTTCACTAGTCTAAGGGTTTTATTTATATAAGAAAGGAAGTGAGAGGAGAGGATTTTTTGAACTAAAACTAAGAATCAATTTGGTATAAACCTCTAACTATGGCTGCAACTTTCTTTATAAATGATGTTCATTCAAGCCATTTGATTGATCTATGTCACCTCAAGTGGTTACACAGTTAGCTTGCTCTCTCAAAGATGCTTCCCTAATGATTGCATGAGCATAATCAAGATATTCCAAGATGAATAATGACATAAATGTAGTTATTACAAATGATTCCACTTGTTGTATATTTGTCTTGATGCTAACAGCCTCTCATTGACTCGTTGAGGTGTGTAACAGTGTAGCAGAGAGTCCTTTTCATTATGCTAGCCTTGGAGATGAAACTGACTAAAGCCTACATGTATGTCTTCATGGAATTTTTTATAATGTTGGCTCCATGTGTATGTCTACAAACATCCCTTGAAATCTCATCCATGCTCAACCTTAGTCAAATGGTCAATCCCTATAGATCCCCTTAGCCTTTCTTCTTTTGATTGGCCATCAAAAGTGACTCAAATCTTGGTCTAATAAAGGTGATGTGAACCCTCTGATATATTTATTTTTCTCTATCCAATCTTCAATGGATGAATAATGTGAACCCTTGGATCTTTGAGCATTCGATCGAGGACCATCAATTTTCTTGGGACCCACTATTAAAATGCCAATGGCTATCCCATCACCTTGAATTTGACGTTTGTGTAACTATCACTCTACTAGAGCCATTATTTCAAGGTATTTTACTCATACCTATTTTCTCATGGATAATTATTTTTACCATTTTTCTAAAAAGTGCCCTTCATATTTTGCTTTTGGCCTACGTTTTTTGAGAATAACCCTTCAGTCTTTTTGTAAATGCCTCTTCAAAAATCTTGAACATGCCCTTCAGCTTTTTGAAATGTCTCTTTGGAAATCTTTAAAATGCCTCTTTTAAAAGCTTGAAAAGGACACTTTCTCAAGAAAATACCCTTCAAGAAAGTGTATAGGGCACTTGCATTAGAAATGATCTTTTGGAATTTTTAAAATGTCCCTTTAGAATTTTTACAATGTCCCTTCAAACTTTTTAAAGGGACTAATTCCTTTAGACTTTTTACAAGGACCAATTCCTTTAGACTTTTTTCAAGTGCCTTTGCCTATAGAACAATTCCTTTAGAAATATTATTTCGGAAAAAATGTCTGAAACAATTCCTTTGTGAAAATTGTTTTAGACAAAATGTCTGAAACATAACTTTACCAAATGAAATAACACTTGGCCAAATACTGAAAAAAAGCTTCTTTAGGGAAATTGTTTTGAATAAAATGTCTGAAACAATTCCTAAAACTTGTTCAAAAAAGCCAAAACAAAACTTTTGAAGGAAAAAATACTTGTGCAAAAAGACCAAATAAAAGCTTCCTCTAATAAACAAATTTTGAATGCTATACTTAGCCAAAATGAAAGAAAAGATGTGAAACTTGGGAGTGAAAATTGGCCAACATTCTTACTGATTCCTAGGGGTGGCATGCCTACTATGCCTAAGACCAATTACCTAAATCCTTCCATTGGGCACAGACTCACACATATAGGTACTCAAAATGAATTGAACAAACCTTTGGCTCAAAAAATATAAGCTGGTTGATTCACATGCACAAAGGTAAAAACACACACCAAAAAAAAGGAAGGAAAAACACTTGTGCTACAAAGCACTTAGGGAAAACAATAGAAAACCAAAGGAAACACACATGTGTTCAACTAGAACACTTAGGGAAAACAACCAAGCTAAAACAAAACTAGACTAAACACACACACCTATGATATTATTTACAAAATAGACTTTCAAGTACTAATAGCAAAACTTTAGATGTAACCCATTCATAGGGATAGGTAATTATTCTCCATTCATCTTGGTTAGCTGAAAGGAGTTACTTTTTTTGCACTTGTTAATGATGTAAGGGCTACTCCACAAAGCATAAAACTTTGTATGTCTACCTAGTTTTTCTCTATCCTCATCCAATTTTATAACCAAGTCACCTTCTTTAAAAAATTTTGTACTTGATATTTTGTCAAAGGACTTCTTCATGAGTACTTGGCGGTGTTTCATGGCCTTGTGTGCATTGTCTCTTGCTTTTTTCAACTACATTAATTCTGCTAATCTGACTTTCATTAGAGTATTTTCAAGTAGTTCTAGCTGATGTACAAGTTCTAGAGAAGGGAGTTCTTAAGATATGGACAACCTATCCTTTCTCCCATAAACAAGAACAAATGGAGAGTTACCAATTGATCTTTTAGGATTAATCTTATCGACCCATAATGTTGTCTTCAACTTGGTGTACCATGCTCTTTGATTATTTTACAATTTCCTCTTGATGATCTTAATGAGATTCTTATTAGTAGACTCAGCCAATATGTTACCTTGAAGGTAATAATTAGATGAGGTACCCAAGTAAAATCCATTCCTATTTTCCCAATCAAAAGTTTTAGCACTTGTGAAAGCAAGTGCATTATCAAAATTGATAACATAGGAAAATCCAAACCTTGTTATAATGTTCTCATAGAACTCCTATATAGCATTTTTCACTTGCCTCCTTCAATGCAATAGCCTCTACCCACCTTGTGAAGTAGTCATTAGAAGTCAATATCCATTTGTGTCCAACACTTTATATAGGGTTGATCACATCAATGAAATCAAGGCCCTATTGCATGAAAGGCTAGTTTACTTGGATAGGATTTAATGGAAGGGTTACAAGTTTTATTTACCTATAAAGAAGGCACATTGAGGACACATCTTATCCCAATGGTAATAGTCCTTAAAAATAATAGGCTAATAGTAACCAACCCTCATTATCTTTGCAACCATCATCTTAGGAGAGAAATGACCTCCATCTACACCATTATGAAATTTTTCCAACAACATACCAAACTAATCATTGTTAACACACCTCAACAACACACCATTCACATCTTTCCTAAAGATAATACCATTTACAATATATTAAGGAATGGTCTGCAATCTAAAATACCTCCTTTGAGACTTGTTCAAGCCATTAGGGCACCCACCATTTTGAAGAAAACTAATGATGTCCTGTGTCTAACTTTGAACTTGTATGTGATTAGCTAATTGGGGGTGAACTTGGCTGATAAAGACTTCCTATTTTAGCTCTTAAAAATATGAAACTAAATACTCACATAACCCTTTTCCTCTTACCAATTTTATCACCTTAATATCCACATCATACTCCATTACCTTTGCAATCCACCCAGCTCTCTTTTCATTGAGGTTTTTGCTTAGGAGAAAATCATTGGTGCTAGGATGAGAAACCATGACATGTATCTTTTTGTTTGAAACCATGTGTCTAAATTTTTTCAATCCTCTTATCATAGCTAGAGCCTATTTCTCAATAAATTTATACTTGACCTCATAATCTTCCAATCCTAGGATAAAGAATGCAATTAGTTGCTCTACCTCTTCATCATTATTTTTCATAAGCATAGCTGAGATTGTATCAAGGTTAGCAAAGGTATAGAGTATGAAAATTTTAGAAAAGTTTGGGTTCAAGAGAGTAGGATATTTTTCAATTGCTTGTTTGATTGCCTCAAATCTACTCTTACCTTCTTTTGTCTAATCAAAAGCTTGATTCTTCTTGAGCATGGCTGTGATAGGATTTACCAAAGTTACAAAGCATATAAAAAACCTTCTTACGAATTTTATTTTCCCAAAGAATATTTGAATTCCTTTCTTGTGTTGAGGCAAAGACAAGCCTAGAATAGCCTCAATCTTTTTGAGGTCAATAGACAAGCCTTCTTTTGAAACAATATGACCCAATAACTTACCTTCATGGGTAGAAAAGATGCACTTTTTTGGATTAAGGGATATTCCACACTCCCTACACTTCCAAAAAAAATTCTTAGATGTTCCATATGATCATAGATATATTTTTAAAAAATAGTTATATCATCAAGGTACACAAGTAAAAACTCATTGATCAAACCTTTAAAAGCCATATCCATTTCCCTTTGAAATGTAGCTCCAACATTAGACAAACCAAATAGAATCTTATTATAGGTAAAGGTCCCCCATTTTTTACTGAAGTTTGTCTTGAATTGATCCTCTCCATTAACAAGTATTTGATTGTAACTTGAATAACCATCAAGAATTGAAAAGTGTTGAGAACTTAAAATAACTTGTAAAATTTATTCCATGGAAGGTAGTGGATAATGATCCTTGAGATACACTGTATTAAGGTCTCAAAAATTCACACAAAGTATAATCTCTCTATTTTTATTTTGGATAGGTACAAGATTAGCCACCCAAGTTGAGTGTTTGATAGGAAATATGATCCTAGACTCAATCAATTTAGTCAACTCTTTCTTCATGAGTTCCACTATCTTGGGATTGAAAGGCCTTTATTTATGCCTAACTAGTTTATCCCCAGGTTCTAACTCAATGTTTTGATGAGATAAACTTGGATCAAACCCTTTCAAATATTTATATTCCCAAGAAAAAATGTCATGAAACTCTTTGCATAATTTAATAAAGGCCTGCCTCTCAGACAGGGAACATATCTTACCAATTTTTAGAAGCTTGTCCTTGTAAATCGTTACTCTCTCATAGTTTTCTTCTTTCATAGACATGATCACTCTTTATTTTATTATTTTAATCATCTTCATTAAAAAAAATATCCAAAGTAATCAGACCTTTAGGTATCTTGTTTGTCTTGAATTGAATAACTTGTTCTTCATATTGATCATGCAGTCTCTTTTGGTTTCTTGAGGAGCATTTTGCCTCATTTTGTAAGAAGTGTGCAATGTGTTCATCAATTTCAAACACTTTACATGACACTTTATTATCTAGAATAAGAGGCCTCATAATCACCTTGATATGAGACTGATCTTTCTCCTTCCCTATATCAGCAAATGCATCAAACTATGCTCCTATGGCATCTAATCTATCAACATGTTTATTTGAATCCTTTGGTACGGGTTGTATGTTGAAGGTATCAAAGTCTTCAAGTAGGTTCCATACCCTATGATTGTAGTATTTAAGCAAGATATTCTTGGCTATATCTTTATTTATCACTTGATGGATGACCAATTCACTATCCCCATAAAACTTCAAATTCTTGATCCCTCTCTTCCTTGTCCATTGGAGGCCATGAACTAGACCTTCATATTCTACCACATTGTAGGTGTAACTAGAATGGAATATATATGAGGATTAGTATTGATTATTTGATAGAGAAACTAACATGATACTATATCCTTCAATTACTTTACTTATTGAGCCATCGAAAAACATTTCCCATATCCCTTCAAGTTCATGATCTTCATTAGTGAGTGAAGGAATGGAAGCATCTTTTTCATGCATACAATAAACTCCCAAATCAGTCTCTTATATGAATGTATATGGATCAATTCCATGAATTTTAGTGATTTACTTATCAATGAAAATATCATAAATACCTTTAATGGGGGAGGATGTTTCACCATGTATGACACCTTCTTCTTCTTTACTAATTAGACAATTCTGATTTGAATTTATTTCCATGTATGTCTCAATATGAAACCTTGCTAAGGGTTATGTTATTATAGTCACCTTGGTTCCATATCTTGTTTTAAAAGCTAGAAAATACCAATTAGTATAAAGGTACCCTCTTATCTTAGCCATGAAGTCCCTTGACAAGAAGATAGCAAAATGAGTTGGAAGGTCTACCACCATAATGTCTTATATAATGGGGAAACTTGGGCAATCATGTAGAAATACTTTCAAACCTCTTACCAATTCCACTATCTTAGTTGGGGTTTCATCAAGTTAAAACACACCTTTACTATGTGGTTCATAATTCAATCCCAACTTATCAGCCACCACCTTAGTCATGACCATGGTACTAGCTCCTGTGATCTAAGAATTTGACTCAAGAGAGGATGGTTAATATGGTGTTAGTTTCAAAATGAAAAAAAATGAAAGAAGCATACTAACTAGCATTACATATCTAGGCCTAGACACTAAGGAGATCTTGGTTAACAAACATGAATAAAACACATAACTAAAATGCAAAATAAACCTCTTTTACCTTCCTTGGATGCTCCAAAATGTTTGTTGTAGTGGCTTTCTCGGCTTTGTGCTCATGAAGTCCTTGGCAATGGAAGCTTATCTACCTCCATCTCTCCTTGGCACCTTTAGCTTGTGTCTTGGCTTGTCTTGGAATAAATTTGGCATGGTAACACTAATTTTAATGTCTTCTTGAAGATATTTGTGCATTATAACTTTGCACCAAAATAGCTTGTAAATGATGTTCATGGCCTCTCTATTTATAGATTTTTGAGAATATCTAGAATCAACCTGAACCATCCATCCTGAGATTGAGATGTGTGGTTAAGGATTAATTCAATTTTTGGAATTAATTTTATAATTTTCCTCATCATGACATTAGAATAAGTGGAAATTAAGAGGTATAGAGGGCATCATGGAATGCATTGATGAAGCATGGAGGGCATGAATCCTGATATTTATGGAATTTATGGCCTAAGGATGTCTTTCCAAGAAATGAGATAACCTAATGATGAAGATATTAAATATTAATTTCCAAAAATAATTTTTCAACAAGTTTCCATATAATTATTAATTATGCCTTGATTTGGGTTAATTAGCTCTTAAGCATGATTAAGCACTTTGTGCACAAATTACCCAAATTGATCATAGTGCCTTATTATTAGTCCAAATTTTGATTGGATTAGAATTGGAAGGAAATGTTAGATGCATTTGATCTATTATCCCATTTAGGATGGTATCAACAATAAATAATGAAGGCATGCATCTCATACATGAGATTTGATAGGAAAGAGCAATCCATAACACCTAAGTGCAAAATTGGCATTTTGACTCGAAATGAACTAATCAAAATTAGCTGGCCCATAAATCACATTGCCCCTTTTAAGGATACCCTAGTCAAAATTGGCACTTGAATATGTCAGTTTCACATCATTTAACATATTTTAGTGTTTTTAGGCCAAATTGTGCATTTTGAGTGGAAATTAGCCAAAACCCTAATTAGAGGTTATCAGTGGCCATATTTAGGTGTCTATATTTTGACCCTATTTGGGAAGGCATTACAATATATAAGCATATTAATGTATTCTAAAAGAATGAAAAGGTCATGTATGCCTACAACTGTAATGATGATAAACTAATTGTATGATTCCCCCTTGAGGGAATGGTTGGCACAAGTAAGTCATCAAACAGTCCCTCAAATAGAAAGAAGTGAAACAAGGGGACCAAAGAAAGGAAAGATGATGGGGTGAAAACATAATGATACTAAAAAATTAGTCAAAATAATTGATAATGAAAGTAGGATGATACACAATGGTTTTCCCAAAGGCAGTTATAAACATTATACCCTGATAGTGGTAACATGGTATGATAACACAATGATTTTCCCAAAGGTGGTTATAATCATTGAGAAGATGGAGCTATGACTATTAGGACAGACAAATAAGATAATGACATGCCCTTGTATAGGTATAAAAAGATAAGTAGTGACAACATAATGAATTTCCCAAAGGTGGTTATAATCATTAAGAAATGTAGATGGGATGGAGTACAATGATTTACCCATAGGTGGTTATAGTCATTAGACCCCGATTATGGTAAACATGATAAAATTGGTTGAGGATGATGATAAATTAACATAGAGGGTAATGTTGAATTGGAATAACCTACTAGTAGGGAGATGCTCATCCAAACTAATAAAGGTTGAAATTCTTTCATGGTTAATTACTCTATTTGGGATATGATTGGGATTGAATCAAGATGTTGGTGCTAAAGAGATGACACCATTGCTTAGTAGAATTCTTGAAGCTGAGGTTTGTTTTATCATGTGTAGGTAGGCATTATGGTATAACATCATGAGGACTTAGCCAAAATATGCATAAGGACTGACTCTTGTAATCCAATACTCAATATAAAATAATACACCAATGATAGAAACCATGATGACAATGCAAACATATGAATATAGATGAATTCAAGAGTAAGTGTGGGCATTGAATCACCCAATGAACACACATAAACTGAATCAAGGTAATAGTTTAAGAACAAACAAACAAGTAGACAAACAAATAAAAAAAGTAGAAATTAAAAAACAAATAATGTAATAGAAATCATACAAACATTTCCCTTAGAAAATAGGTGACAACTTAACAAAAAAACAAAAATGGGGAATATAAGAAAAGGAATGGAGTGTCCAAGATATCTCCATATGCACTAGGCAAGTGGACACTACCTACATAGTTACATGGATGTAATATCCAATAAAAAACTATAGGCCAAATGTAGTTCTCCTAGGGATGGGAAAAATGTGATAAATGAGGAAAACAAATGGAATGGAAATGAGAGAAGAAGAGGAATGGTCTTGAAAAATGGCAAGTGCATGAGTGAAAAAGGCCAAAAAGGATGGGGAAACTAAATGAAAAGTGATGTGCTTGTAGCTTAGTAAGGGTTCCCAGAATCCTTAAGGCAAAGAAGTGGTCAATGTTTTTGTTGTTTTATAATGATTTTTCAACTATTTTTGGAATTTTTTGAAGTATCTCAACTCAATCAAGAATGATGAGACACTAAATGGTTCAATCTCAAAAAATGGTGAGAGCGTGGCTTAAGTTGCTCACAAAATGATGAGAGTGTGGTTTAGGTTGCTCACAAAATAACAAGAGAGTGGCTTAGGGTGACTGAGTTGACCTCAAAAAGTATCGAGCAATGCCTAAATAGTCCTATAGTAAGACTTCAAGTCACTATAGTTTGGCTCTATAGCAGAGAAATTTGACTAGTGTAATAATCAATTCAAACAAAATAGGCACAGTTGCTAAAAAGGCATAGTATGACATAAAAAGTGGCAAGTTGGTACATCAAGGCTTAGTGTTTCCCATAGTTTTCCTAGAGGTGGTTATAAATAGGACACAATGGCATAGATCAATGGTACTAAGATTGATGGTAAGAAAGGAATAAAAAATGAAGGATGCAACTACCAAAACTTTTGTCACACTGTCCCAAAATATAATCTCTATCTAAAGTACTTGAACCAAATAATGAAACTTATAAAATACCTCAATGATAAAATTGCATAACGAATGGAAAAAACTAAGGTCAAACAGGCTAGGCTTTAGAACACACTAGGCTAATAGGTTAGTAGTGAAAATTGGATATGATGAAGAAGATGGATAAGGATGGTATTTGTATAAATAAGAATAGTAATAAAATAGCATAATTGAAATGGTATTTATAGACAATACACCTTAGCATTCAAGCATAGTACCGCTTGAGATGAATAATATTCATCAACTCAAGAAGTTCATCTCAATCTGGTGTGGCAAGCCTATATGCTCCTGATCCATAATTTGTAGTAATGATGAAAGACCCTATCCAGTTTGGTTTGAATTTCCCTTTATGCTTCTTCTCAACCATGGTATTCTTTTGGTTTTGTTTAAGAATAAGATCACCAAGTTTAAATGTTCTATACTTAACATGCTGATTATAGTGGCTTTTGAGTTAGTTATGATATGCTTGAATATTGTTGATCATGGTTGTGTGTTTCTCATCAAGTAGGTCTAGCTATTCCATGCGGGTTACTTGACAATCATGATCATCTAAGACATGCCTGAAAGATATGTGTAGTGAAGGTAACTTGATCTCAATGGGAAGGATGGCTTAAATACCATAAACAAGTGAGTATGGAGTATCTCTTGTGGGGGTATGATGATTGGTATGGTATGCCCAAGGGGTAGGGAATATCTACAAGTGTTAATCATGACTGATATCATTAACAATCTTTTTGAGAATATTGACAATGATTTTTTTGGATGCCTCAGCTTGGCAATTACCTTGAGGGTAATATGATGTATAAATTTTTTGTGTGATTTTATATTCAATACATAGTTGATCTACATAATTGTTTTTGAATGATCCTCCATTATCAGATATAATATCAGAGGGGATACCATAGCAGCAAATGAGATGGTTGAAGATGAATTTGGAAATTTAATTTCTAGTCATGTAAGTGAGGGGTATAGCTTCAACCCACTTAGTGAAATAATCAATGGTGGTAAGGATATGTTTATGGTTGTTAGATGAAGTGGGGATCTTCCCAATGAGGTCAAGTCCCCATGTAGAAAATGGCCATGGTATCAATATCAGTTTCAAAGTTTTTGCTATGGAATATATCAGATTAGCATGTCATTGACATTTGTCACACTTTTTACATATGCAACCACATCTACATCCATTATGGGCTAATAATAACCAATACACAAGAGATTTTTAGATAAGACTTCCCTACTAGAATGAACACCATATACTCCTTCATGAACTTCTCTTAAAACTAGTGTAGACTCTATCGATGTTAAACAATGAAGCAGAGTTCCATCAAAACTTTGATGGTAAAGGGTGGATCCAAGTAAAGTATAATGAGTGGAATGATGAATGAAGGCTTTGGTTTGTTTTTGAGATAGGTTAGGTAGTATAATTTGGTCATGAATTTAGTTTTAGAGGTCTGAGTACTAGATAGAATTAGGACCAACAATATCATAAATCATTGTAATGATTGAAAGTTCATGAGTTGGTGCTAACAAATTCTTGATGAGGAATTTATACTCTCTAACTTTATCTATTTGTTTAATTAGAGAGCCAATAATAGACATGACATCTACAGTTATGTTACTAGCCCTTGATATGTGCTTAAACTAAATGTTAGTAATTTATTTTTTAACAGTGTCAATCATGGCTTCATATGGAACCAACTTGTCATCCTTGATCTAAAAATGACCATGGCCTAATTGATGACTAACTAAGAATCATCATGAACTTGGAGATGAAATGTATTCCAATGTACTACTTTTCAAAGTCCTACAACAAGTGCTTCATACTCAGCCATGTTGTTTATTCAAGGAAAGCTGATTATAAATGATTTAGGGATTAGATCCCCCTGTGGTGTAATAAATAATAGGCTTGCCCTTGATCCATGTGCAGTAAATGAACCATCAAAATATAGTTTTTAGGGATAATCCTCAAGAGGTGTGTCAATGATGTTTATTATGGATTCATCAAGAAATTGAAACATGAGTGGTTGTGTCTTTATGAGAGGTGCTTCAATAAGTTGATCAGTAAGAACTTGTCCCTTGATTACCTTTTGATTGACATACTCTATGTCAAACTCACTGAGAATCATGATCCATTTAGCTATTCTACCTTGTAAAGTTGTTTTAGATTAGTAGATACTTGAGTGGATCTACTTTTGAAATGACCATGGTATTATTACTCAACATGTAATGGCATAGTTTCTGAGCTACGAAGACCATGGCTAGACAAGCTTTTTCAATAGGTGCATAGTTATGTCCATATGTAACCAAGGTACAACTTAGGTATTATATAGAATGATCTTTTCCATTATCATCATGTTGAGCCAAGAGTGCCCCTAAAGCATGGTAGGTAGCTGCTAAGTATAACAAGAATGGATTTCTTAGCATAGGAGGTGATAAAATAGGTGGATTAACAAGATAGTCTTTGAGTTGTTGAAAATTTGTTTAATAGTGATCATCCTAGTAAAATTCAACTCCCTTATTCAAAATGTGTGTAAATAGATGGATTGACTAGATCTTACCCTGCAAACTATGGAGTTGTTTTAAATTGGTTAGTGGTGACATCTTGGTTATAGCATGGACTTTAACTAGATCGACTTCAATACTTATACAATACATGATGAATCCAAGTAATTTGCTTGAAGTTACACCAAACACACATTTCTTTAGAGTGAATATAACTTTGTACTCCTATGATATTTTAAATATCTTACACAGTACTATTGGATGGTCAGCCTTAGTTTTAGATTTTCCTAATATGTCATCGACATAGTCTTCAACAATATCATGCATCATATCATGGAATATGATAGTCATGGCCCTTTTATATGTATCTCCAACATTCTTAAGGCTAAATAACATTCCTTGATAACAAAATGTTCCCCATGGAGTAGTGAATGTTGTTTTATGTTGGTCTTTTAGTGTTATTTTGATCTGGTTGTATTGTAAAAATCCATCCTTGAGTGAAAAAAATTCATAACCTACCATGGAGTTGATTATCATGTCAATATTAGGCAATAGAAAATCATCTTTAGGATAAGATTTTTTGATGTCTCAAAAATCAGTACAAATTTTTATCCCTTCAAGCTTTTTACTAACATGTACCATAGTAGAGATCCATTCTAAGCAGTCAATGGATCAGATACATCATGCTTCTAAGAGTTTTTCCAACTCTTTATTTGCTAATACAGCAATGTGAGGATGCATTTTATGTAACTTTTATTTTAATTGTTTGTCATCAAGATTAACCACAAGGTGGTGTAGAACCAAGGTGGGGTCTAAACTTGGCATGTTAGAATAGGCCCATGCAAAGATATCTACAAATTCTCTCAATAGAGTTGTAAAGACATCATGTTCCTCCTCAGTGAGAAATGTGCCTAATTTTATCCATTTTAGGTCTGATAGAGTCCTGATATTTACCTCTATTTTATCTTCAACTAGAAGGGTTGAATCAGCTTTTAGGATAGTAGGCAATGACTTGAATTATTGAATTATGTCAAGGTCCTTCATTAGGAATTGCTCTTCAACATCTCCTAGGCATGATGAATCTGAGTCCCCTAATGGGAGATCTATCCATGTGATAAAAAGAGTCAAAAATTCTTAAAGAATTTGATCAAATACTTGTTGTTTCTCAAAGTTGAACTCAGATTCACAGACAAGTTCATCATTGGTGGTCTCCTAGTCTAAATTCAAATAAAAATGAACACCCCCATTTAATAACACCTGAAACAAGTTTTCACCACTAGACTGGCCTTTATCTTTACTTTTTCCCTAGTCAAAAACACCTCAAAGTGGTTTTCACTTTGTGACCTCAATGTTTTACTTATTTATTTTTGGATAAGGGTGTTCACTCACTCTCCAAAATAGGCTATAGGATCCAATGTGATTGAGAATATTGATTTTTGATTTCCTAATAGAATGTTATCTCTAAGGCCTAAAAATTCATAGAATGCCTCATCATTCTAGAACTCATCAATTGGTAGACTAGATTCTTGTTGGTCCCAATCTATCAGTTGGGGATAATATAATGGTAATGGATTACGATGAATGTCTAGGGTAAGGGTACAAATGGAATTATTATCAAACAGGTTGGTTTTATCTAGGTCATCAAAGGTGGGGTTATGATCAGACTCTATTTCATTGTCAGCATCATCCTCACTAGTCATTGGTGATAGAGTTTGAATAAGATATGTGGGGTCACCCCCAGGTGGTTTAAATCCAAGTCTATAAGGTCTTTCATACTTAATCATGAAAATTGGATAAATGGTTCTTTATTGATTCGGTCTAAGGCCTCTTCCTTCATAATTGTGATGCTCCATAATCTTATTAGGAATAAGATAATTTGTATTTGTATAACAATCAACTTGGTTGTCATTGTATAACCATGATTTTTCTCCTTTAAGAGGGTCAAGTTCTAGGCCAGATGCTGGTGCAAATGTGATAGGTCCCTTATTTTTATTGTTTTATTGCCAATGCATATGTGGGGTGACTTTAGATCACCCAAAGGTTTTTAGATTCTAAGGAAGATTGGAAATATGAAATGTATCATGGGTCACATACTCTCCCAGTCCATTATCTAAAATGGGGAAATGATTAGAAGCTTCAAGAGGTGACATGTGGGAAAGGGAATCCAAGGTATTAATATCTATGAAATTATCTGGTGAAGGATCAATAAGTATATCCTTTTCTTTATCCTACTTGAAACTTTGATTCATGTCATACTGATAATCATATCTTTGAAGTTTAGCCTCAAGATGTTTGTAGTGTTCATATGGGTGTAAATCTCTTGGAATATTCACTTCCATCCCTGAGTGGGAAAACTTGATACATTGGTGCACCATTGATGGTACTACATGAATCTCATGTAACCAAGGCCTTCCTAGAAGCATATTGTATGATAACTCAAGATCAAGTACATGGCAAAGTGTATCATGGGTCAAAGGCCCAATGATAATTGGAAAACTAATGGTTCCTTATGATTCTCTTTCTTGATTATCATAGGATTTGATAGTTATTTTTTCTGGTTAGAGATCTACCATTGTGTACCCAAGAAGCTTGATGAGCTTTAGAGACACTGTGTTGAGGCTTGATCCATTATTTATAAGGACAAATTTCACTTTATGCTACTTTATATAAACTTCTATGTATAATGGATTATTATGGAACAAGCCAAGGGAAGACATATCTCTTTGGTTGAATGTGACTTTTTAGGCTGGAGCGAGGTGTCCAATCAAAGCTTGAAATTTATCAGGGCATATGTCACTAAAAATAGTGGATTGGGTAAAAAACTCATTCAAGATGTTTTTATGGATTAGTGACATTTGCAGCAAATCTAAAATAGAAATTGTTTTTGGTATCTTCTACCATTGTTTCACAATATCAAACTTCTTGTCTTGATCAGTAGTGAATGGTTTATTTCAAGGTTGAATGGTTGTTTGGATGATAGGCAAAGTGGTAGATGGTTGTGGGCTTAGGATAGTAATATTTGACCTCCAAGTTATGATTGCACAATCAAGATTAAATATTGTATCATTATTACTAACAAATTTTGGGAATGGTGTGGGACTAGACAGGACAAGTCTTAGTTGTCGATGCACTCGCATGTGGTTAATGGAAAGTAGGATTTGTTGATATAAGCTCCAAAAGGGGAAGTCTTAGTTTATTGGTTTGCATGTATGCACTCCCAAGTCAAATAAGGATTATCCATGTAATCCAGCTAAATGTTGTTATTTAGCAATAGTCTAGGATGATTAGTACTTGGTCTAGGTTTAATGGAGATGGTATTAACACTACCCCCTATAATATGACCTACAATCTTGTTGTAGTCATGTGTAACTGCATGGTAGGTTTATTGGTTTTTATCATTCTAACCTTAGTTTTATCTATTGTTCTATCATTGTGGGTTCTACTAATGATTTTGTTGATTCAATTGATTTGGCCTTTGATTTTGATACTATTGATTTTGCTACTGCATTGGCCATTAATATAATTGTTGTTGATCATTTTGTTATTGCTGATTGTTATATCAAAGAAATGGGTTTTGATAAATCCTAAGAGTTTGATTGGAAGTGTAAGCACCATTATCCAATTTTATCTCCCCATTATCCAACATGTTCTCAATTAAATGTTTGATTTTGACACATCTTCATAGATTATGCCTATTGACTTGATGATAGTCACAGAATTCATTTTCATGGTACCAATCAAGATAAGTAATGCCTTGAAGATAATGCTTTGGTATAGGCTAACTAATCATATTAATGACAACAAGCTTGCAAAATATAAACTCAATAGGTTCTCTTAGGTCACTAAAGACATGACATGTAGGCACGGTTCTCCTAGGAGGAGGGGTTTACAATGGTAATGACTGTTGTATTTATTGTGCAAGTCTTGGTTGTTGTGCTTGTGGTGTTGGTTGGAGAGGTTACTAGGTATGAGTAAGCTGAAAAGGTGGTATGGATGATGTTTTCACCATTTAGACATGATGCGATTTGGCTACTCCATTTCCCACAACATTCTTATTGTGGTTGAATTGCTTCAATCTTTCATGGTTATTGGCCTATGCCAGTTGTGATGTTGGCCCTTGAATGGAATGTTGGTCATTTCCATAATTGGTACCTTGATTTTGATTACTTGAATTAAGCTTGATATCTCCTTTATTGATGAGTTCTCACTCAATAAATAAGTCTTTGTTGATTATTTCCTTGAAAGTATGTGCACATTGTAATTCCAAATGATAAGCTATCTCACTATGCAAATTATCAGTAAACACAGTGACTAATTGTTTACTTGGTAAACTATGGATGCAATGGCTTGCAAGGGCTCTCTATCACTGTAAATGACTTGCAAAACTCTCACCATCTTTTTTCTTTGCTTGCGTTAAGTCCACTAATGAAATCTCATGCTTGAGATTATAGGAAAAGTGTTGCATAAACTTATTAGAAAGATCATCAAAATCAGTTACTTAATTCTTGGGTAACTTTAAAAACCACTCTAAGGCGTGTCCAACCAAGCTCCTTAGGAACAAAAACAAAATATATATGTTGTTATATGCCACCAGTTGACATGTAATAAAAAACTCGGTCAAATGATCCTTAGGGTCACCTTTCCCTTTGTATTTATCAAATTTTAGTGGTTCGTATCCTAGAGGAAATGGTATCTAAAAATACTCTATATTGAATGGGTAGGAACACACGTCATCTAATTTAAACTTTTTAATCTATTTACCAACTTGAATGGCAACAATTGCATCCTTCATCTATTACAATTCTTGGGATAGGAAACTAGAAAGAACATTGGTTTGAGGGAGAATATTGGTTTGGGTAGATGGTTGGGAGGTCACAAGTGGGACACTTTGACCAGGGTTTGATGGACATACCTATTGGGGTACATTGGTTTGGTTGGGGAATGGACCAAGAATATGCATATGTGGATTAGGATGTACTTGAAATTACATAATTGGTTACATGATATTCTAGTTTAGGTTGATGATAAAGGTTTGAATTAGAGGATTTTGTGGTTGGGATAGAGGGATATAATTATAATATGCCTATTGTGGTTGAAAAGGGACATGCTACCGACTAATCAAACCTTGTTGTTGAGTGGGAACTTATGGTCCAAGACCCTATCTTTGAATTTGTGGCATATTTTGAACCAATGATTGTCTATTAGGTACTTGAGAAACATGAGGTCCTTATTGCATAAATCCCTATGGAGAAGTGAAAATAGGTTGCAAATTAAACATCTATCATTGATCAATACTTGCATGTTGTTGACTAGTCATTGTGTTAGGTTGTGGAGCTAAAAGCTTCACTGATGCAGATATTGGAGGGGTTGCTGAGTGTCATAGTCACTGATGTTGGTCAGGTGTAGACAAGAAGCTATCGACATCGGTCAGGATCAACTGACGTCGGTCATCTCCAGGCAGACAGGGACCGATGTTGGTCACCTGTGTGGTTCCAGAACTACTAGTTCACGAACAGTTAGCTAACGAACCAATTGTTTGCATGTTGAAAGGCTAATTTTAATCTTGAGTTACGGATCTAATTATTGTAATTAGATGTCTAATTATTGTTTACATGAGATCTATATAATAGACTCATGGGTTGTATTGTAAAGTGTGCTAGTTGAGTAAGAGCAAGGTTAGCTCCTTCAAAGTGAAGAGAGCAAGGTGTGTTCCTCCTAGTTCCACAGGGCTGCCGAGTGTGTATGATCAGAGAAATTTGCAAGATAGCAAGATTTGGTAGAAGATCCACCAGGGTACTAGTTTGGAGAATCATAAGGACTTGGTGAGCCAAGGACAAGGGTTCTTCAAGGTGTAGAGAGATCTACATAGTAAGTATGATCAATTGATTTGCAAGTGTTTGTGTGTTCAAGGTCTAAGGTGGATCTGCAAGATAGCAAGGTCAAAGGTGATAGGCAACATAGCAAGGTGCAAGATCAGGTGAGATCTACTTTGAGTACATTGTGTACTTAGAGTACAATGTGTACTCAAATTTGGAGTGTGTGGAGCACTTGTGTACTGGCATTAGTGATACTAACTAGTTGGAGGTGAATAACAACTCTATGCTTGAGTTGTTGTTGGGACCGTAATTGAGAGAGTGAGATCTTGAAGAGATTTACTGTTTATGCCCTAGAGGTGTGGGAGCCATAAAGGTGTGTAAGGAAGAAGACTATGGAATCTTCTTTGTTGTATTTCCTTCTGGAAGAGTATTAATACAATTGGGTATTGTCTCTCATATTTTGTGTTATTTCTGAATTCTAGTTACTTATGCATTCTAGTTAAATTCCACATGTTTAGTTGCTTATACAAAGGTAATCAATTGTGCTTCCTAATCTTGACAGTGAAATTAGAGCTATTTTTTGTTCTAGATTCCTGACAAGTGGTATCACAGCTAAGGTTGTAGGGAGTAGGTTTGTGTTTGATTACAGGTCACTCTCAGGGGTTTCTAATTGAGTGGGAGTATAGCAATGGTAGAAGAAATTACACTAAGAATGAAGGAATTAAAAATCAAGAATGGTCAATTACAATGTTATGGAAAAAAAGAGCAGGTAAATAAATATTTTTGGTTGGTAGAAGATTAGCATGAAGGAACTGAAGAAGTAGATGTTGCAGGTGTTGTTTCACAAGATGCTCTGGGATGTACCTTGGATAAAGTAGAATCTTGGTTTATAGATTATATTGCCTCTTTCCATGTAGCGCCAAATATATTATTTTTCCATGTTAAGGTCTTTAGAGACTTTGGAAAGATTTATTTAGGGGCTGGTGTGCCTTGTCAAAGTTTTGGCAAAGGGGAAGTGAAGCTGAAATTGTAGGCGACCAACACATGGGTGTTGAAGAAGGTCATGTAGGTCCCAGTCTCAAAGATGTAGCTAATTTCTTCAAGAAAGTTGGGTGATGAGAGATGCACAGGAACTCTCACAGTGGATGCACTTGAATTAGCATGTGGTAAAAAAGTAGGTACTCTTTATCTACCTGCTTGTATTACTGATTCTTCTTCTAGTTCAAGGACATGGCTTTGTAGGCTTGGTCACAAGAGCAAGAAGGAGATGCATGTTCTTAAGAGGAAGTTAGATGTCTTTGATAGACTTAAGAACTGAAAAGCCTTGGTGTTTATGGAGGAGATGATGGATAGAGATCATTGGATGGGACTAGATATCTCTGAGCAAGGTAGTTTGGATAGGGTTTTGATTTAAAGTAAGCTCACGGGTAAAAATTCATCACTCAGAGGAAAAACACATGTACCGACATAGGTCAGAGGTAACTGACATCAAACAGATAGGTACTAATGTCAGTCATGTGTAGACTAGAGGAGTTGGTGGTGTCAGACAGGTGGAGACTAACATCGATAAGATAATCAGCATCGATGACTTGGATAGTAACATGAAACTGACGTCAGTCAGATGCAGACTGTGTGGTGACTAAGGTCAATCACTAGAATGGATTTTGGGCACTTGAGGAAGCTCCAAGATAGTGGTACAGGTTTGACAGGTGGATGACAAAGCATGGATTTAGTCAATGTCATTGTAACTACTATGGTTTCTGTACCAGGTGGGTGATGATTGCAACATCATCCTGTTACTTTATGTTGTTTGTTTGCTTGATGCAAGGTTACACATATAGGGTTTTTGCTAAGCTAAAGGTAAAGTTAGTTCAGTGGTATGTCATGAAAGATTTGGGAGCAGTGAAATTCTTTGGCATGAGTAATCCTAGAGATAGGGAAGATCACAAGTTGATGTTGTCACATGATGATTGTGTGAAGGTAGTGTAGGATGCAAAATAGGGCAGCACACCTATGGATGGACAATTCACAGAACAGGGTCCCCAATCACATGATGAGGTTGAGTACATGTGTACTCCCTGAGTTTGCCCAAGTAGTGGGTGCTGTCAGAAAGTTTGTAGTCAATTTGGGAAAGAAGCATTGGAAAGTAGTTCAGTGGGTTCTCAGGTATCTAAGAGGGACCAACAACAGGTATACATGCTATGCAGGGTTAAGCACTTTAGATTTGGCAGGTTACTTGGATGACAAGTGTTGCACCATAGGATGTGTGGTGGTTGGTCTTCAAGGTTGAGCTTGAAGAGGGATATAAGCCAAGAAACAAATTAGATGGTGTATAGGTATAGGTACAGTGCAGCTGTTTATCTCCAAGTGGGAGATTGTTAGGTTGTGGAGCTAAAAGCTTCATTGATGTAGACATTGGAGGAGGTTGCTAAGTGTCACAGTCATTGGTGTCGGTCAGGCTAACCAATGTCAGTTAGGTGTAGATAGGAAGCTACCAACATCGGTCAAGGATCGGCTGATGTCGGTCATCCCCAAACAGATAGGGACCGACATCGGTCACCTGTGCGGTTCCAGAACTAGCTAGTTTATGAACAGTTAGTTAACGAACCAGTTATTTACATGTTGAAAGGCTAATTTTAATCTTGATCTATGGATCTAATTATTGTAATTGGATGTCTAATTATTTTTTTCATGAGATCTATATAATAGACTAATGCACTGTATTGTAATTTGTGCTTAGTTTGAGTAAGAGCTTGGTTAGCTCCTTCAGAGTGAAGAGAGCAAGGTGTGTTCCTCCTAGTTTCACAGGGGTGCCGAGTGTGTATGATCAGAGAGATCTGTGGGATAGCAAGATCTGGTAGAAGATCCATCGAGGTACTAGTTTGGAGAATCATAAGGACTTGGTGAGGTAAAGACAAGGGTTCTTCAGGGTGTAGAGAGATTTACATGGTAAGTATGATCAGTTGATTTGTAGGTGTTTGTGTGTGTAAGGTCTAAGGTGGATCTGCAGGATAACAAGGTCAAAGGTGATGGGCAACACAGCAAGGTGTAAGATTAGGTGAGATCTACTTGGAGTACATTGTGTACTTGGAGTATGGTGTGTACTCAGATTTGGAGTGCATGGAGCACTTGTGTACTGGCAGTAGTGATACTGACTGGTGGTACTGGTAGTAGTGATACTGACTGGTTGGAGGTGAACAACAACTCTATGCTTGAGTTGTTGTTGGGACCGTAATTGAGAGAGTGAGCTCTTGAAGAGATTTACTATTTATGCCCTAGAGGTGTAGGAGCCCTAGAGGTGTGTAAGGAAGAAGACTGTGGCATCTTCTTTGTTGTATTTCCTTTTGGAAGAGTATTAATACAATTGGGTATTGTCTCTCATATTTTGTGTTATTTCTGAATTCTAGTTACTTGTGCATTTTGGTTAAATTTTGCATGTTTAATTGCTTATACAAAGGTAATCAATTGTGCTTCCTAATCCTGATATTGGAATCAGAGTTGTTTATTGTTCTAGATTCCTGACACATTGCTTGGTTTTGAATTAGCATATTAGTCTATGACTGAAGAGGTATGTTCATCATTACCTGGTGAGGTGGAACATTTTTTGCCCCTAATTAAGGTGGCAATGTATTTGTCCTCTATTATATTTATACACTAGATTGTTTGTTTCTATGAAATAATACTTGTTAATTGTTGAGGAGGAGTAGGGTTCGTCACATTCTATCATTGGGGTTTGACATTAGCCATTGTTTGATTACCTAATCTCATAGGTTGCACACTTGAGGAAGTAGTCAGTTGAGGTTGGGTTGGAAAAACTCATATTCCCTAATATGATGATCTACCCATAGGATTAACTACAGGCACATGTTCTTGGCTAGTTATTTTTGCATTAGTACCACTTTGATTGGGATTGGACATTGTTTGCACATTTCCCACTACATTTGGCTCACTATTCTATGTAGAGGCCGAAGACACTTATTTAATAATGGGCATATGCATCAAGTTATCTATTGAAATAGTTTGTAAAAATGGGTTAGAACTCAGATTCTCTTATCCAATTAACTATATCAACACTCTTGTTGAAGGAACTAGGTCAATAAGAGGCTTACTCACCATGTTTATCTGATTGAAATCACGTGCTAGATTTAGATAGGTTTGATATGATGTCTGCATTTGGTTAAAATGATCTTCCATGATGTATTTTTCTTGATTAGATATATTAAGATCTTGATACGTTGTTTGGAGTAGAGCCATAGGGTTGCTGGAAGAAGCATATTGATCATAAATGATATTGTGGGGCACTCTTACTAAACTTGGTAAATTTTTATGGGGAAAGTCTGTTGGAAACTTGGCCCCTACTTCTATGGATCTAACTAAAATTAGTTCTCTAACAAATGTCACTCAAACAAAAATGGATCATACATGGAATCTATATTAGTAAAATATGATTGTTGAAGAACTAGCTCGTCCACTATGGGTATTATAGCTAGGTATTATGTGGTTTATTCTTGGTCTTATTTTGAATAAGGTGGTGTGTTAACCAGATAGTTAGCCAATGGGTCTTATTCTTGTGCACCTAATTGAGTATTATAAGAGGGATAAGAATCCATCTCATAAATAATATTATCCACATAAGGGTCTTGCACCATTTCTTCCTATGAAACTACATTACTAATCCCTATATTATACATGAGTCGACTATGAGTATAGGAATACATGTTGGGATCCATAGTCAATGCTTTGTGATAAAAGGTCAAAGAGTTATACAAACCCTAAAAAGGATAAAATCTAAAATAGATGACATTCCAAATTAGTCTAGATTCATCAAAAGGATCAAAAGGTTTATGCAAATATTTAAGAGGAAACAAGCTAGTGTGAGTATCTAATGTTTCACTAGTCACACAAAGATAAGCAAGTAAATAGACTAAAAATCAAAATGCCAAACTCTAAGGTCGAAGTGTTTCAAATCAGTCTAATCTAGGAACTTAAAAGTTACTAGGTATTTTGGCCAAATGCGGCATCAAAAGCTAGGCTCAAGTAAGGCATGCACTAGGACTCTTAGCCAAACAACATCAAAAGCTAGACTTTGAAATAGATAAAAGTTTTAATCTAATAGATTTAAAACACTTCTAACAAAAACTAAGAATTTGATTCTTGGTCATGAACTTGATCAACTAGGTATAAGGTATGAAACAAAAGGCACTTTATAAATAGTTTATTTTCTCACACAAAATGGTATAAAACTTGGTTCTTTTGACAAACAAGCTAGAAAAAAGTGAATAGTATAACTGTATTAGACAAAAGATCACAAAAGTACACTTGAATTGGTCTGAACATGTAGAAACAAATTTGAATTTTATGAAAGAGGGTTTATGAAATAATATTTGAAAATTTTTGGGCAGCGTAACGATGCTATACTACCCAAAAGGTGTGAAAAATTCTTTTCAAAAAAAACTCTCTAAGGCAAAGACATTTTCCCACAATTTTGACAACATAACACTACTTTTCTTGACTCAAAATGTTGTGGTGCATAGACTCAAAGTGCAAGTGTTTGGAAAAAATGGCTTAAGTCTATCAAGTGATGACAATGATTATGAGTCTTAAACGACCTTCAACCCAAATTGGAAATTAAACCTAAGTTTCCTCAAGTTTAGTGAAAAATGGTGAACCCACTTAACACATCAACCCTATTAAATTTTGAATTTAGATTATAAGTGAAGGACTTAAACAACTTTGGTAAAGGTCTAGACACAATTGGGCAACACAACTACACAAAAGTGGATGATATGACTCTCAAGCTTTTGATAAACTTTGAACAAGGCAAATTGATGATCTCATATGGGTAGCATAATGCCTCTTTGTTCAAAATAAAATTAGGACTATGTGTTTGGTTTGAATTGTTTGTTTACACCAAGTTTTGAATTCAAACAAGACTTTAATCTAGGACAAGACCAACTAATTAATCACTTTTAGATCCTAAATTGACAAGGTTGCTTGGTATTATTTGAATCCATCAATATAAGTCATTTGAGAGGATTTTAAGTGTTCATTCAAAAGTAAATGCACATTATATAGTAGGGTTTTTATACCCTCCCTTCTCTCAAATGATAGTACTATGACATGGACCTTGAGGCACACCTTGCACCAACAATACTTCGATGGAAAGTGCGGATTTGTCTAAAATATAAAAAAATTCTAAATTTTCTAGGGGAATCAATTGCACAATGAATTTCACACCAAACAATGCAAAATAAAAGCATAGATTTTGGGTTCATATCACTTGTCTTGTTGTAAAAAGGTCTAGTCCTTTTTACAACCACTACATCCTACTATTCACTCAGTGTAGTGAGATGTTCAAAGTGACACTACATCCCATGTGTAACTCCAATTAGGATCCAAATGAAGTCAATGCTGGGAGATGAAACCTTGGGTCAAAGCTTCCCTAAAAAACTTGTGGGAGGTGATGAAATCCCCCTCGCAAGCCAATTTTGAATAAAAATAAAGAAAGTATGAAAGTAGAAAGACTTTAGGGTCATTTTCAAGGTCACCAAAACTTTGATGAGTTTTTGGGGAGTGCTTTAGATGAATTAATTTGAGGAATGGCACTTTTGATTCCAAGGGTTCCCTAAAGGGGATAAATGGAAGAGCATACATGCAACATCCCTCTTTTTTCCAAACAAAAAATTAATCTAAAAAATTAAGTAAACACAAAAATATTTGAAAAGGTGAGTTCATTTTTAAGCCCAATTGGAAAATGAGGTGGTGTTCATTTGACCCCTTGGTCTTAGTTTCATACTTTAAAAACATTCACTATAAACATCTAATTTTTTTTTGTTAAACACCAAAACAAGGTTCCTAATTAATTTTTAAGCATGAAAAAGGTGATCTAAACATGTTTTTATCAAATTTCAAGCTTGGTATTGTAATAAAAACATTATAATGTCTTTTAGCCTTGAAGCTCTTTTAGGTTTGAAATAATGAAATTTAAAAAAAAAGAGCTATTGGGTTTGTGTTTTAAGAAAAACATAGTGACCAATGTCGATAATACAACCAACAATGATTATATTTTCTAACTGATGATGGTTATCTAACTGATATCAGTTATACTAATGTGACTGATGACAGATATCGAACCAATCTTAGTTTTACTAACTGACATCGATTAATCTATCCAACTGATGTCAATCTTACTAACTAATGTCAGTTACTGTGTAAACCCATGGCAAACAAAAATGGCAAAATAAAGTTAGAAAATCAATTTGAAAGAGTTTTAATGGTCTAAATAAAAAATTTAAAGCTGTAAAATGATCTTCTTCATGTGTGAGATGCATTTAGTCCCACTAGAAATGCCATATGTGATCTAGGAATTGGACTCAAGAGAAGATGGTTAGTATGGTGTTAGTTTTAAAATGAAAACAAAGTGAAAGAAACATACTAACTAGTATAACATCTCTAGGCCTAGACACTATAAATCTCTTAGTTAACAAACATGAAGAAAACACACAACTAAGATACAAAATAAACCTCTTTTACATTCTTTGGATGCTCCAAAATGCTTGTTGTAGTGTCTTGCTTAACTTTGTGCTCATGAAGTCCTTGGTAATGGAAGCTTGTCTACCTCCATCTCTCCTTGGCACCTTTGGCTTGTGGCTTGGATTGGATTGGAATAAATTTAGCATGGTAACACTAATTTCAATGGCTTATTGAAGATATTTGTGCATTATAAATTTCCACCAAAATAGCTTAGAAATGATGTTCATGGCCTCTCTATTTATAGATTTTTAAGAATGTCTAGAATCAACCTGAACTATCCATCTTGAGATTGAGATATGTGGTTGAGGATTAATTCTATTTTTGGAATTAAGTTTATAATTATCTTCATCATAAAATTGGAATAAGTGGAAATTAAGAGGCATAGAGGGTATCATGGAAGGCATTGATGAGGCATGGAGGGCATGAATCCTGATATTTATGACATTTATGGCCTAGGGATGTCTTCCCAAGAAATGAGGTCACCTGATGATACAAATATTTGATATTCATTTCCAAAAATAATTTTTCAATAAGTTTCTATGAAATTATTAATTATGCCTTGATTTGGGTTAATTATCTCTTAAGCATGATTAAGCACTTTGTACACAAATTACTCAAATTGATCAGAATGCCTTATTATTTGTCCAAACTTTGACTGGATCACAATTGGAAGGAAATGGTAGATGTGTTGGATCCATTATCCCATTTAGGATGTTACCAACAATAAATAATGAAGGCATGCATCTTATGCAATATATTTGATAGGAAAGAGCAATCTAGAGCACCTAGGTGCAAAATTGGCATTTTGACTCAAAATGAACTGATCAAAGTTAGCTGGCCCACAAATTAGATTACCCCATTTAAGGATACCCTAGCCAAAATCAGCACTTGAATATGTCAGTTTCACATCATTTAGTGTGTTTTAGTGTTTTTAGGCCAAATTGTGCATTTTGGGTGGAAATTGGCCAAAATCATGATTGGAGGTTATCGATGGCTAGATTTAAGTGTCTACAACTCCACTATATACAATATAATTGTGAACCAAAATTTCTTCCACAATGAGTGTGAGGCAGAAGGGTGGAGGCTTTTCAGATTTGGTGGGTGGATATAAGACATAATTTGGAGTATTGGTAAGGGCTACACTATTGTGTTTTGAAGTTTGAGAGGCTACATGAATGCTCACAATCTGTTCTTGTAAGATTTCATTTTGACCAGGCGTATGAAAAACTTCCCAAAGAGATATGATATGCTTATCTTGGTATTCTTCAAAGAATAGACAATGTTTAGAGGGGAAGTATTCACATTTTCTTCTATTTTTGAAGGTAGTGAGGGAGCTTGAACTTGATACATTGTAGGCTTGACAACCCTACTCATGTTTTGACTTTATTGAGGAGTATGAATGGTAGTAGGTATTACACTAGGATTCACACTTTGTGGCCTTGGAGAGACATTTATTGGAGTCACTTTTACTCCTAGAACATATCCTAGAGCTCTCTTTTTGGCTCTTATATTAGCTGCAATTGATGTGCTTTGATTCAACACATAATCATCCTTCACTTGAAAGTTCATCATACCTACACTTTAGCTGCTACATTCTCCATGAATATCCCTTTGAATGAGATTAACTTATTCTAATGTCACATAAGGAGTAGCTTCTTCTTGTGCCACTAAAGCTTGGCTATCTTCTCCATCATCATACATAAACTAACCTTGAGGTTGTCCCTATTGGTCCAAATGATCCTCTCCTTGGACCAAATTAGTATGTAATAAAACAACAACCTTTGTGGAAGGAGTGGAATTAGGATTATAGGCATTGGGATGCCTATTTAAACTTTGTTGACCTCATGCTCTTCCTTGGTAGTTATATTGGGGTGGAACTCTATAACCTTGTTGAGGATAGTATTAAGGGTTAGGTGGAGCACTTGCCTATAATTCAGCTTGCTTGAGCTGAGCTCGTAATGATCAGATCTCTTCATCTTTATCTATATCATTATCCATCTTCTTGGGAATGGTTCTCATATTGGCATTGGCATTAGGAACTTGTGATATGCTTGGAGCTTCAACTGAACTATGAGACAACAAAGGCATATAAACTCTTGGAGGTAGCTTTCTAGCTTGTATAAAGATATTCTCAGCTTTAATAGCTATCTCATATGTATCTAGTAGAGTAAATATTTAAAATTGAATAAAAAATTTCACCACATTAGTACCAATATCCTTGATATAAGTGGGAAACACAAATCTTAAAAGAGGTCTCATGACAGGTGGCAACCTATGTCATGTCTTTTGAAATCTTTCATTAAAATATCCCATGGATTCATTAGGACCTCTCTTTATCACATTCAGCTAATGGATTAGTGAATTATGGTCACTCTTATTCTCAAATATAGATACCAATAATTCCCCAAAGCCATCCCAACTTGTAATGCAACACCTTTCAAAGTCCTATACTAGTCAAGTGCCTTACCTTTTAGAGACATAGCAAGGGATATGTTGGCTCGAGTGACATTCTGAAAGTTATAAAAATTTGAAATGTCCCTAATATGCTCAGATGGGGTAATAAGACCCTCTCCATTGAAACTAGCGATATTCTTGGTAGCATTGGGAGGAATAGGGTCATATGCAGGAAGGTCAATAAGATTTTGGGTGTTGAAAGCTGGGAAAGGTTGTTGCCTATCCATTTCTCCTCTTTCCTCTTGATATCCTATCTCTTAAATCTCCTCAATTTCTTCTTCTTATTCAAAACCTCCTTGCCTAAGACCTTTAAGTGTTAAGAATGGTTCAGGGTGTTGTTCTTCAAGAAGATCTTCAACTAGAGGGGCTTGATTGAATATTCTAGATGACCTAGTGAGGATCATCAAGTATAATGTGGGAAACTTGATCTACAACTAGAGATTCTCACCTTTTGGAGTCACCAAATTCTATATTAAGAATATTCATACAACCTTAGGCTTGTCAAGACCATCATTCACCTTGACATGTAAATAATCAGGACCAATGGTCCCATTAGGCATACCAAAACTGTTGTCACCAAATCTTGCACCCTAGAAGAGAGTGTTAAAGTCTCTTCTAGATTTGGGTAATATTGGAACATTTATAGGAAGATGGGTATACCTATAGAGGAAATTAACCTTTAGATTTAAAGGGCTAGCTCCCTAAATGTATCTCTATAAAATCTATTCTATCTAAACCAGTTTGCTTGAAGGGAAAAAAATTAGAAATTTCATAAAAGGAAACCTACTCTAAGAGTGGTGATACACCAAGATTATCTTCCACATGAATATCATATTCCATTGCATAATATAGTAAAATTCATATACCATATTCAATCTCTAAGGATTCTAACACAAGTATTTTAGTATAGAGGTGAGATGTATAAAATAACATAAGGCAAATTAATTGAAAGGCAATTTATACATTCCAAGAATAGTTATATACTTAAAATAATCTAACACACTTGAACACATTTTATATGACCTATTAGACTAAGAAATTTTTCTCAGGTGTGAAGGATAAAGGATGGAAGGATGGAAAGTCATCACTTGTTGTCACTATACATCACTTACACACTCAAATAATTATTCAAAACTTGAAAGAAAAAAAGACTTGTACTAATGCTTAAAGGCAAAATATGACATCAATCTAGTAGGGCTTCACCATACATTGTGTGGAACTTCTTTTCACTAGTCTAAGGGTTGTATTTATAGAAGAAAGGAAGTGAGAGGGGAGGATTTTTGGTGCTAAAAAGAGGAATCAATCTATTAGAATCCTCCAACCATAGCTGCAACTATATATAAAAATGATGCTCATTCATGCCATTCAGTTGATCCATATCACCTCAATTGGTTACATAGCTAGCTTGCTTTCTCAAAGATGCTTCCCCAACAGTTACACTTGTAGAATCAAGATATTCTGAGATGAATAATGGCATCAATGCAATTATTGAAAATGATTCAACTTATTATATATTTGTCTTGATGCTAACAACTTCTCACCATATCACCAAGGTGTGTAATGGCATAGGGGAGAGTCCTTTTCATTATTTTGGCCTTGGAGATGAAATTTCCTTAAGCCTACATGTATGCCTTCATGGCATTTGTTAGAATTCTATCTCCATGTGTATGTCTATAAACATCCCTTGAAATCTCATCCTAGCTTGACCTTAGTCGAATGTTTAATCCCTATAGAGCCCCTTAGCCTTTATTTTTTTATTGGCCATCAAAAGTGACTTAGATCTTGATTTGATCAAGGTGATGTGAACCCTCTGATCTTATTTATTTCACTCTATCCAATATTCAATGGATGAAGAATGTGAGCCCTTGGATCATTGAGAATTTGAGTGAGGACCATCGATCTACTTGGGACCCACTATTTAAATGCCAATGGCTATCCCATCACCCTGAAGTTGACATCTGTACAACTATCACTCTATTGGAACCATTATTTTGTGGTATTTTCCTTGGACCTATTTTTCCATGGATAATTATTTTAGTAATTTTTTTGAAAAGTGCCCTTTGGAATTTGCTTTTGGTCCACCTTTTTGTTGAGAATAACCTTTCAGCCTTATTTTAAATGCCTCTTTGAAAAGTCTAAACATGCCCTTCAGATTTTTGAAATATCCCTTCAGAAATATTGAAAATGCCTCTACAAAAACCCTGAAAAGGACACTTTCCCAAGAAAAGACCCTTCGAGAAAGTGTGTAGGTAAATTGCATGAGAAATGATCTTTTAGACTTTTTGCAAGGAATAATTCCTTTGGAATTTTTGAAAGTACCTTTGCCTGTAGATCAATTCCTTTAGAAAGATTGTGTCAGATAAAATGTCCCAAATAATTCCTTTGGAAAAATTGTTTTGGACAAAATGTATGAAACATAACTTTTGGGAAGGAAATAAAACTTGGCCAAAAGACTGAACAAAAGCTTCTCTGGGGAAATTATTTCAGACAAAATGTCAGAAATAATTCCGGACACTTGTGTAGAAAACCCAAAACAAAACTTTTGAAGGAAAAACACTTGTGAAAAAAGACCCAACAAAAGCTTCCTCCGATAGACAAAATTCAAATGTTGAACTTATCCAAAATGAAAGAAAAGATGCAAAACTTGGGATTGAAAATTGGCCAACACAACCATCACCTCTGCTCTTGGATATGAGGACTTAGAATCACCTAGATACCCTGCTAACTTCCAACTCAACCATATAGTTAGCTATAGGTGCTCATAAAACCTTCTCCTTTAAATTTTTTGGTTATGAGGGCATTGAAGCATCAACAAGCCTATGGTGAATATGTTTCAAGGCTCATCAATGTTCCTTCCAACCTTTAACTCATGACTATGTCTCATCCCTAATGACTGAGATAATCCTCTCACTTACACTCTATTGTAGGTGATTATGACCATTTTTAGGCTTGTTTCAAATGTGTATGAATATTAATTTCATATCCTTTGACCATAAAACACCATTCATGATTTCATTTCACCTAAGAATCCTCAAGACAACACCATCTTATTGCCTATATTTCAACATGACTGTGTTTCCCTGAGGAACAACCCTATTTGTGCTTATAAGTGGTTATAGGCATGGAAATAGGTCTTAAATGATGTTTGGAAACCATTTGAGTCTATCTTGAAACTCTCATCATGTCCTTTCATAAATTTTTCCTTATTTTAACCTTCAAGGAACTACTTACGTAATCCCTCTCTCATGCCACTATCTATTCTACTTATAGGTGTTTTATGCCTTGACTGGGGAACTTTCATTATCATGAGGTCCTCTTAAAATATTCAAAAGAATTTTAAGGCTCCTTGATTCATTTATGCCACCCTTTTTCACCTTGGAGGTTTTAAACCAACACCTTGACACTCAAATAGCTCACTATCTAGTGTGTTTGTTATAGGTGTGTCTTCTTAGCACTATGTAGGTGTTTGGTGATGTTTGGGACTAGCATTGATGATGATTTGATTATATTTTAAGGTTTTGGAATCACAAAACCACTTTGTATCTCCTATTCCCCTTGAAACCTCAATATAATGTCAAAACATTAACCTCATAACTCACTACCTAACTGAGTCTCACTTCTCAGGCCTGTGTACGGATATGGGAGAGCACTAAGGGGTCCAACGAGGTCTACCACCATTTTATCTGACATATTAGCTTAGGAATATCATTTGAAACACTTGGAAAATTTCCCTCTTCTTTGGCATAGTCTAAGACCATCACTATGAAAGGCAAGGTTACTTTTGATCAACTTCTTGTAGACCTCGCTACCCTATTTTAGTGTGTTTTAGAGCCTTTTCAAAACCTTCAAAATTAGGTCACCCTTCATTCTTTCATCTCCAAACATGGTAGAGCCTTTGATTTATCTATAGGCTACACTCCCACCCAATTTTAGTAATCAAAACCATTTGGAAATATAATTTGAGAGGCCTATCAAAACCTTTAAGGCCTCTATTTTGGTCATTTTGGGATAGTGGAACTAAAATCAGTCACTTGGATTTAGCATGGTTTATCCTCCACTTGCCACTATACCTCTTTCCAAAGGGGAGTTATAACCTAAAACATATAGTATGACCTCAAATAAAGTTCCAATTTTCATATCAACACTTCTAAAATGGCACCGCAACTCTTCAATTAAGGCACCTATAGGTAGTACTGGCTACCAAACCAAAAAAGTTGCATATGACTATAGTTTTCACTATTCTTGTACTATATGGAGGCTTGGTCACCACTCCATGCTGCTATAGGATTCATTAAAAAATTTAAACCTTAAAAAATAATTTATTTACATCTCCAAAACTTCCACAAACCATGGCCAAAGATGAAGAGTAGATGGGAGCTGACTGAGTATGGGAAACATAGTCATTTGAGCATGATTTGACATTTTATGGATTGAAAACTAGTCTCAACACCGTCAAATGTATATTTAATGATTCAAACATTTTTAAAAACATCCCTTTCCTCCATCCAATGTGATAAATATTTTTCAAAGCACCTGAAGTAGTTGCAAGTGAAATAAAACTAGTTTGGAAGCATCTACAAGCCTAGAAGAGGCTTTCTTAGGTATTTGAGATTTTAAAAACCAATATAACCATATAAATGTCTTTGAAATAATGGAGAAACACTTGAGACAAATAAAACCATCAAATCAAAACAAGAAAATCTGAAACAAATGCAAACAGTGACCCCCTTCATGGATGCAAGTGCATAAAAGGCTACCTAGAGTGTTATCAATTGTTCATAAATTAAGAATCACCAATATAAGATTTATTGTTATGAAATTGAATTTATCTTAGATTACTATTCACCCTCAATACCATTCCTCCCAACTCCACCTATACGGTCCACACCAAGTGCTTGAAAATGACCCTTTTTTGTTTGCCAAGACAAGAAGGAAGGAAAAGAAGTTTTAGATGGAATTTTTTACATTATACTTGAAAATAAATCATTTAAAATAGTTTGGGCAGGTGAAGAAGAAATTCACCCACGTTTTTAGCTGATGGTGGACTCAAGAAGTCCATACAAGTGCCCAAAAGGGCCTAAAATCAAGGAAACTCCTTATTTCTATACATATATACTTATTTTATAGAATATTAATGATCTTGACATTATCCTAACCTATTCCACATTAAAACTCACCTTTTGGACAAATTTATCCTCTTGAAAGTATGTACAAGTCATTAATTAAGCTAAAATATGATAAAATGACACTTTTTTCCCATGAGGCATTAAAAATAACAAATTAATGATTCTTAAACATATAAAAACATTTCAAATACCATTTTATAACATATTTGATACGAAATTAATCTTTAAACAAGTTTTACTAGGTTTGACTAGCTTTGACTTTAGTTGACTAGGCCATTCAAGGGAGATGAGTTTAGACAAGGACTAGGACAAGGCTAAGAAGATGTATAGAATAATATGAGACCCCATAGTACATGTGGAAACCTTATTAAAAATTTTAAAATAGTATGGGTTGACCCCATTTGACTATAAGTCAAATTTGGTCAACAAGATCTACCTTATTCAACTCTCTCTTGATGATCTTGTGAGGTATGCAATTTTGATGGGTTTCACATTGAATCTTAGAATTAAGACACCTTGACACCTCTATAATATCTATAATAAACCTTATTCACAAAAATAAATGTATTAATAACTACCTTCATTGATTGGAATAACTATTTACTCATTGAATCTATTATATGCCTTAATAAGGTTGGGCAAGTTCAACCTTGAGGTATCTACTAGGAGATTCCTTTAATGGCCTTGTAATATCTTCATGTGTAACTTGAAGGTATATCCTAAGATATACCTTGAAGGATAATCCACTCTTATGCATGTTTGAAAGGTATCTCCTAGGAGATACCTTGAATGTATTACAAGGGCCTTCAAAATATCACTTAGTAGTGCCTTTTAGGTAAATTAAAATTTTGCTCATGTATGTTGAAGGTATCTCTTATAAGATACCTTAAATGTCCCCTTGAATGTATGACAATGCCCTTGGAGGTATCTACTAGGAGGTTCCTTTTAGGGCCTTGTAAATCCTTTAAAGGCCTTATAATTCCTTCAAGTTACCCATAAAGGTATTACAAAGCCCTTGAAGGAATCTCATAGTAGATACCTCAAAGGATGTTGTCATACATTAAAGGGGATGTTGAATCTATCTCCTAGGATACCTTATACATAATAGTCAATGTATTGATAACTACCTTATTTGATTGAAACACCTATTTACTCATTAAATCCCTTATACACCTCAATAAGTTTGGTCAAGTTCAACCTTGAGGTATCTACTAGGAGATTCTTTCAAGGGCCTTATAATACCTTCATGGGTAACTTTAAGGTCTCTTAGGAGATACCTTGAATGATAAATCCACTCTTGTGCATGTTTTCAAGGTATCTCCTAGGATATACCTTGAAGGTATTACAAGGTCCTTTAAGTTATCACCTAGTATTGCCTTCAAGGTGAAGGAAAATTTTACTCATGTGCATGTTGAAGGTATCTCTTAGGAGATACCTTCAACATTACCTTTAATGTATGATAACACACTTTGAATTATCTCTTAGGAGATTCCTTAAAGGGCCTTATATTTCCTTGAAGGTATGGAAATGCCCTTGATTGTAATTATTGTTCCTTACAAAATGATACAATGAAGGATCTACCTTATTCGACTCTCTCTTGATGATCCTATGAGGTTTAAAATTTTTATGGGTTTCAAATTGAATCTTGGTATTAAGACACCTTGACACCTTAATAAGATCTATATAAGACTTTATACATAACAATCAATGTATTGATAACTACCTTCTTTGATTGAATCACCTATTTACTCATTGAACCCTTTATATACCATAATAAGGCTAGGCAAGTTCAACCTCAAGGTATATATTAGGAGATTCCTTCAAGGGCCTTGTACTATCTTCATGGGTAACTTAAAGGTATATCTTTGAGGGTAAACTGAAGGTATTTCCAAGAATGTACCTTGAAGGAGAAATCCACTTTTATACATATTTGAAAGGTATCTCCTAGGAAGGTATTACAAGGGCCTTCAAGTTAACACCCAATAATGTATTCAAGTTGAAGGAAAATTCCAATCATGTTCATATTGAAGGTGTCTACTATGATATTCCTTCAAGGTCCTTGTAATTCCTTCAAGTTACCCATGAAGGTATTATAAGGCCCTTGAAAAAATCTTGATTAGATACACTAAAGGGAATTATTATACATTCAAGGAGATGTTGAAGGTATCTCTTAGGAGACCTTATACACAATAATCAATGTATTGATAACTACCTTATTTTATTGAAAAACCTATTTACTTATTTAGTCCCTTATAAACCTCAATAACACTGGGTAAGTTCAACCTCGAGGTATCTACTAGGAGATTCCTTCAAGGGCCTTGTAATACCTTCATGGGTATCTTGAAGGTATCTCCAAGGATATACCTTAAAGATATTACAAGGACCTTCAAGGTGAATAAAAATTCCACTCATGTTCATGTTGAAGGTATCCACTATGAGATAACTTTAATTTCCCCTTCAATGTATGATAACACCCTTTGAGGTATCTCTTAGGATATTCCTTCAAGAGCCTTGTAATTCTTTGAAGGTATGACACTGGCTTTGAGTATAATTCTTGTAAAGGTAATTATTTAGATCTTAAACTATTAAAATAATCTCATTCCATATAAAATGATGCATGGGTGATCTACCTTATTCAACTTTCTTAGATAATCTTATGAGGTTCTTCATCAAATTGATCTTAAGTATTTCATCTTTAGAGTTTTCATTCATAGGTTTTGTTTGGCAGTTCCTTGTCCCTCCTCAAAAATATGATACTTTTGCATTTAATTGGTATATTTTACCTTTCACTATTTGGTCTTTATATTTTGTGTTTAGGATTTATGTTATGGAGTTTTCCCTTCAGAAAATAATTTTGAAACTTGCTCATAAAAACTATTATACGACAATTTGATCTTAGAGATTTTTGTCTTCAACAAAAGTGCACGGTCTTTCTTGTTGGTAATTTTGTATGTCATTTTTGTGAAAATGAATTTGGTATTTAGAATTTATTTTAGGGGTTTGGGTTCAAAATCCCCAATTTTCAAGAATTGGTTAGTTTAGTACCAATGCAAAACCCAACTCTTAACTATCAAAGGCTTAACTTCAGCATAACTATTAAAGCAAGAAAAAAAACTTAATGACATTTATCAAAATACATCGATAAACTTGTTCACCAAATAAATTTTTCAAACCTCTTATTGTAAAAGTAAATCAAGTTTATAGACATTGGTAATTAATGGCACATGAACTAGAATTGAATGATAAAATCTAGACATAGCATGCCCACCAAATAAAGTGGCAAACCTCAAATTACATAAGTAAATTGATTTTATATACCAATGACATACCCATTGATCACAAACAAAATTTGAGCTCAATTTCCTCCTTGAAAACAAGTCCTAACAACCTCCATGTTGATTGTAAAGGCATCTCTAGTGAATCTAAGCTATAAAAATCCAAGAACTTGAGTTTGAGTAGACTAGTTAGTTATCAATGGACTTTTCCTCCAGAGCATTTTGAGGATTCTCTCCACCATCCCAATTTTTAGTCAAGGACTCCACTAAGTATATTGATATTGTATTGAATTCCTCTATTTTCAATGATAAATATACTAACTATTTAGAACTATGGGATGTATTGATGTAGTTGATGACCACTCTAGGAGAACTTAATGCCAGCACAAAGGCAATTGGTTTCAGACCTAATTCCTTTCAATTGATAAGGGATACACTTAAAGGTGACCAAAATTGAATTGATGCCATGCATAGACCTATTGTGGGATCTCTACTTAACTATAAAGGTGATGGGGGATGCCTTCTTACACCATTTGAATCACAAGACCATTGTGGCCTACATCTTGCGAGATGCATCTATAAGTACTTATCTTTACCAATTTCATATGCTACTTATAATTTTTAGAGGGTGGTAGTATGGAAGTATAATAATTTAATCAACAAAACACTAATCAAGTGGCTTATCACTGATTAAATTATCATCCCAAAAGAGAAGAACCCCATACCTATCACTAAGTTTAGGATGAGGGTTCATATTGGGATGGCCCTCCTAAATAGAATTTATGGTTTACCAAGTATCCATTTTATTCACCTAGAATGGGATTTGATTTTGGAAATGTTTATGACCTCAACCTCAACTTTTAACCTAGGAAAAACAATTAGCAGTAGGCTACAACAATAAGTTTTACACAAGGACAAGTGGCTTATTGGTGGTCACTTTTATATGATATCATATCTCCTAGATGTAGTAATGGGAATTATATACATGCACTATGGGTCACCCTGGAACCCAATTTCATATTAAATAAAAAATCACATTTATGATTATTATTCATTCCTTCATATATACATATTTACCCAAAACATCACATGTATTGCAAAGGATGTATATCCCAAGATATGGTAGGCCATTCATGAGGACCCATTTCTTAAAGTATCTAAAGCCATTATAGACACATTTTCAATATGGGATGACTACTAGCTATATTTGGATTATACAGTGATTATGACCACTAACAATAAGGTCAACCCCTTATGTCTTCCCAAGTATGTACTCGATCTTTTGGTAGAGTAGGAAATAACATTTCAACTATGGTAGAGTGTAGATGAGGATTTGATGAATAAGAGGAATAACATGTTCTATGGTTCCCACATAATTATAGGCCAAATGTGCTATACAATTAGGAGACACTTTGGAGAAGTGGGGAAGATGAGGGGCACTATTCCTTAACCACATTTCCTCATAGGGATTGGGATCCTCTTAGAATAATTCAAAAGCATATCAAGGGCCTCGATATTCTATATCATCATGATCCTTATGATCATGATTTTTTATTCATGAATGCTAAGGATGATACCCCGATCTTGGAAAGGGCATGAATGGTAGGATTGGGTGAAGAACATTTAAAGTTAATTCAATAAGATCCCATAATCTCAATTACATATGCCACATCTAGGTGGATGGGCTACTTCATATTTATAGCATAGTAGGCCTCCAACACTATCATCATAATAAGGGGAGCCTTATCGATAAGTTCCCTTAGCATTGAAAACTATCAAAAGAAATACCATTGTGGTTAGAGCTAAGTTTATAGGATCTCAAGGTGATCTAATTTTCCTTGACTCTGTAGATTTAGAGGGCCTTGTTCATTTGGCTAATACACCCATGCAATAATCTACAAGTGTGGAGATATCAATTGTCCTAACTTGAGATGCCTCCCCTATGACTGAAAATGCCATAATTTATTACAAGAGGAAACCAAAAGTTCATCCCCTTTTAAGAAACCCAACTATTTGGGCTTAGGAATAGGTTACTAGAGGGAAGTATATGTATGAAGAGGAGTCAGATGAGTAGGAGGAGTTGTAAATAGAAAAATCATTTAGACTTCAAGATAATAAATGGAAGACACCTCTAGGTGGTAACCAATCAGGTGAGGAGGTGATTCCTTTTGAATTTTCTACTCCAATTTTCTCTTTTGATTCCCTTGTTAGATTTGGCTCATTTGATTCTATTCCTCTTTATTTTAGTGCCTAACCATCCCTAGTTACTCCCCAAGTGGAGGATCTCTCTTTATCCATATTGTCTCCACTTTCCCAGTTGTTTCAACTTCACCAGTTACTTTTTTAGCCTCAATTACCTCCACTACTTGTATAGTTACTTATACCACTACCCCGTCACCATTTAAAACTAATAAAAATTCTCCCAAGAAGGTCATGGGAGAATTTTCAAGTTACAAACTTCATATCTCATCAAATCAGATGGACTTGGAAATGCCTTCCCCCAACTCCTCTCAATGCACCACTATGACATATTTAGAGAAAGATATAAATAAGAAACTAATATACATAGTCCACCCATTGCCTTAATATGGAAACCCAGCAAGAAAAAAGTTAGAAGTTTGGAAAGTGGTCTTTGACAATTGTGGGAAGTTAAAAAGTTAATTATTTAGCTCACAAGAAAAGTATAGTGCGATCCCACTATTTTGTAGAGTTAACCCACTCTTTAGTAGGATGATCCTACCATTATATAGAGAGGAAAAATAAAAAACAAATAACTAGAGATTCTTTCAATTAGTAGGGTGATATCACTAATTTTTAGGATGATATCATCATTTAGAAGGGACTTCCCTTAAACATAAGGGAATGATAGGAAATATAAAACTAACAAGGTTACCTTAGTGATCTCACTAATTTACAAGACAATATCATCAATTTATAAGTCATTTTCATAGTTAGGGTTTATGATCTCACTATTTGATAGTTTTAATGCATTAAAGTGATCCTATCATTCTGTAGTATGATATCACTAATACACAGAGTAATCCCACCATTTTCCTACAAATACATAGATGCATAAAATAAAACATGAGATATATTATAGTTACATAGGTTGATATCATGAATTATGGGGAATGATCCCACCAAAACATAGAGCAATCCCATCAATTTGCAAAAAGGTGAAAACACCAGAACATTAACTCAAAAAAAGCAAAACAAAAGTTTGAATATGGTATTTTTTCACATTTAGAGGATGCTTAAATTTTCTCAAGAGGGTTTGGGATGTGTCAATCCCATCGAGCATGCTAAATGTAGATTATGATTACAATAGAGGTTAGTTATTATTAATGATTCAAAATTAAACAAATTGACAAACATAATACCTCAAGCATATCCCTTAGATTGGGTAAGGTCTAGGAGAATACAAACAACTAGAAAGATAAGCACATAAACTATATCTTTCTCATGGATTCATTCTCTAAGTCTGATTTAGGTTTGTTTGTGCCTAGGTTGTAGAGCTAGGAGTCTTTATCAATGTAACTTGTTCATTTTTTAGAACATCTCCCCTTGTATATGAGTGGTTTATTTGAAGAGTGGAATAAATGTTGAAGCTTTTAAATATATTTATACATATTTAATTTTACAAAAAATATTGTTGAAAGCATGAGGTGAGACTTATATTTATAGATTCATTTGATCGATTGAAATTATTAGATGTTAATCCAGATGAGTATCTAATATTCAATTCAACTTAAGTAATTAAAGTAATAAATATTTTATAAAGAGGTTGCATTGATGAGGCATGGATTCCAAATTTCTTATATTTTTTGCATTTATGTTAATGCTTGACAACTTTTTGGGTGATGTCATAATTTAAATATTTGTTGAATAATTAAATATTGCATAATTAGAAATTAGATAATTTCTATGGATTTTATACTTAGCCATTTTATTTGATTATATATGCTAATTAATCTATATTATCTTTCATTTTATTTACACAATATCAAAATTTGACCATTGCTCTAGTTAATTGTCCCAAAACATTGCTTATAAAACAATAATTTAGCTCAAAGTGAATTAAATGAAATTTATAGTTGGTTACAATGTACTACCCAATTAGGTATGGCCCAATGTGTTTTAGAATATGCACATCAGGGGTGTATGTGAATTTTGGTGTTTCAGTGATTCATGAATTATTACAAGAATTCAATATTGGTTGTAATTTGACATGAAAGTGATGAGAATTGAGTGTCTACACATAGTATATTGAAAAGTTTGAATAATTGAATCACATAGATAATGTGTACATTGTCAGATTGGCCACAATCTGGGATCCTTACATAGAAAATCGAGCAAATCTATGTATGTAGAAATGAAATCACAGATAAATTGTAAAGGAGGAAGAAGTTTGTCTACACAAGGTAATATTGTGAAATATGGCTTGATTGAATATAATCGCATTAACCTATCTTACCTTCCAAAAAGGAAAAGTGGGGTACATATATGGAAAATTAGGGCAACATGAGGAAACCGCTTATTTTATAATTAAATAATTGCATTAAAATATAATTAGCCTATGTGACCCTTTTATAACTAACCTAAGGAAGCTTAATTGACATAAAATGACCATAAGGCCATGTAGGTAAAACCCAATGGGAAAAAGCACTACACTAACACCCCTACTTAAGCATAGCTTAGGTGAAATGAGAATTGGGTCCCAACATTGAAAGCTTGATGAGGTACCCAAGTACATATTGAATAACTTCCATAAGAGGAAGAAGAAGGTGGATCAATCCTAACCCCAATGAGAGCTTGCAGATGAACAAATTTACTCTCTATGAAGGGCTTAGTCAGAATATCTAAAATTTACTTCGATGTTGGTAGTACTAAATATCAATGACTTGCTTGTTGATAAACTCCCTGATGAAGTACATGTGAATCTCTATGTGCTTGTTCCTTTAATGAGAATTAGAATCCTAAAAATATAGATAGTGCTTTGGTTATCATAGTAGATAATTGTTGGCTTATGAAATTAGATACCAAACTCAGTGAGAATCCCTTAAAGCCATATTGCCTTAGTGGTGGCATTGGCAACCCCTATGTATTATGCCTCTTTAGATGATAAATCAATTGCATGTTGCTTCTTGCTTGACTAACTTATTAGAATCAAACCATGTGAGAAACTATAGCTTGAAGTGGAATTTTGACTCTAAATATCTCTATCCCAATTTGAATCTATATATCTAATCAAATCAACCTCTATTCCTACTCCGTAGTGTATCCCATAGTTGTGTGAACCCTGAATGTAGTATAAAATCCACTTAACTACTTTCCAATTCAATTCATGTGGCTCCTATATAAACCAAGAGACCATGCCAACTATATAGGATATGTTAGGTCTAGTGTGTGTGAGATAGATAAGACTACCTATAAATTTTTGATATGAAGTTGCATAAACCAATGGTGTAGGATAATCAACATTAATATTTACACCAGACAAGAAGGGAGTAGGAGTTGGATTACAATTAGCCATGTTAAACCTCACAAGAAAATCAAGAGAATACTTGGATTGTGATAAAGTTATCCCAAAATCTAATTGAATGATTTCAATCTTGAGAAAGTAATGTAACAATCCCATGTTTGTCATTGAAAATCTATTTGAAAGTGTAGTTTTCATTGTTGAGATGGATGATCATATGTTCCTTGTAATTAAAAAGTCATCCACATAGAGAACTAGGATTAATAGAGAATCATCCTACTATAATATGTAGATATTTAAATCTAAGTGGCATCTAGTAAACCTGACTATGAGGAGAAAAGAGTCCATCTTGTCATACTATGCCTAAAGGGCTTGTTTGAGTTCATAGATAGATTTTTTGAGTCTACAAACCAAGGAGGAATCTTCCACAAAGATTTATGGTTACTCCATGTAGATATATTCTTTGAGGTTACCATGTATAAAATCACTCTTGATGTCCATTTGGTGAACATCCACTTGATATGTGACTATGATGGATAGAGTGAGTCTGAAAGACATCATCGTGGCTACAAAAGCAGATATCTCAGTGTAGTCTATACCAGGCACCTGAGAAAACCCCTTTGCAACTAGATGAGCCTTATACTTATCAATAGACCCATCTATACTAGACTTAGTCTGATAAACCCATTTTTAACAGATTGATTTTCTTCCTTTAGGAAGAGGGACCAAGTCTGATGCTTTATTCTTGATTAGGGAACTATACTCCTCCTGCATAGTAAAATCCCATTCTAAAATGCCAAATGTCTCATGAAAGGTTTTTGGATCTGAGGCAATGGCCAAATAGACATGTGAAGTATTTTGAAACTATGAACATGTTTGCCTTGTATTCGATGGATTTCTAACCCATTTCCTAACACTTTGAAGTGTTTGTTTGACCCAAGTGGGATGAGTGTTGTATCAGATTGGAGAATCAAGAGGTGAGTCATCATCATTTGAAGAGTGAGTATGAGATGGAGGAGGAGTATCCTCATCACTTCTCTCATCACTTGAACTTAAAGAAAAATAAGAGTCATTTTGATCATCAAGAGGATTTTGAGGTGGATCCAAGTCACTATCTAAGGTGGAATCAATGTCTGGTGAGACTTTTAAAGATTATGGAGTGCTAGTAGTGAGTTCAGGTGGGCCCTCTTGAAACTTGACACTCCTTTTAATGAAAAACTCATGATTTTTAAGATGGAGAATCCTATATCCCTTAGTCAAGAACACTGATGTTATTCTTCTCAAGTATCTTAGTCAAGGTGTCAATCTTCTTTTTCATGCACTGAGATTCATCATGCCCAAGTTTCTTATAAAATTTACATTTGAGTTTCTCCTTCTTAGGTTTCTACCTTAAGGAAGAATAATTTTATGATGCCTTAGGATTGACATCTAATTTCAAATTCTTATTATGCTCATGATCTGGTTTAGATTGTTTCTTCTCCTATTTACCACTACTAGAAGGCTTTTTCTTGTCCTGATTAACAACCAAGGCATGTAATTTTGAAGACTTTAGTGCACCCATTTAAACCAAATTATCTTGCTCTCAAGTTAGAACAACAACAAAATCACCAAATGATGGTATTTTTCAAGTGGATCCAAGTGCACATTGGGTAGCATGAAATGTAGAGACAAAAATTAAATAGTCATGACCTAGTTTACAAGTACAGATAGAATCAATTGGTCATCTATTTTCTTAATGCCACATTGTTTCAACTATAGTCTTAGTGATTTAAACTTTGTAAATAAGTCTTTTAGGGTGTCATAGTCACCTAGGATCAATGGGATGAGCTCATTATCTAGTTCATGACCCTTCATGATGTCCTACACTCCAAAAAGCTTGTCTAGAAGGGTCCAAACTTCATTGGAAGTTTTTACAGATTCAAAATGAAATAGGAGGTTGAAAGACATTGATAGGCATAAGAAACCATAGGCCTTGTCAAATCTATTGTATTTATTAACCTTTTTTGCATTTGTAAATGGCTCAATTTCCTCACCCATAGTGATATAATAGAGTCCTTTACCTTTTAAGGCAAGCTATATTTTAGACTTCCATTCAAGATAGTTAAATGGTGTGAGTAGTTTAATGTTTAGATCCATTAGTGCAGGTTAGATTGAGATAATTTGTAAAATTGAAATGAAAGAAAATAATATATTGTACATAGTACAAGTACCCCCTTAAACTATCAATAAGACCCCCCCTTAAGTTACAATACAACACACACTCAATATTGGGCATCAAGCACCATCGAGAATGCATCTATGAGAAATTAGTGTGAGAGAGTATGAGAGGGATGTCAAGCAAAACTAATAATGCATCCAAGAATAAAGGTACAAAACTTTTGAAGTGATTTTTAAGCCATTATATCATGAATAAAATGTATTGTACAAAAGGTCTAAAATAATATCACCAATGTGTAGATATTGAAAAATATGCACTTTAAAAAAAAATAGCACCCAAAAAGGAGTTATGGATTGAAATTTATGACACTTACAAGTTCTTACTTTGCATATTCTTGGACCCTTTCCAAACTTGTATTTTTTCCAAAAAAAGATAGAAATAGAAAAAATCAAGTAATGCTACCCTACAAACCTGAGCAATAAAGACCCTTTAAAAGTTAGAGTCAATCCATTAAGAGTAATTTGGGTTTCTTGAACTACTTTACTTAATAAGTAATCATCCTTTAAAGTAATGACCCTTTGAAAACCCAATTTGGTCTTCCCAGTGTAATCTAAGTTTTCCACACTACTTTACTTGAGAATTAATCATCCTTTGAGAACCCAAGTAGTGTTGTTCTAGAACCCCAAATTGGTCTACGAAGAGTAATTTGGGTTTCTTGGACTGATTTACTCTATAAGTAGTTAGTCTTTGAGAACCTGAGTAGAGTTTTTCTAGAACCTCAGATTGGTCTATGAAGAGTAATTTGGGTTTCTTAGACTGCTTTACTCGACAAGTAATTTCCATTCACAAACTCAAGTAAAGTACTTCCTCAAACCTGAGTTGGTCTACAACAAGTAATCCAAGTTTTCAGACCTTGATTACTTAACTTCTTAGATTTCAAGTAAAGCAACTTCTAAAATCCAATTTGGTCTACAGGCAAGTAATCAGACTTACGAAATAATTTAACTTAAAAAAAGTGAAGTTACTCACCATTAGAAGTCTAATTTGGGTCTGTTGGCTAAGTAATAGCCATATAAAAGTTTAGATTGGTCAATAGACTCTCCAAAGCATGTAACTTGAAGTTTATCAACTGTTGAGCCAAAGTAATGACCTCCTATAGATCTAAGTAGCATATATTTTTTATGGCATGTAAACTAAGACAAGCCAAAAATGTCCAAAATACTTTAGTTATGAAAAATCTGAAAGAGACCCATTTGAGATTTTGACCCTAGGAAGAAAACCTAGAAGACATTTTTGCATAGCAACACAGGAAGTATGGATTTTTGTTGAAAATGAAAAATGGGGTCTTTAGATGCCAAAAAAGGAGGAAATTTTGATTTTTCCAGAACTAGGTCAGGTTTACAATCAATCCTATGGTTTTGTCACCTTATAAAACCAAAAGCATAGTCTATTTTAAGATTTGAAGCTCCAGTAGAAATATTTGCATGAATTCTCTAAGGAATCCTACCAAACCCTTCTTTTTTACTAGAATAATGAATCTAGTAAGATTTCACCATAAAGATTGTTGCAGTACTGGAAAATGACTCTGATACCATGTCAGATTGGCCATGATCTAGGATCCTTGCATATAATATTGATAAAATATATGTATGTAGATGAAATCATAGATAAATTGTGAAATAGGAAGAATCTTATCTTCACACGACAATATTGCAGAATATGGCTTGCTTTCATATAATTGCATTAACATGTCTTACCTTCCAAAAAGGAAAAGTGGGGTACATATAGAGAAAATTAGGGAAACATGAGGAAGCCTCTAATTTTATAATTAAATAATTATATTAAAATATAATTAGCCTATGTGACCCTTTTATAACTAACCTAAGGAAGCTTAATTGACATAAAATGACCATAAGGCCATGTAGGGAAAACCTAATGGGAAAAAGCACTACACTAACATGCATGATGTGTATCATGGAACCATAGATAGATAAGTAGATAAATAGTACTGCATGATAATAATCATGGCACCATGGTATCTAGATAACAAACATGTAAGCAAAGTCACATATTTATCATGCAAGAAGGCCTAGAGGCCACATACAAAGGACATGTAAAATGTCACATAGATTATAAATAAAGTTTGAATAGATTATCACATATTGAGCCTAAATTTTGAATACAAGGGACATGAAAATGTCGCAAAATCATAGAGGGACAAAGGCCAAACACATAAGGCATGGTTGTGCCATACAAGTAGAGTGTATGTTGAATATATGCAAGGCCAAGGGTAACATACAATAAGCAAATAAGTTTTTAAATCATGTTATGAAACTAAAATAAGCATGTAATGACAACATATAATAAATGAATCTAGCTTAAGTTAATCATATGTATCTATGTTTTAGTTTAGTAAGTGGTATATTCATCAGGACATATATGAAGATAGAAATAAATATCAAAGCATGCATTTTCATTTATAACTCATCATGGAAAATAATTTATTGATAAATACAACCTAGAAGGTGTTCATATATAACAACACAAAGCCCCAAAATAATCAAGGTTGTTGGGTGAAAGGATTGACCTTCATTGAAACTATGTAAAAGTATGCCTTAGCTTGAAACTTGACTGATATCTGAATGTTCATTATGTTATTGTGGAAAACCTATGTGAGAAGTCCATGTGATTATGATGTAGCTAAAAGTAGAGAGTGAATATGTACATGGACATATGTACAGTAGGGTATAGGTGCACAATGCTTCATTATCTTCCTAATGTGATTTTGTTTGAATTGACTGTATATAACAATTTTAGATTAGGAAAGTTTTTTCTATGTATTAATATTGTTTTTATAAGTACATTTTTTTCCTATTGCACACTCAGATGTCTTGTGATAATCATTATTAATTGAAAATATATTATGTAATAAAATAGAAAGCTAGATGACATAAGAAAAAACATATTTAACAACATATGAAGATGCTTAAAAGTCTTGATTTTTTATTTGTTGCTAATATTTTGAATGTTTTGGTAATTTTAGAATTTATGAATGTTTTGGTATTTTTGCATATTTGAAAATATAATTATGCATAATTATTAACTAACAAAGTTCATACTAAGATAAAGAAGAAGCATGGATGAAAAATTATATAAGAGAGGGATATTTGATCAACCCTCAACAAGGTGTTAAAGCAAAGCATGATAAGGAGGAAGGCATGTGTGTGCCCCCAATGTAAATGTAGTGTTGCAAAGATGGTCCGCATGGACATGTAAAAAGTAGGTAAATGTGAGCATGAAACTACATATAAGGGTTTAGAATATGTATATATGTGAAATAATAAGTAGACAAGTTTTCATGAAAGATGTGTATATTGAAATACTAGTAAGATGGTTTTTTTGGGTTGTTCAAATTGGTTTGAAGCAAACCAGGGAGAAAGTGATCCAAAATGAAAAGATAAAACTTGTTGTTTCCAAAATTAGCTGTGCTTATTTTTGGAACTCTCCTCGGAACTTGTCCATTTCATCTTTTTGTCTCCCTCAGTTCATTTTTTGAAATGGTTTTCAAATTCACTCTCATCTTGGCCTCAGAATGAGAAGTGGTTACCATCTCGTTCTGGCCAATTTTTCCTCTCCTAGACTCCTTCCAGAGTTGGTCTTTTCTCCCATTTCCCCTGTGCAAGGGCAGAAATTTTTGCCACCTCTGCATTTTTCTTCATTTTTTATGCAAGGGCGACAAAATTTGCCACCCCTACACTTTTGCCTGCAAGGGCGGCAAATTTTGCCGCCCTTACCCATGTTCTGCGTCCCCTTTTCACCACTCGTGCAATGGGCAGAAAATTTGCCGCCAACTGCCGCTAATGCCATCGTCGGCCGATTTCTGCCGTGGTCGGCAGGTTTGCCAATGTCGGCAGTTTTTGTCTGCCGTGGTTGGCAATTTTGCCGACGTCGGTAGTGTTCGCCGTCTCCATTCTCCCCCCCGTGTTGTGAGCGGCAATTTTTTATGCCCTTACATCTAAAGGATGCAGGAGAAGCAATTTTTGCCGCCCTTGCATCTGGAACTCACATTTCTCCAGCTCTAGAGAAATCTTCATTCTTTTCATTTTCTACGCCCGCACCCCTTTTTCTTCCTCTTTTTGACCTGCTCACGTCTCATCCCTTTCAAATGCATCTCCCTGATCGTGACCAGTGAACGTGCAGTTCTCCCAGATCACTGCTTTCTTCCTCTGATTGCACAATCATAGTTCTCGATGCAGTTTCTGTGAAGGGTCCCTCTTCATCAACATCTTTTCAGCAGAAGTTCTTCCAGGTCACTGAAGTTTCCCTGAAGCAGTCCAAGACCAAGGAGAAGACTAAAAATAAAGACTGACAGCTTAGAGAAAGATCTCGGCAAATGGAAAGAAATGAAAGATATCAAGAAGAGCACTCTGATGTCTGTTGGTGCCATCTCCAATAAGGACTCCTATGTTGAGATCAAGAAGTCACTGATCTTCAAAATCCAGAAGAGATGATTCAGAGTTTCAAGGAAATGATTCGGAGAGATTTTGAAGGAGCATCTTTCTCAATGACTTCGGTAGATAGCATTCTGGATGCTCAGTTAACTTTGGAGAATTTGAAATCCAGGTTAACTGGCCACTCTAAAGCCATCACAACATTGAAAGACACACTGATCAGAGCAAGGGTCGTCTCCCAGAATGCAGTTGCGCTAGACAGCATAGGAATTTAGGCATCAATCACCACGTACGATGCTCATTTGAAGAAGTCTGGCAGCAATAATTGACACTCTCTCTCCCCCTTCTCTCTTCTTCTATCCTTATGCATTTTTGTTTTGTGCAGAATGCATGCAATTTTGTAAATATGTAATTACGTGTAAATTTTTTGGAAAAATATCTAAAAGTCAAAGATGAGTCATCTTTGACCAAGATATTTTATTATTTTCTATTTTTGAGGATTTTCTCCCTATATATAGTGGAGACCTCATTTGTAAATGATCTTGGAAAATTTAATAGCAAACACTCTGCTGAAATTGAAGCAAATTTTGAGACTTTGTGCTCAAATTTGTAAATCATATTCTGTTGAATGAATGAGAAGCAGGTTATTTCAGACTTTGTGTTGAGATTGTCTGTGTTATTTAGGAAATAGTTGTTATGTCTTTTTCCTGGTAACATCTTGTTTATCTGATTTAATAAGCAAGTGGGTGTGTTATTATTATCTGAGGGTGCTTCTAGAGGGTATAAGATAGACTTTGTGCTGCTTTTACCTTTGATATTCTTTTATCTTTTGTAGTTTCAGGTGAAGACTTTGTGCTTCACTTTACTCTATGGTTGTACTTGTTCCGGATCTGTGGAGAAGCTACGAAAGACTTTGCGCTTGCGTGAGCATTCTTGTGGACTTTGTTACTTTAGGTGATCTCTTGCTCTTCGTTTGACACCATTCCTGAAAGAAGAGGAATGTTGTTAGAATTAGACCAAGATTTTCTCCCTTTTGTTCTTTATACATTACTTTTGAAAAAAGAGAAGTAGATGCTGTTATACCACCCCCATGTGTTATTTTTTGCTTAATTATATATATGCTTATAGCACGTAAATATTGATAGGGAACCTCCCCTTGATGAGAGGAGAGATTTACCTCATCTATATCTGGTAAAGCCACACTCCTCATGGTGTAAATCTCCCTTATGATGTGGCTGATATCCCCATTTTGTCATCAGTTAGTTGACGATAAAATATTCACCCAACAATTTTTGGCGACTCCGCTAGGGAACGGATGTGCAGTCTGAAACCTCAAGTTTCATATTGAAGTAGTCCTTACCCTTCTCCATTGCATAGTCTGGCGACTCCGTTCTATATCTTACCCATTATCATTATAGCCTTACCAGCTACCTCCATTATATTATCTGGTCTGCAAAACCAGAGCTACTTGGAAGAACGCACATTTTGAAGCCTCAAGCTTCAACTTGAAGCAGTTTCGGTCCCTTTTCCATTTTGAAAATCTAGCAACCCCACACTACACCAGAAGTTAGAGATCTAAGGGTGTTGTCAACCCTGTGTTTGAATTGGCACAATAGAGTAATTTTGATCTGTTTCCTCCACTAGCTTCTCTTCAACGGCCTAGGAGTTTTCCTTCTAGCCTTGTCAGGTCACCAACACAAGGTAGAACTCCTTTTCCTGCTATTAATCGCCACCTACCTATAAACACTCCACCAAGGTTTATTATCCCACCTTTTAATCCTCTTATCATAATGGCTCAAGGCCCATGGGGTAATTCCTTTGGCCCTCTTAATTTAACCCCACCTCTGCATGAACTACCTCGTAGTTCTAGGAAAAATTTTCCTAAGTTTTTTGGTGATGGAAAGGTTCATCCCGATGAGCATATTGCTGCTTTCTCCATAGCATGTGGCATAATTGGTGTCGAATTTGAAGATGTAGCGGTGAGACTTTTTGTGGAGACTTTGCAAGGTGCTATTGTGGATTGGTTCTATCACTTGCAGGTTGGGTCAGTGACTGACTGGAATACACTAAATTCCACGCTGAGGATGCGCACGCTTTGTTAGCTCAGCTAACACAGATGAAAAAAGAATCCCAGGAACCCATGAGGGATTTCATAGCCAAATTAAACAAATTGAGGAATCGAATTCCAACCGTGGCTCAGCCCATGCCAGAAAATCTCAAATGCTTTTTCATCAACTCGCAGCTTCCTGAAGTAAGTTTCCTATTAAGGCGATCTGGCCCTATGAATCTAGCATTGGCTCAAAATTTGGCTACTAAGATTGAGGATGATCTTATTCTGGCAGGTAAGATCAGAAAAGACCCAAGTAAAAATAAATTCCCTTCATCTGCTGAAAGCTCTTCTACAGCTACTACAAATCCTATGGTACAAAAGTTAGCAAATGAAATGCTAGCTCTCAGAAGATAGATGGCCCAAGTTATGTCTACTTCTCCTAATCAGGATATGCCAAGGAGGACATTTTAGAATCAAGCGTACCAAGGTAATGTTGCTAGGAATCAAGGGCAGCCAAATCGTCTTCCTCCTCCACAGAGGAACCTCACCCTTGAAGCCCTTCCAACCAACTCAGCGGTTGGATATCTAGAAACAGAACATGCTTCCCCTTTCCAACCTGAGCTGGACCAACAATATGATGCTAATCTCTTTGGAGAGCAAGAAGAAGAATTAGCTAGTGACTCCGTCATTGGCTACCTAAATTATCAAGATGAACCCAGAAGTGAGGGGAATGCAACTAAAGGATCATATGCCGTATTCACCCGGTCCCAGAAACAGCCAGCCTGACAAGCTAATAAAGAGAAGATAGAGGAGCAACCTCGGCCAACAGTTTCAATTGCCAAGTGGGGAACCACTCTACCCTTCCAACTAAAGGACCCGTTGACTATTGAAAAGGTACATACCCCAAGCACCTCTGTCCCCTTTACTTCAACTTCACAAATTAGCCTTCCCCATCCCAAAAACCAAAAGAGTGAACTCCTGTCCTCTGTGCCTAGTCTAATACCGACATTTGATATAATTGAGCATATCAAAAAGACTAAAATTCAAATGTCTGAACTTGAATTTCTACAAGCCCATCCTGAACAGTTAGATAGGTTGGCAAAATGTGTGAAAGGTACAGTTGTCCCTGTAGGACAAGAAATTTTGAGGGTAACTCATGATCCCCCAAAAGATATATCCACCCAGAATAATCTTGTCATGACTCCTCCAGTTGTCCTGAGAAAATAGAACCTTTCTATGTTTCTCTATTAATAAACGGTCACAAGCTGAGCAACTGCATTATCGGTTCTGGTGCATCTGACAATGTTATGCCTGCTAGAGTGGCAGAATCTCTTGGTCTCACATTGACTAAAACTTTTGGGAGATGTTTCTCCATGGAGAACAAACAAGTACCACTATTGGGGCAAATCAAAGATGCCCAATTTGCATTTGTAGCATTCCCTGACAAGAGGATCAAGATGATAGTTCTGGTAGCTGACGTCCCAGCTTCATATGGCATTCTACTTGGATGAAACTTTTGCAAGGATGTCAGAGGAGAATTGAGCATGGACTTATCCCAGGCAAAGATTCCTGTGAAAGGCATGATGCAAAGGTTGCTTCCTGGGAGAGAGGCAAAGTATGTGGTCACCCAAACATCATCTCCTGCAGCTCAGATTCTGTTTGAGTCCTCTGGCAGGGGTAATTATCTTCTGACCATAGAAGATGTTTATGAAGAACCTATTAAAGCCCTTGAGAATGCCAACCAAAAAATTGGTTTGACTGAAATAATGACAAGTGGACCTGATAGTGCCAATCGGTGGCGGGTGTCAAATGAGGGCAATCAAATCAGATGCTGAATAGAACCAGAAGAGCAACCAATTATGGTATCTGACCATACTTCTACGCATCATGATCAGGGAAAAGAACTCTTCACTAAGAAAACAAAGATTCGTGGTTTTCAGATCAAAAGACAAATCTTGCTGTGGGGCAAGAGGAGAAAACTAAAGGGATGGCACAGGAAGTTAGTTTTATGGTGGAGGTTTTCATTCACACATCATCAATTCTAGGGAGAAAATGGCCTCTTGCTAGTTTATCAAGATAGAGCGTCATTGCCACTGCCTCTAAAGGGGCAGCATCTGAGGTGCTTCATTTCTTGAAGTGCCAAATAAATTCACCTGTATATTTGTATAGTCTTTAGCTTTGTTTTATTCATTTCTTTTTCATTTTTGGAGCTTTTCTTTTTGAGTAGCTTGACTCCGTGGCCCAATGACACGCTTCTAAGGCACTGGAGATTCTGGATTCTAATCCCTTCAATTAATTTTTTTAATAGAAGGTAGTTCCCCAATAGGAGCTAGCTGTTGTTTCCAAAATTAGCTGTGCTTATTTTTGGAACTCTCCTCGAAACTTGTTCATTTCATCTTTTCGTCTCCCTCAGTTAGTTCTTCGAAATGGTTTTTGAATTCACTCTCATCTTGGCCTCAGAACAAGAAGTGGTTACCATCTCGTTTTGGCCAATTTTTCCTCTCCTAGACTCCTTTTGGAGTTGGTCTTTTCTCCCATTTCCCCTATGCAAGGGTGGCAATTTTTGCCGCCTCTGCATTTTTATTCATTTTTTATGCAAGGTGGCAAAATTTGTCGCCCCTGCACTTTTGCCTATAAGGGCAGAAAATTTTGCCGCCCTTGCCCATGTTCTGCGTCCCCTTTTCACTGCCCATGCAGTGGGCGGTAAATTTGCCGCCAACTGTCGCTACTACAGTCTTCAACCAATTTTTGCCATGGTTGGCAGGTTTGCCGACATTGGCAGTTTTCGTCTACCGTGGTCAGCAATTTTGCCTACGTCGGCAGTGTTCATCGTCTCCGTTCTCTCACCCGTGTTGTGAGTGGCAATTTTTGCCGCCCTTGCATCTGGAACTCACATTTCTCCAGCTCTAGAGAAATCTTCATTCTTTTCATTTTTTGCACCTGCACCCCTTTTTCTTCCTCTTTTTGACCTGCTCGCGTCTCATCCCTTTCAAACGCATCTCCCTGATCATGACCAGCGAACGTGCAGTTCTCCGAGATCACTACTTTCTTCCTCTGATTGCACAATCATAGTTCCTATTGTAGTTTCTGTGAAGGGTCCCTCTTCATCGACGTCTTTTCAGCAAAAGTTCTTCCAGGTCACTGAAGTTTCCCTAAAGAAGTCCAAGACCAAGGAGAAGACTGAAAATAAAGATTGACAGCTTAGAGAAAGATCTCGGCAAATGGAAAGAAATGAAAGATCGTAAGAAGAGCACTCTGATGTCTATTGCTGCCATCTCCAGTAAGGACTCCTATGTTGAGATCAAGAAGTCACTGATCTTCAAAATCCAGAAGAGATGATTCAAAGTTTCAAGGAAATGATTCAGAGAGATTTCGAAGGAGCATCTTTCTCAATGACTTCGGTAGACAGCATTCTGGATGCTCAGTTAACTTTGGAGAATTTGAAATCCAAGTTAATTGGCCACTCTAAAGCCATCACAGCATTGAAAGACGTGCTGATTAGAGCAAGGGTCATCTCCCAGAATACAGTTGCGCCAGACAGCATAGGAATTCAGGCATCAATTGCCATGTACGATGCTCATCTGAAGAAGTCTGGTAGCAAGAATTGACACTCTCTCTCCCCCTTCTCTCTTCTTCTATCCTTATGCATTTCTATTTTGTGCAGAATGCATGCAATTTTGTAAATATGTAATTACGTGTAAATTTTTCAAAAAAATATCTAAAAGTCAAAGATGAGTCATTTTTGACCAAGATATTTTATATATTTTATTATTTTCTATTTTTGAGGATTTTCTCCCTATATATAGTGGAGACCTCATTTGTAAATAATCTTGGAAAATTTAATAGCAAACACTCTGCTGAAATTGAAGCAACTTTTGAGATTTTGTGCTCAAATTTATAAATCATATTCTGTTGAATGAATGAGAAGCAGGTTATTTCAGACTTTGTGTTGAGATTGTCTGTGTTATTTAGGAAATAGTTCTTATGTATTTTTCCTGGTAACATCTTGTTTATCTGATTTAATAAGCAAGTGGGTGTGTTATTATTATCTGAGGGCGCTTCTAGAGGGTATAATATAGACTTTGTGCTGCTTTTACCTTTGAGATTCTTTTATCTTTTGTAGTTTCAGGTGAAGACTTTGTGCTTCACTTTACTCTACGGTTGTACTTGTTCTGGATCTGTGGAGAAGCTACGGAAGACTTTGTACTTGCGTGAGCATTCTTGTGGACTTTGTTACTTCAGGTGATCTCTTGCTCTTCGTTTGACACCATTCTTGAAAGAAGAGGAATGTTGTTAGCATTAGACCAGGATTTTCTCCCTTTTGTTCTTTATACATTACTTCTAAAAAAAGAGAAGTAGATGCTGTTATACCACCCCCATGTGTTATTTTCTGCTTAATTATATATATGCTTATAGCACGTAAATATTGATAGGGAACCTCCCCTTGATGAGAGGAGAGATTTACCTCATCTAGATCTGGTAAAGCCACACTCCTTGTGGTGTAAATCTTCCTTATGCTATGGTTGATATCCCCATTTTTTCGTCAGTTAGTTGACGACAAAATATTCACCCAACAAAACTAATAGATATAAGAAGTAAAGTAATAAGAAATAAGAGATTATAAATATAGAATTTATGTACAAGTAGGTACTATACAAGCATGTTCAAATAATGATTTAATCAATGGGATGGGCTTACATGTACCCAACTCTTTGATAATAAGGATAAAAATCTTGTGCCATAAAAGTAGTGCCAACTATAGAAGTTTCTAAATTTGAATAAAAACCATGTGTTGTAAAATAACCTTTTGAATCAATACTCATATAACTATCCAAACCTATATCCTCAAGCATGAGAGGAGATGATGTAATAATATGTACCAATTTAGAAGCATTCTAAATAACATGTACATGTGTGGGAGTAGAAATCTTGATTTGCATTTCTAAATTATCACGCTCATGTGTAATCATATTATGTTCAACAATAGATGTAAAAATTTAAATATCATCATATTTAATAGTAGTTAATTAAATTTAAATATGTTCATGTCCATGAATATATGTAAAAAATATTTTAGAGTATGCCTCTTTGAATGTGAATCATGATATTAAATATTTGTATTGACTAACTCATTACCAATTTTCTCAATAATTGTACCAACCAACTATTATGGAATAGGAGTAAGTATTATATGTTCCTTTGTATATTCATATTGAATGCATGAAAATTTAACCGCTTGATTAACATGAATAAAATTTAGACACTTGTGCACTGTATAAGGAACTAATCTAGTTTATTTTAACCAAGGCCTCCCCAATAACATATAAAAGACACATGCACTTGGTAACACAAAAAATAAGTGGGAAACATGAGAGGTACCACTTTCAAAGGCAAAATAATGTGTCTAAGATGGTCTTGTGTATGTCCATAAAATGCCTTCACAACTCGATATGTATGATGTATATGCTTTTTTAGTATAGCCAAGGGAATGTAAAAGTGTTATAGTTGACACATTTTCACTTGATCCATTGTCTATCATAACACTATGAATATGTTTCATTCAAATATGCTCTATGATTAATAAATGTCTATCATAATAATGATCAATAATTTTAGAATAATCAAACGTAATAAATGGGTGTGAAGTTAACTTGCTTTTAAATGTACCAATAATCCTATCAAGTGGATGCCCATATGAATTTGGAGGAGGATGACCATTATAAGCATAACGTACTTCACAATTTTTCTTTTTATATTGTGCCCCTGATTGGGAAAAGGATCTTGATATAATTTTAACTTTGAATTGTCATTTTATTATGGCCTATCCTCTTCATTAGGTGTACCAATTTCAAAAATGTTCTCATCAATGAGATCTTGAATTTTATTCTATAGCTTCATAAATATGTTATTATAATGTCCCACACATCTATGATAGTCAAAAAATGCATTCCCATTAAAAATTCTAAGTAAAGGCCTAGAAAAATCTATTTTAAATAGTGGATGAAGTGTAATAACATGACATTTAAGAATATTTTATAGTAGCATATGAGGAAGTGAAGGTAACCTTGATACCTACCTCCATAGTGGATCTTATAATTGGAAATTTTTATTGTGGTTGAGATATAACATTAAATTTAATTGTAGCCTCAATTTTTCCCTCACTAGATTTTATCTTATAATTAGGCTTGCTTTTAAACTTGATAGCAGATGTAGAAATAATGTTAGAGTTATATTTGAGCTTGTTTAATGTAATCAATTTGACCTCACTTCCTTAATTATATTACATAGCTTTTCAAATGATTTAAACTTATCAAACATGATAAAATATTGAAGATGAGTAAGCCAAATTTGAGTATAAATTCCTTAAATCTCATTATTTACTATTTTATTTGACATTTTTGCAAGCATAGTCTTATATCTTAGAAAATACTAACTATCTTATTTGGAACTTGTTTGATATTTTAAACTTGAACATAGGATAACTTCTCACCAATTTTAATATAAAAATTTACCAAAAATGATACATGAAAGTACTAAAAGTTGTAACTAATTGGAGAGGAAGATTGGAGAACCATCTAAGAGCATAATCCCTGAGGCTTCTTGGAAAGATCTTAGTTAACAATCTATCATTATCCATATATTCTATACAAGTTACATGGAAAGCACACAAACATTATTTAAGATAACCTTTGCCTTCATAAATAGGAAGCTTGAGAGCCACAAATCTAACTAGGAGATGGTAGGATGAAATTTGAGGAGCTAAAGTATTATACAGCAAGGTACTAGAATCTAAGGAAGGGATATCATGAGAAATGGTTTGCTCAATATTATATAGCTTGGATTGCAAAATCAGAAGGGCTTGCTCATGGGAATAATTGGTTGTAGTAATGGGAGGAGTGTAGGTAGTATGGGGTGTAGAAATAGGAATAGACTCAATGGTAGAATTAACAACATGGGAAGGGCTAGTATAACCTGATTTCTTAAGTTCATCTCTAGCAACATAGAGAAATGAATTGATATTTTATGGATGTGCTATAAAATAATCTTGCATTTTAGCATGGTTGGTTTCAACATCAAGGTCAAAGATAAGGGCCATAATGTTGCCATTGATAGGTTGAGTGTGGTTTCTAATACATTCTACATGATATGGGATTTCTAATGTTCCCAAATCTTTAAATATTTGACAAAATCAATAGGTGAAAGTAGAGGATAAGATGAGGTAAAACAAGAATTTATATTGAGAGGAAGAGATGAAGTACAAGAGTGAGCTTATTTAATTATTTTGTATGGAATCCATGAAAATACATAATGAATATCATGTTTCAAATAAACATTAAATGCTAAAATAAATTAATTTATTCTATGTAATAAATGAGAAGAATATGTATATACTACACCAATGAGAATACATAAATGAAATAAGTAAGATTGTAATCTAAGAAGATAGTGCAAAAAAAAATAAGGATGAAAGTGTGATCTATAAGGGTTTTGAATGAATTTTAGAATCTCAAAGATAATTTTTCCCTATTGGTAAGTGTCAGCCTAATATTTTAAATCACTAACTATGGAGGTAGAACCATACCCATAACCTACTAAACCTGATTTTAAGGGTAAGTTGAGAGTAATTTCCCAGGGTTAGTTGCTTACTGGTGCACTATAGATTGAGATGGATGGTATAGATCCCTATAGATTTAAATAGGGGGATCCTATGAATTTTTGATATATCATGAGGTAAGTGGAAATTAAAGTACAAGTTGAGATTTTTACTATGGATATGAGTATTAAGGTAAACCCCCCACACCATAATGTATGTAAACATAACACCATGTAGCCCTTCATGATAGAATCTAAGTAGTTTGAAAACTAATGGAACATAATTTATAAAACAAGCAAAATAAATGGAAAAATAAAAATATAATTTTTTTTTTGTGTATAAGAGACAACAAAATTCAACACGAAGATGAAAGAAATAACCTCTATGTCATTATTTATTTGAGGTGATAAGACAAAAAAAATTAGGGTCAAATTACTTCAAGGTAAAAAAAATTGAATCATTATGTTACAGATAATATCCAAGGTTGAGTAATTTATTCTTTTAGTGTCATAAATTTATAGAATTAAATTGAAACCCTAGGACAAAAATCAACAAGTAGTACAAGAAATGATTTATTCTAAATGAAGGTTCACAAAAATCTTTACCTTTATAATTAATTAGTGAATGAAAATTAACTCCATATTATTATAAACTTGAAATCTAATTTAAGAGATAAATAAAGTAGCCTAATGTAAAAACATGGTGATTATATAATTTTGAGAAGTTTTAAATTACTAAAAATAATAACTAGGGTTAGGGTTAGAGAGAAGTACTTGCAAATTAATTTAATCTTTTTGTATTATGATTTTTGTTGATTATGAATATATAAAACTGATAATAGAGACTAAAAAATATGATGTTAATTTAAAAAATTATTTCATTTTATTTTGGGGCAAGTGCAAAGTAGCTAGATAGGGTCGTAGTGTGATGTTGTCCTTTAATGTGCCTTTGTGTTAATTATGCACTAAATTTGATTTTTTGGGACTATTCAACTTTGTCTATAGATCAAATCATTCTATGCAGAGTTTGTTTGGATGTGTGTATCACCTAAAAAAGTATAACCCTAGCCTGAATAATAAAACAAATAATATCAAATGCAAATTGGGAAAAAAAAGGGGAATTGGGATGTGGTCAAGTTATCCTTAAAAACCCCTTTATTGACTGAGTGTTACTTACATAATCTGAATGAACCTTAGATAATGTATTTATCCTTGTGGGAAAGATCATAGATGAGTGCAACTAAAAAATTGTATTATATTGCTTGATAAAGGATGACCTCAACCTATAATAAAACAATATTAACTTGGTCAATGATTGTTTTATTACAATATATTTTTATTAGGGCTCTTTGATCAATATATAAGTTCTTTTTAATTGACTTTACAAGAGAGTGTTAACTAATTTAGTGAGGCATTTAAAGTGAGACACTTGATATACTCTTATAGGATAATATTTGAATTGTTTCTAATAACTGACCTTTTTTGTGCATGGAAAAGTTATTAATAAGTGTTTCATTTTGAAAAGTTAGTCATTATGTCACAATAAACAAGTCCACACTAATGGACATGTGTGCATTGTATCCTTATTTTCATAGTGTGCACTTTCCCAAATAGATAGATCCTTCTGAAACTAGACTAAAATTGAATTGTCTACTGAGTATGTATGTTTAAAAACAAAATAGGGAAGTATAAAAGATGTTCATAGAAATTTCAAGACTAGGAACTCATATAGATAAATGGTGATTTGGATAAGTAAGGTAAAATATGTCAAGAGCCAACAATGCCAATAAATATTGATTAAATTTTAGTGTCTACACCAACTTGAATTATTAGGATTTCTATATGTTGAACTTGAAACTCTCCATATAATATTCCAATGACTCATTTTCTTTCTATATCATCTAATTTTCATTATTGGTATTTCCACATGTTTCACATGTTAATTATGGGTGAAACATAAAAAGGGTCTCTAAAAATACAAATCAAGCCTAAACGTCATACACACACAAGGCATAACTTGATCATTACTTGGCATTCACATTGATAAATATATTTTCATGCCATTGAGATATTATCCAAAATCATACACATACAAAACCCCTTAAAGGAATAACCTAAAATCCAAGCCTGAATAAAAAACACGGATCAATATTACATGTTGTCAAGTGTTTAAAGCTAAAGATTTGCATTGCATTCTAGTGGATCATGATTGAGAACACACACATCTATGTATGAGAATAGTATGTAGTTTGAGATATTTTCAAAGTATTAAAACATATTAAATGCTCAATCATTAACAAGGAATAGTTGGGGTTGTCCAACCCATCTTTATAATCCATTTTTCCATGTCAATCTAGTGTTGAAAGTGAAGCTAGGGTGTCAAGGAAAAGAGAAGAAAAACCAAAATTTGTGCACAAGACTGAGGGAAATTCAACATGAAAATATTATCTACAAATGTAAACATAACAATATGAGGGGGCATATACTAGTAAATAAATATATAAAGTAACAAAATATAGAGATAATACCATTTTTTGTAGGTGTTTAAGCTTCACTAGCGACATCTAAAAAAAATTATGAGGAACTATTTCCTAATTTGAGATGTTACAGAGAGCGAGCCCAATTTAGTGATGTAGGCAATGAGTATTAAAAGTTATAAAATTAGCTAAGTATTTTATCTCCACTCTTTTTTGTGTCATTTATAAAAATAGTAAGTGTAATCAATATCTCCTTAGCATTCAATTTTGTAAGGTAATTTTTTTATCTTGCACAATATGAATTTAAATAATTTTATCTTTTTTAAATCACTAAATACAAAATACTTTAAAACATTCTAGTGAACTTGATATTTTCTTTGAGTGAAACAAACCCTAGGTATTTATCCCATAGGGTTTCATCTTTATTTCTTAGGATTTCATATTTATCCCACACTAGGGTTTGGATTTTGGTCATGGTTTATGATTTATCTTTATTTTTACATAATCATAATGGAAGATATAATTAACATGGATGCTCATAAGTTAAATATTCATATTGATTTTCATGATATATTTTATGTCATATATCAAAGTGAACTTACCAAATATCTTAAAATGATTCCACACATGAGTGATACATTGTTACATGTAACTAGATATGTACAAGGAAATATGGGTAAGGAACATACTTTTGATGCAATAAATGATGATATCTTTAATAATAATAATAATAATAATAATAATAATAATAATAATAATAATAATAATAATAATAATAAACCTTTTAGAGGCATAGATCATACTATAGGTGTTCATACCATTTCTCCTACTACTACTTTTCATATGGCTATAAAAGTGGTGCCCACCCATGGTATGGGGGAAACACAAGTTATTCCTTAGATTTATATGGCTCTTCCTATGCAACATATTTTTGTGCCTCATAGGCTTGATACTCATGTGACGCCATATATTTTTAATCAAATATATATTACTACCAATCAAGTTCTTATCAAAATTATTCTATATTTTTAATTTAAGGTTTTCCAACTTGAACAAGGTTCTTCTAAAGTGGGTCATTAGGCTAATTCTTAATAATTATTACACAACATTTTGTCTATTTATATTTTTTATTATCCTTGAATACAATATTTTTTGCACCCAAGATTACACTATATGATAAAAATGTGATATAAAACAACATCTTCACACTTTTCATGTAACACACATAGATTATTCATCTAATGAAAAGTTTTTAACTAAGTGTTTTCCTAATAACCTCAAGGATTATGCATTGAAATGGTTTGATGATATTATTTTCCAAGTAGTATGTGATTTCAAACCTTTCGCTGATCAATTCTTACCATACTTTATATCAATATCAATGATAAAATTTCTTATGCTTAAATTATAAAACTCAAGAAAGGACATAATGAGCCTATTAGTTATTATATGCTTTTTTATAAGACTATGCTCTCTAAAATGAAAAACCATATGGATGACAATGAATTGCAAGACATATCTAGTAAAATATTACTTGTTCATATACATGAGTCCATTATGTTCAAATGCTTTCAATATTTTGATAGCATGTGTCATACAATAAATGACCGTGAAGTTAAGATACTTGTTATGAATAAGCTAAAGTATCAAACTAATCGTCCAACATATTATAATGGAAAGTTTAAAATAAAAATGTTACAAATATAAATAAATTGATACAAATAATGAGGTTTAAGCTATGGATAATGTGGTTTCACAACCCTCTAATAGGCTTTTCTTATTAGCTCCCCAAATTAGGAAATTTGCATGATTATTTCCTCCACATAACATATTACAAAAACTACTTGAGTGAAACCTAATATCTTTCCCTTTGCAAATGGAGGTTGCTATGACTAAGGTATAACATAAAAGGTTTGATATCAATGCCTATTGTGATTTGCATAGATGTTTGAGAAATTATACTAATAGATTCTTTGGTTTAAGGTACAAGATATAATATTTAATTAAGGACAATTTCATTGAGGTTAATTATGTTAACACACTCACCAATGAGTCATTTACACAACCTAATGGGAATATGAATATATTTTTGGGTCCTTTTAGAAAATGTACAACATAATAAATCAATACTAACCCTGAAGTTTTTATGACTTGCAATATGCATCTTCCTCTGACTTCTTATGCACTTATAACTATGTAAGGTCATACTTTAGATGTTATTATTAGTACACTTACAAGCTCACATATAAAACTACCTTAAATCACATTTTATGATCATGAGATTTTTTTATGATGATTCCATCAATCCACATTTGTTTGTCTAGGTTTTCATTGGATCACACCTATACATAATATTATGGTGGATAATGGTTCAAGTAAAAACATATGTACTATGGAATTTTTAAATAGTCTTGGTTATACACATAATGATTTTGTTGGTACAACTAATATGGTGAAGGTATTTGATGACAAGTGATAAAACCCTCTTGGGGATAATGCATCATTTCTCATGGTAGGTCTTGAAATTGATGTTACATGGTTCCTATTTTTGAATGATAATAAAAAATTATACATCTTATTATAATGACCATGGATACATAAGTTACATGTAGTACCATATTCGTTACATTGATGTGTGAAGCATATATATATATATATATATATATATATATATATATATATATATATATATATATATATATATATATATATATATATATATATATATATATATATATATATATATATATATATATATATAAACCAATTGGTTAAAGTTACGTGTATTCCATATGAATATCTCATTAAATCAGATAATTTTATGTAGCCACATCCACCACAACTTATTATACAACCTATACATGTTTTTATATGAAGGAAAATCAGAGACAAGTTTCAATGTCTATTACATCAGTAGTATATTCAATTTCTAAGCACATTACCTAGTTCATCACATCTTAATCTATTATACATTTTTGTTTACATGTTACATAATGATAACCAATTCATTATCTTAATATAAAATAAAGTTCACAAGTTATTATGGTTATTGCATCTAGATAAAATTTGGATGATCATGTTAACTATGATAATGATGATGGATATGTTACAACACATGATCACTTATCTGATTCAAATGATGATACACATATTACTCATCACCTATGGAATGTGGCATATGCATTTATAAATATAGGACCTACACATAATCATCCCCATGATGGGATAATTTTTTACTATAGATATGTTTTTCATATTTAGATATAAAAAAAAATCATAAAAATCCAAAACAATTCAAAAATTCAAAATCAGGACATATACATGGCATGCTTTACTAGTTCACATGATTGAATAATGTTATTTTTATTTTACATGATGAATTACATGCCTATTTTTTATGCACATGATTTTCATAGGATACATGAATGGGATGTAGGACATATTAGTTAAATATTATACATGAACTTACCAATCTGTGACATTCCATACACCTAGGAGCTAACTTTCTACATTGGGGTTATGCCTACACTAAAGGAATCTTTTCATACTTTACAATTTATATTTTTATATGAAATTTCATTGATAATATTTAGATATTTTTTTTATATGTTTATTTATCTTATGTATACTTATTTTGAGTGTTATCTTTTATGGATTTGATAGCTTATTATATTAGATAATGACATCAACTGATTATATGAATTAACTATTTCTTTTTATATGTACATTTGATGTTATTATGTATTACATTATGTGATTATATGTGTTTTAATATGAGTGAATTTATTATTTTTTTTCAAATCATTCATTACTTATGTTTAAGGATCCTCTAGTATATGTCATGGCCATATCATGTCCATGTAAGGTCAATGTTAAGTCAAGGTTAAGTCATGTCCTAAGTGTTTGTGGGACTCATGATCATGATGTTGCATGGATTTATGTGTCACTAATTTTAATATTTGTCTCTTTATTTATATCACATATGCTTATATTATGTGCAATTTATTTATTTTTAATCATGCATCATCTATAGTGATGTTTATCATTGCATTTCTAATTACCTGTGCCTAATATATATAAATGAAACTTATATGACTTCAAACTTGGATTACATGTTTCATATGAGCTTTGATGATAATATATTTATATGATAACATATTTTTATTATATCTACATTTTTTTAAATTATTATATTTTTATATATAACACATTATGCACATAATTCTTTCTTTTGAGATGAGTGATTTGTAAGCTTCATCCCTCAACTCTAATGGGGGCATATTAGTGGGATTGTATTATAGGTTTAGGCCATTAAAAATAAATAATTTATATTATTGGTTTAGATTATGTGATTTATATGGGATAGATTGTATAAACTGACACATATAGGAGGGAATTTTATAGGATTATGAAGAATAGCTGGCAGACTCTATGACATCATGAGATAAATTATAGGGTCACATCAAGAAAATTTTATTATATTTTTCAAATTGAGTAGATTGATAAAACAATTATCATTATTATATCACTTTAAGGTACAAATGGATCACATTTATTTAAGGGCATGTGTCATGCCCAAAATTTTTGCCCCAAAATCCCAAGTAAAATATGATATATATTTTTAAATTTGTTAGGTTAATTTTATAATATTTAATTTTTTAACTATTTTTTTCAATCATCCAACATCACAAAAATAAGTGTGACACAAAAAATTAATAAAATGGTTTAATTAATTTCTTTTCTTTTCTAGATCCACAAGAAGACTTCCCATATTCTCTTAATACAAACATATTATAGTGAGAGATAAGTTTAAGAGCAACTTCTAGAATTATCACACCATATGAGAGTCTATTTAATTTCAAATCATTATCCTTATTATGAAATATTAACAAATCACACTAATAGTATATATTAATAAGAGGGTAAATTTTAACATGGGATACACATATAATTGGAGGGTTAACAGCCTAAGGCTTACCAAGGGAGAAGTCCTTGGTATATTACTATACAAAAAACACTCACCGAGAGTGCATAATACAAGGGAAGTTTGTAATATTATATTCATCTCAAGGTAACTACCATCGATACAAACCAATCTTAATATAAGGGTTAAAAATATTAAAACATAGATCAATCCCCAAAAAATTATTTAATTTTTATATATAAGTAATTCAACAAAAGTTTCTTAATCTAACATGAGGAATGATAATCAGAAAAACCTAACCTAAACTATGACCTAGGATTTGATTGTCCCACATTTTTTTAGCCTGCATATATGCTCCTTAGAATTGGGATCAACCTTGAAATTGTGAAGAGTTTCTTCCATAAGACATCATCATCAAAAAATGTTATAAATTTAAGCCAATGAGGAAGGATGTATTTTAACTCAAGCAATATTTTATAAGATCTAGACATAAATACTCAATATCAAACCAACCCTTCACATCAATCATTTGTGTAAGACACCTTAAAATATTTAAGGTTCATATCCTTACATAAAATCACTATCTAATAAGATTACATGAGTGTCTAAATCAATGATAAAGCAACCTACAATCCTTTGACCGAAATAATTTAGAAGTCTCAACAACTCAAGACTCACACTACTCAGAGAAGTGTTGTCTCTTAAAAGTGTCTTTATTAAATAAAGGGTCAAGTCATTTACTTCTAAATCTCACTCACTAGAGGTACCATGTAGGCCACTACCTAAAAACTAACTAGATTCACACTTACTAATTATACATGCATATTTTGAAGTTAGAAAACAAGACATAATTATAATTGCATAATGAAGGACACCCTAAGGTTAGTGGCTATAACTCATGCTAATAATAATCACCCTAAGTGTTATTAGTGTATACATACAGTATTTTTAAACTTTATAATTTACTGACACTTTCTCTCTTACAACAACCTTTTGAGTTGCAATCTCTCTGAGTGCACACCTTAAAGAGTGCATCGAGAAAGGGGTGGGTAGACTGATGGTGCTTCATAAAATACATTATTGTTTATATATCATACCTATATCCATTATACTTCCCCTAGACTTAATCCCATATGTATTTTCCTCTTAGTTTTCCCTAACTAAACCAAGGCCTATATTTTATAACTATATTAGTTTGGGTTAATATAGTATTCTCTACCTACCACCAAATTTTAAACTAGGTCAGCCCAAGTTGACATAGTTATAAAGTTACAATATATGCTTTGAAATTAAGTCGAATCTAGTTAACCTAGTTTGGGGTTCAATTTTAACTTTTAAACTAAATCAAGCCTGATCAATAGTGTCAACTAAAACTTCAAGAAAGGGTATGATAATTTGTCACTATAGACATGAGTCCCATTTCAATCCAATAGAGAAGAACATTCATTTTTGATTTATTATTATTCACAATTTTGCTTAAGTATACATTAGAATAATCCATTACTTAGATCGTATCTTAAAGGGAAAAACTTATCTTTTTGAGTCTTGGATATAATAGGAGGATTCATTTTTAGCCTAGATTTTGATTCAACCATTATGATCCTTAAAACCACAAAAATCTCATGAAAATCACCATTAGCCAAAGGGAAGATTGAGGATCAATAGGTTTACTCAAGATAAGCATTTTTACCCGTAGGTATTTCATTTGATAGATAGCTATTTCATAATTAATATCTTGAATTGATGTATATATCCTTTTTTTAATCTAAAATTACACTTATACTTAGTGTGGATATAGTGTTTTTTTAATTCGCCATTTCCCACTTTAGTAACCTAGGCCTCCATTTGCCTATTATGGTTCCTTATCATTTTTAGTTTAATCATCCTCCTTATTTATATTTCTATATTATAAATAATAAATTAGATTAATATTAGAAGACAAAGTTAGGGTTATTCCATTATATTGATTGCCTAGAGGATTTGAAGCCTTCTCCATTGATGTTATGTTATAAGTGTTCATCTAGATGGGTTTAGTGGATCTATTTGGTCATGCCACAATATAAATAATTACCAATGAGCTCTATTTTATTTTTCTTCTATGAGTCTAGATTCTTAAATAGGCTAAGTTATAGGTTAATCCTAGCTTGTTACATATAAGTAGTTAGTGCTTATGCTAGAAAGAATTCCCTATGAGTTAGTTATTAGTGCCCACACTCATTTCTTGAGATACCTAGATTTTCTTATGAACACATTCATAATTAAAATAAATAAATCTTTTAGTTCACCTACTACTAAAATGAGTGTTATTTCTATTACGAAGGAAACTAACCTTTGCCTTTTAACCTTATGATGATGGTTACATAGTTACCCTTGTGGGTAATGCTACAACCATTAAATGGTCCAAGTGTAGTTAGATGATTATGAGGGTTAATATGAGATACCTTTTTATTAATTTTAGGTTTCGTTGAACTATCAAAATCACACATAAGATAATAATATTTTGATTGACTTTATGTCTTACCAGTAGCCTCCAAGAAATAATTAACCCAAAATATAAAAGGTCACGATGAGGGTATTTTATTTTTAGTGAGGGTTAAAAAATAATTTACCATAACATTAGGAGTGTATAATAACCATTGGATACTTTACTAGAGACTGAATACAACCAAAATCCACAATGAAAAGAACACTAACCTTAATGCATCTAATCATGCCTATGAAAAAGGCTAGAGATTGATGCCTAAAATAATTATCTAAGAAAGATACTAGATTAATTTAATGGTTATACCTTAAATTTAATATCAACATATCATAATTAATGCACATATACATTTTACCCAAAAATGGAACACAAAAATGTCATGACAGAAAAATAACAGTTTAGAACCTTAATCTTAATCTAGTTTTCAATTTATGAAAAGGGTTAAAAATGCCTTAAATAAATTCACAGAAGAGGAAATAAGTTTTTATAATAATTTTAGATATTTTATTAATTTATAGGGTTTATTTTTAAATCCTTATAATTATTATGTGTGATTCAATTAAATATTTACCCATCAGTTTGAAGTGGTTTTGACAAATAAAACATTTGCTAGCAATTTTCTCTTTGCAGAAGTTATTTAAAAACCATCCAAAATTAATTGAAATATCAAGAATAAAATTATTTATTTGTTTAGATAGTAAATTTTATCCTTTTGAAATGAATTTTAATTTTTATGTTTGATAAATTTAACCTTTAGATATTTAATTTAGTTGCATTCCAAATTACCTTTATAGACATAGAAAAGTACCAAAAATTTGCTACTAAAAAACCCTTCTAGAATCAACCCAATTTAATTGAAACCATTGGGAAATAAATTATTTAATCATTAAATATATTTTTCATATCAAATTAAATATGGTTCAAGTCTCATTTATAAATTTTCAATTATAGGTGTTTATTATTTGAAAATTCCAAACGAGTGTTTATAGGGTTCAAAAAGGGTGGTAAAGAACTAAAAGATTATTTATTTGAATTAAAGAGGTAAAATGTATTTTATTTATGAAATTAAATCACAATACTAAGGGTTTTAATTCAAAATGACTTATTTGAGTTGAAGATTTGACCTTGTGGTCATATTTACCATTTTCCCAAATATCACATGGTTCCCACTTAGTCTCATAGTTGTCTTATAAGTTTACTTTACTTTAGAGTTTAATTATACAAGGTCAAAGGTAACTCTTGTGAATAATTATATTTTAATTTAAATGTGGTCATGTTTTCTAAGATGACCTCTAATAACAACTATCCAAAAGGTAACCAAACTTTATTTTGGAGAGAGGGTGATTAATTTAAAATTGTAATTTACTTTTCAAAGCTCAAACATTAGTTTAATGAGTTTGATATAACACATGGTTTCTAAAATAGGGAAAATGGTACTAACCAATGGGCCCACTAAGCCTTTTCCCCATTTTCCCCATTTTCCCCACTTTATCCAAATTCTAACTATGATTCTCAAAATTATAATACATTCCATTTAAACTATTGATGGGAGACCATACATTGGGTCCCTTGAGTTACCCTCCATCCTCATTTCATATCCTTCCAAGTAAGACTCCATTGAAAAATCTCCCCTATCATTCAAGTTTAAAATCTCCTTCCCAACCAACTCCCAAATCTAAGTTCCAACCCTAAAATGAGCCATTGGTGAGAGATTAAATAGATTTTTTTTAAATAGACTCTACCAAATATCATTAATGGAGGGGATCACCTTATTTATGTAAGTATTTTATTATAATAGAAGACCCATAATATTTATTATAAATCCTTACAAGGCCACATGGGTTTACTTGCACAAGTAAACCCATCCTTGTATTTTTCTTACAAGGTTATAAATTCTTATTATAAGCTTACACCTTTATTACATTTTAATAAATTATCTTATAAGAAACATGTGGGTTTACTTATATAAGTAAACCCACTTATTTATACACATAATAAATTACTTACATACCCACATGGACTTCTTAAAAATTAATAAATTTATTACACACTTCAACTAGTTACACAATCCTACAAAACCTAGGTTACGATCCTAGGTCTATATGTCACAAAACAAGGCTACTAGTTATAGCTCATAGCACTCCTAAAAGGCCCATGAACACTTTTATTTTTACCCACCCTCCTCTCCCCCCCACACCCCACCCCTCCGCACCCCACCCCCCACCACCACTTAGTTTCTTTTTGTATTTTTTACAAAGTGAGGAATTATGTAACATAAGTTTAAATTTATATAAACCTCCCTACCATAAATGAAAATATTTAATAATTTTCATAAAGATGGAAAATAATTCAGATTTATTCATAGAATATTGGTCTTTGAACATGATAAACACATCAAATTTATCTAGGCAATTATGACTCAAAACAAGGGTTATTACATTTACCCCCTCATATAAGAGCATCGTCCTCGATGCATAAAAAAACTAAGTGTCAAAAAATAAATTCTCTTTCAAGAGATACACTTATTTATGTATAGATACATTACTATAATTAAACCAAGTATAATTATAACAATAACAACAAATATTTCCTTGTGTTTTTAATCCATGAGATTGAAACATAGTGTCAATTAACACTTTAATTATCTTACTATTTTTTAAAAGACTTATTTTTTTCTCAAAATTTTCAAGCAAATATTTACACACCATAACTTTTAATACAAATTTTTTAATTATAAATGTCTAAACAAGGATTTTTATTATTATAAAGTATAAAATTATCAAATTTGAACATTAATTATGCTATTAGGTATTTTAGTTGTCTTTAAAAATTAGAATTTAATAATTTCCCATAAGTTTTAAGTCAAGTAGTTGATGCTAATATCCTCATGTAATTAACTTAATGCCATAATCAATTTATACCCAAATTAATAATGATGAGAAATATTTTATGATATGCAGTATGTGAAACATAAATGAAATTATGTTGTATGATCTTATTGAGCAAAGTTTAACACAATTTAGTGGTGAGAGTTCATTGAATAATGTTAAGTGTCATTTAAGTGAAAATAGATATCATCTAATTAAATTAGAAGAAAAATTAATCTAGCTTTGATTTGAATTTATTTCTTAGGCTTCCTAATAAAAATATCATTATACGTCCTAAGAAAAATCCTCCTTAGACCTCTTGAGAAAAATAGGAAGATAAATACTTTAACTAGATTTTGTATGAAACCATCATGTCTAGTGAGGGAATAGTGGTGTCATGAAATTGATCATATAGGTTATTATCTCAACTTTATAGCTTGTCCCATAAACTAACATCTTCTCCCACATACCCACACAAGGCAAACAAATATTTACATTACAAACATTCAAGAAAACAACATTTATAATAAACAAACAACTCAAAATAAATCGATCAAAATAATAAAGATTATTTAAGGCCAAGTAGCTATAAAAGTGTGTTATTATCATAATGAAGAAAAATTCATAATTCCAATTTAAAAAACTCAATAATTACTTAAATAAACTTAAAATCCAATTTCAAAATAAATAATAAGTTTTGGTTTCAGAATCAATTTAAAATAATGTTTTAACATAATAACATTAAAATTTTCCACATTACTTTCACTATGTGTCTTAGGAAGCCACTCAAAGGGACAAGGACATACAATAATAATCATATAAGCCTCTATTGCCTCCATGAGGTAAATATAAATAGAAAATTAGTATTATTTTTACAAGGCTCAATATAAGGTGGTAGTCACAAAGATTTTTATTTTTAAAACCTTTGAGGGGTAAGTAGAGGGACTTTTTTTTCATAAAGCAACCATTATGCACACAACATTCATGGTGCAATAGAATAAAAGGTTTATGTGTTACTTTGTAAAAATGGGAAAAGTGGGTTTTTAGCCTATGTGAATCTCTAATTCCTAACATGTAACCCAATTTAGACCAGTAATAAAAAAGCTCTACAACTCCCTCAAACTCCATAAGTGCATCCTTACTCAATCGATATATAAATGATGCAAGGTTACATAACACAACACCATATTACCAAGTTGAAGATCACACTACATAATAGTTTTACATAGGTGTTATACACTTACATAAATGAGAATTATTCTATGCAACATTTTTACAAAGGTGGTATATGTAAAAGTCATCACAATTACATTCAAATTTATATAAGTATAAATTAGGCACTATAATATACACATCACAATCACATAATAATATTATTATTTTGAGAGGATGAGTTTGTTCTAAGAGTTCTATACATATACAAGATGATATGTAAGTTAAATCAAGATGTTTCACTTATATACATGCATGTATTAATACCAAGGTTAAGGAAATAAATTGATGACTCATGTCATATTAGTTCCAATTGGTTCATAAAAATGGGTAAATAAACACACAAAGATCAAGGTCATCTCATCAATTAAAACTATAATACACATGTTTTCTTTGTATATTCAAATCATTGACTGATCATCCATAACTACTATTTTTAAATGAATAATATCAATTAGGCATTCTAAACATAACATACCAATGCCTCAAAATATATCATGAATAATATAAAAATTTCCTATGTGTTTCTTAAATATTTGACCAATCATGAATCACAACCATTATAAAATTGAAGAAAAACAAAGCCAACATCCCCATAAAGCATCATATAAGTCTCATGAATAATATTCCACCCATTAATGACCATTTTGAAATTATACAACATATTTTATCTCTATTTTGAAAGGTAATTAAACCAATCATACTGATTTACCAAAATTCCATAGTGTTAAACTCATGATCTAATACAAAAATGGCATGCCCAAAATTTGTATCCTGAAAACCAAAGTAAAATATGATATCTATTTTTTTTTGTTTGATTATTTTAAGAATAAATAATTGTTTAAATATTATTGTCAATCATCTAACATCAAAACAAGAAGTGAGACACACAAAATTAATCAAAGGGTTTAATTAATTTGTTCTATTTTCTAGACACACAACAAGACTTCCCATATATACAGAAAATAAACACATTTAAGTGAGGGCTAAGTTTAATAGTGTTATTTGAAATTATCACACCACATGATGGTCTATTTTATTTAAAATCATTATCTTTATTATGAAAGAGGATTAAATCACACATTTTGATTTACTTAGTGAAAGTAGACAATCTAACATTATTCAAGTATCAACATACACAAGCACAGACAATTGTTAACCTATGTTAGAAATATAATTGGTATGGATAACCACCCTAAGGATTACCAAGGGATAAGTCCTTGGTTTATTACTACTCAAAAATCACTTCTTGGGAGCACACATTACAAGGTAATTTTATAATATTATATTCATCTCAAGGAAACTACCATCAATATAAACCAATTTTAATATAAGGGTTAATAATATTTAAATACATATCCATCCCAATAATTTTATTTGATTGTTATATATAATTAATTCAATAAAATCATCTTAATCTAACATGAATAAATATGATGAGGTGACCTTAACCTAACCAATGACCTAGGACCTAATGTCATCACATCTTAGTCATTTTAAATATCCACTCCTCAAAATCATGGTTAGATGCAATTCTTATTAAACTTTTGAAGAGTCTCCTCTATGAGACATCATCACCAAAACATGTTGTAAATCTAAGCCAATGAATAAGGATATATTGCAACTCAAATAATGTATATAAGTTTTAGATGTAAATAATCAAGACCAAAATAACCACTCACATCAATCCTTTACATAAGACACATTAGCATCTTTGAGGTTCATGTGCTCACCTGTCAAAAAGTGTCTAAATTAATTATAAAATAATCTACATTCCTTTGACCTCACTAATTTAGAAGTCTCAACAACTCAAAACTCACACTACTCAGAGAAGTTCCCTCTATCTAGATTATCTTTGTTGATGATAAAGGTTGAGCCAATTTTATCGAAAAATCACTCATTAGAGGTAAAATTTAGGTTGTTACCTAATAAATAACTAGAGTCACACATACTAATTATCCATGCATAATCTAAATTTATAAAAATAGGACATAGTGTTAAATGCTTAAGGACAAACACCCTTAGGTTAGTGGCTATAAATCACACTAACCTCTCGATCTACCTACATATATTCTATGAACACATTCATAATTAGAATTAGGTAAGGTTTTAGTTCATCCATTATGAGTGTTAGTTCCATTGCAAAGGCAATCAACCTTTGTTATTCAACTTTACAACTATAATTACATATTTACCCTTGTGGGTAACATTGTATCCACTAAATGGTATAAGAGCAGTTTGATGTTGCCAAAGGTTAATGTGATATACCTTGGTATGTATACAAGGGTTTTTTGACCTATCAAAATTTAACACAAGATAATAAGATATTGATTTACTTTACCACTCAATGGTAGCCTCAAAGGAGTAACTAACCCAAAATCCAAAAGGTCATGATGAGGGTATTTTATTTTTAGCTAGGGTTGAAAATGACTTTCCTATACTAGTATGAGTTTATAATAATCATCAACTATTTTAATAGATACAAACACCACCAAAAACCACAACAAAAATAATACTAGCTTTAATGCATCTATTCTTAGCTATGAAAAAGGCTAGATAAGTATGCCTAAAACAATTACTTGAGAAGGCTATTGGATTAATTAAATGTTTTTGCCTTATATTTAATATAAATAGATCATAATACATTCACCTATACATTATACAAAAAAGGGAATGAAAAAAATTCATGGCTTAAAAACAATAGTTTAGAACTTTAGTTTTACTCTAGTTTTCAGTTTATGAAAAGGGTTTAGAAATGCCTTATAATAAATTCACAGAAAAGGAAATAAGTTTTTATAATAGTATGCGTAAATTTAGTAATTTAGAGGGATTATGTTTATAGCCTTAGATAATTTTTATACATGAATTAATTAAATATTTACCCATCATTCTAAAGTGGTTTTGATGAGCAAAACTTTCCTTGTAATTTTCCTTTGTAGAACTAATTTAAGAACCATCCAAAATTATTTGAAATATCCTAAATTTTTTGTATTTATTTGGTTATCCAGTAGTTTTATCCATTTTAAATATGTTTCAAGTATTATGTTGAAAAAAATTAGCATTTGAATATTTAATTTAGTTGCATTCCCAAATGCCTTTATATACATAGAAAAATATCAAAAATATACAAGTGAAAACCCTTCCTAAATCGACCCAATTTAATTGAAAATGTTGGGAATAGAATTTTTAATCTTTTCACTGATGTTTTATATCCAAACAAAATCTGTTTCAAGTCTCAGACTTATAAATTTTCATTTATAGATATTTATTTTCTTCAAGTTCCAACTAAGTTTTTACAAGGTTGAGAAGGGGTGGTAAAGCATTAAAAACTTATTTATTTTATTGAAAGTGTAAAAGTTATTTGCTTTACAAAATTCACTCACAATACTAAAGGGGTTTAAATCTAAAATGACTTATTTGAGTTGAATATTTTTCCTTGTGATCATATTTACCATTTAATCAAAATATCAAATGGGTCCCACTTTAGTCTCATAGTTGTCTTATAAGTTTACATTAGAATTTAATTGTACAATATGAAATGTAACTTTTGTGACTAACTAGATTTTATCTTGTGTGTGCTCATGTTGGCCAAAATGACCTTGAATAATGATTATCCATAAGGCAAAAAATATTTATTTTGGAAAGAGGGTGATTAATTTAAAATTGTAATTTACTTTTTTAAGGTGTAGACACATAAATTAACATTTAAGCTATAATAGTGTACTTGTGAACACTCCTTATCTCATGTCTCATTATATGGTATTTTGACCACCATTCCTTCACTTTTATGAGGATGACCATTTTATCCAAGGAACTAATGCTATAAAAATATCTATATCTAACATCCTAAACAACCTAAGCTCACTTTTAAATTGATCCACACTTCTAGTTTAGTTGTCTATACTCTTTGGACAAGTCCACCCTATTTGGATTATCCTGCTCTTTGGTATTGTCTAATTTTGTCAGTCACATCCTCCTACCAAATAATTATCAAATTCATGTAATGAGTCATTATGTTTTTTTAATAAGCCCCATTCAAAGGAATTCCTAATTGATCACTATAAATCCACATTTTCAAGTCATTTTTCATACAAGAGGCTCACATATGAAAAAACACTAGAACATTTAACTATGCATTAAGAGGAAAAACACCTATTTTTCTTAATTCAAAATCAACACAACCCTATTATCCTTGAGCTAAGTCTACATACACCTAAAAGGTCACAAGTCATGGTTGAAGAACATAAACACACTCGGATTGCACCAATATTTCACAACACCACCATAGCATGGGAAAATTGCATGGATATTGATACATTTTTAGAGTATTAGTATTTAGGTAACACTTAATATAGGGGGTGTTGAGGTCAATCACAACTTCAACTGCTATCCTTTTCTCTATTTTATATTTTTATCATTCTTAACTTATTGAGTTAGGCTTATAAGTGATGCATAAAGATAAATAATTACTTTTTTAATAGATCATACATCACATAATACATAAATAGTACTTACCTGTGACAATTCATAGATCTAGACTTTTATAGAGGGTCTAAAACCTCCCAAATGTCGATACTTCCTAAGGACACTAATACACAACACCTTTGTCTAATTTCATCAACCTTGTCCAGTGAGAAATAGAGTCATTATTCCTAATTTACAGTAACTTCATATATCCTCCATTCATTTTTATAGTTTTATCTTAGTCCTACATTTTTATTTTTCTAGATAAGTTATTTTCTTCTTGTATTTCCCCCTTTTAGCACATTTCCAAATATAATAAATTACAAATCAAGTAATATTTGATTTGTGCATAAATTTTACATCTTGATTTAACTTAGTTCATTTTATATAATAAGGATTAAGGATCTCATATTTCATAGTTTTCAATAAAACATATTAGTGAACTCATCTATTGATTAAATATTTAAAACCTTAACCATACATGTTTCTAAGGTTTCTTTCCTTATTTTTATTATTTCCAATTATTGTTTTAGGGTTTTTTAATTTGGTAAATTACTTAATATCATCAATATTTCATATATATTGAAATATAGTAAATTTATTTCAACTTATCTCCAAATAAGTGATATATTAAATGGTAATCATGTTAATCATTTACATATTATAGTGCATAACCCCATAATGGAAACATCTCATAATCAATTTGATGACAAACATATAGCAAATACAAGGGTTTTTTAAACAAATATATATATATATATATATATATATATATATATATATATATATATATATTGTGTTAGAGAAGAAATTCAAAAAAGATCTGAGGACACTTCTAATGTTATGGGTTATGATTTAGGAGATGTAAGTCACTAATTCATACTTTAGTTGTACATCCAACCTCGTGCTTATGTCATCAACTATTTCAATGGGTTCCATGCCTAAACATAAAATTATTTTGTGAAAAAAATATACATTACCATATAAACCCTAAAATGGTATCATCACTATAGTTAGTGGCCTATCAATAACAATAGTAAGTGACATCACTGCACTTGGTGGTTATGAAGTGGTTGTTACCAACTATTGTAACATTTTAGCCAATGCTTCATCTTATCCCATTGTATAATAATGTACATTTTTTTTAATTTTTAGGTTATAAAAAAATTGTGCTAAACCACATAGAATAATATAGTTAGGAAACCTTATAACGACATCTATCTCCCAAATTGTAAAAAACTTAACATAATACAAACTTTTTGTTAAAACTCTAAATTTATGGTCACCTTGTTATTTATTTCATGTTTCTTTAGTATACTAAATTTTCATATTATTTTTCATTCATTAATTACTTTTTAATATAACATGTTTAATCTACATTAAGAAGGTTATACATGGGGTCACTACCTAACACTTATATGAGTGGTATCAAAGCATACACACTTCATATCATTCCTTAGTGGCATCATGGTATTTCTAAGTTTTCATCAATGTTTTTATGTCCATACATAGGTATGATTACATAAAGTTAGGTATTGAGACTCATGATCCTTCATGATATCTAACTTCATATCTTTGAATAGGAGGTAAATCCACAATGAGACCAACTCTAGAGATGTTATAGAAAATGATATAGGAATGCTTTGTATAAACAAATGGAAGATTTGGAAAATTTTCATGTACATTAATGATCAAGTATCATTGATCCCTTTTTTCTCCTTTTCAAGTAGCATAATTCTCTAACAACATCTCATTCTCATCCACAATTTGCACAAACACCATATAATCTACAAGTCAATATAAACATTCTTATGTTTGAAGGTAAAATTAATGTAGATTCACTAGATAATAGGCTTACCCTCATTTATTCATATTGCATGGTAAATCACTTCTATGAATAATATAAAATTATATTTGATCTTATAAAAGTCTCTATATTAGTTAAAAATGGTGGGAAAAAGAATACCACTAAAAATAAATAATATCTTAATTTAGACACATCTATAGATATATGGAATAGTTTTGTATAAACACTCAAAGAAACCTATTATCATGTTATAAACTTTGATGATCAATATATTAATTTTTATTAGTTATGCCAAGGCAAAGAACAGTCTATGCAACAATACACAAATAATTTTTATACGTTGGTGTCTGAACTAGGGACTCAAGATTTAGAGAAAAATCTTGTTCTGAGGTATAGGTCAGGCTTGAAATCTCACATCTAGTCAAACCTAGATTTCTTGACTATCTCATCCATTAGGGAAGCCTACATATATTATTGAAAGTTTGAATGATCAATACTAATAAGATTCAAACTCCTAGAATAAGTAACAGCATAAATCTTCTAGGTAGAATTCTAAATTAGGTAATGACTCCAAACACCTATTATTTCTGGTTTAGATTAAATTAACTAAATATCAAATAATCAACTCACATAAAAAATAATATGTTTTAGAAATATATTTTATTCAAGATATTATTTCTTCATAGGAGATTACAATAAATATGAGAGATTGATCCTCAAAATAAGGAGTCAAATCTAATCCTTATCCTCCACAAATCTCTCTCTTGTTTCTATATTATCCCCTAATAAACTCTCACACACCTATCTATGTGAGTTGTATAACAACTCACTTCCATACATCTATCCTAATATCATAATATATTATTAATGAGTTGTATGACAACTCATTATAATATTACAAATATACTACCTAAACAACTAATAATGTGATAACTAGCTAAAATGTTCATAACATTCCCCACTTAGTGCAAAAATGAGGAATACATTATATTATACTGCAACTCTCACCAAACTTGAATAATGGTTTTTCCCTCATCTAACCACAAACCTATAAACATTAGATGGTTTTACACTTAGTTTACCAAAAACCTACAAATAAAGGATGGTTTTACACTTGGTATACCAATAGCCTAAAAATAAAGGATGGTTTTACACTCAGTTTACCACCAACTTACAAACAACATATGATTTTGCATGTGGTTAAACAACAACCAATAAACATGATGTTACAACACACTTTTATCCTTCAGCACTATCTTACCTCAAGGGTTTACATAATAAATCTTGATCACTTATTAAAATGATTGAACAAGCATGTTCTTCTTTTCTTATTTGTAAAAATAAAAAATATGTACAAACATGCCACTAAAACACTATGTAGCCTCGTCACTGGTGGTTGATGAGAGGATGTTATTTATCCTCCAGTATCCTATGTCCTCCATCCTCCTAAAAGTGAAGTTATTTACTCAGCACATGTGTTGATGAAGCTTAATTATATGATGATTTTGAGGTGAAACCACCCCCTCCCCCACAATATGGATGTCATGTACAAGTGAAAATGCATCTGTGAGGTAAATATTTTTATATTTTACAATTTTTGACAGTGACTCTATATGACACCTGAGCTTAAATGACTTTGAATTTTTCAACATATAGAAACTTTGAATTTTTGACTCGACTCTTTTGACATATTAAATCAACATCTTAAACTTGACTCAAATATTTTGAATTTTTAACTTTTGACTCTTAAAAAAATTGACATACTTTAACAATGATTCCTTTAACAAATTAAAACCATGACTAATATAAAATCCTACCATATGATAACTCAAAACTAATTTGACATGATATATAAAGACTCTATTTTGATGATAAAAACCAACTTGTGTTAATAATCTTAACACTAATGACTCTTAGACACAAGAATTATTAACCTAATATCTAAAGAGAATACCACTTTTTAGACAACATTAAACTATAGAAAGGATAATGAACCATATAATGAATGCCCAAAAAATTAAAACATAAATATAAAATTTAATATTTAACCTAAAACTATCAACGGTCCAAAATGGTTAGCTAATTTAGTCGTTGAGAAAGGCTCAATTTATGACCTTTTCACATTATGTACGACATGCACGGATTTAAGGAACTTGAGTTGAGCTTGATAACATGGTATGTAGTTGACAGTAATTCAATGCTAAGAAATTTGATCATGATGTAGCTCTATTGGTATTGTTGATGTTGACTAATTCACCTCACTGAATTACCCTTTGAAAGTTATGAATTCACTCGATTATTCATCTAAATTAATGAATTTTGAAGTGATGTAAGTTTTATAGACTATCATGGGGAATGACTTATCAAGGAGCTGAGTCAATGCAAAAACTAGGTATACTTATCTATAGAGAAAAGGATTCCAATGCAAATTTTGTGTATATTTGTCATAAATACCAAGAATACAATTACTATACAAAGTAATTTTGGACAATGCATTGGTTGATTTTGCGGATATGAAGAAACTCAAAAAATTGAGGTACAAATCTATGTAGGACATGAACAAGAGATGGAATGTTTTTAATTTAAATAGATTGATTGCATACATATGCTACTGGTTCTCCTTCTAAATAAATAATATATTAATTATTGATGAAAATAAAAACACCAAAAAATGTTGCAATACACTTCTCTAATCATGAACCAAATGCAAAAAGAGAGCACCAAAATATAGTCTGAGCATAGAATAGATATTTAAGACTGTATGCACACAAGCACAATCTTTGGTGGTAGAAAGTCTTTGGAAATAGAAAATAAATGTAGTAACAAAACATTAAATGATATATCTAATTAGATATGTGTATAATAAACAATGTTGCATTGGTTTAATCACTAGATTTCTAATCCTAATAGTGCAATTAATGCATCAAACCAAGATGGATATAAATAATAGATGAATTCATTTACAATCTTATATGGTTTTGGCTACATATGAATTGACAAAAATAATGTCTATGAGGTTTGACCATGCATTTAAATATAATATTGTATAAACCACACTGAAATAGAATCCCAAATCACTTACATGATGAACCTTTGAAAATTTTCATATATATGATAGCTAAAAAAAATAAAAAATAGATCGACCACTTAAGACCATAAACGATCTCAAAATTTATGAACAGTATTTAATCACATCTCTTTTGCTTGAATAGACTTTGATGGCTAATGACTCGTGACTAAATAAATCTGATAGCATATATTCTTTTTGGTTTAGATTACATTAACTAAACACCAAATAATCAACTCACATAGAAAATAATATATTTTTAAATTATATTTTATTCAGGATAATATTTCTTCATAGGAGATTACAATATATAGGAGAGATTGATCCTCAAAATAAGGAATACTCAACTTTGATCTTTATCCTCTACAAATCTCTCTCTCTTTTTTTATCTTATCCCCTAATAAACTCTCACACACCTATCTAAATGAGTTGTATAACAACTCATTTACAGACATCTATCCTAATATCACAATATATTATTAATGATTTGTATGACAACTCATAATAATATTACAAATATACTACCTAAACAACTAATAATGTGATAACAAACTAGAATATTCCTAACACTCCCATCTTAGTGTGAATGTGAGGAAAACATTATCATATACTACAAATTTCACCAAACTTGAATAATGGTTTTTCACTCATCTAAGCACCAACCTAAAAACATCATATAGTTTTACACTTAGTTTACCAAAAACCTATAAACAAAATATGATTTTACACTTGGTTTACCAACAACCTACAAATAAAATATGGTTTTACACTCGGTTTACCACCAACTTACAAACAACATATAGTTTCACATGTGGTTAACCAACAACCAATAAACATGATGCTACAACACACTTTTATCCCTCATCACTATCTTACCTCAATGGTTTACATAATAAATCTTTCTCACCTATTACAATACTTGAACAACCATGCTCTTCTGTTCTTATTTGTAAAAAGTAAAAATATGTACAAACATGCCACTAAAGCACTGTGTAGCTTCATCACTAGTGGCTAATGAGATGATATTATTTATCCTCCAGCATCCTATGTCCTCCATCCTCCTAAAAGTGAAGTTTCTTACTCAACACATGTGTTGATGAACCTTAATTAGATGATGATTTTCAAGAGAACCCAACCACAATATGGATATCATGTACAAGTGAAAATTCATTCACGAGACAAATATTTTTATATTTTATAATTTTTGACAATGACTCTATATCACCCTTGAGCCTAAATGACTTTGAATTTTTCAACATATATACACTTTGAATTTTTTGACTTGACTCTTTTGACATATTAAATTAACATCTTGAACTTGACTCAAATATTTTGAATTTTTAACTTTTAACTCTAAAGTTTTTTGACATACATTAAAAATGACTCCTTTAACAAATTAAACCCATGACTGATATAAAATCCTACCATATGACAAATAAAAACTAATTTTAAATGATATAAAAAGACTCTATTTTGATGATAACAACCAATTTGTGTTAATAATCTTAACACTGATGACTCTTACACACAAGAATTATTGACCTAATATCTAAAGAGAATACCACTTTTTAGACAACATTAAACTATAGAAAGGACAATGAATCATATAATGAATTCCCAAAAAAATTAAAACATAAAATTTAATACTTCCCATAAAACTATCAGTGGTCCAAAATGGTCAGCTAATTTATTGGCCGAGAAAGGCTCAAACTATGACCTTTTCACATTATGTACTACATGCATGAATTTGAGCAACTTGAGTTGAGCTTGATAACATGGTATGTAGTTGACAGTAATTCAATGCCAGGAAAGTTGATCATGATGTATCTCTATTGGTAGTATTGATTTTGACTGATTCACCTCACTGAATTACCCTTCAAAAGTTCTAAATTCACTCAATTATTCCTCTAAATTCATGAAGTTTGAAGTGTTGTAAGTTTCATAGACTATCATGGTGAATGACTTATCGAGGAGTTGAGCCAATGCACAAACTAGGTATACTTATCTATAGAGAAAAGGATTTTAATGGAAATTTGGTGTCTATTTGGCACAAATACCAAGAATGCAATCACTATGCAAAGCAATTTTGGACAATATACTGGTCAATTTTATCGATATGAAGAAACTCAAAAAATTGAGGCACAGATCTATGTAGGACATGAACAAGAGATGGAATGTTTTTTATTTAGATATATTAATTGCATGCATATGCTACTGATTCTCCTAAATAATATTAATTATGGATGAGAATAAAATCACCAAAAAATGTTGCAATATACTTCTCTAATCAAGAACCAAATGCAATTAGAGAGCACCAAAATACAGTCTGAGCATAGAATATATCTTCAAGACTGGATGCACACAAGCACAATATTTAGTGGTAGAAAGTATTTGGAAATAGAAAAGCAATTTAGAAATAAAAATTTCAATGATAGATCTGATTAGATATGCATACAAGAAACAATGTTGCATTGATTTAATCACTGTATTTCAAATCCTAACAGTGCATTTAATGCATCAAACCAAGATGGATATAAATCATAGATGAATTCACTTACAAGCTTATATGGTTTTGACTACATATGAATTGAAAAAAATCATATATATGAGGTTTGACCAGGTATATAAATATAATCTTATATAGACCACACTGAAATAGAATCCCAAATCACTTACATTATGAACCTTTGAAAACTTTCATATATATGGCAGCTAAAAAAAAAAAAAAAAGATTGACCACTTAAGACCATAAACGATCTCAAAATTTATGAACAATATTTAATCACATCACTTTTGCTTGAACAAACTCTGATGGCTAATGACTCGTGACTAAATAAATATGTTACCATATATTCCTTTTGGTTTAGATTAAATTAACTAAACACCAAATAATCAACTCACATAGAAAATAATATATTTTTATAATATATTTTATTTAGGATATTATTTCTTCATAGGAGATTACAATATATAGGAGAGATTGATCCTCAAAATAAGGAGTCAACTTTGATATTTATCCTCTACAAATCTATCTCTCTTGTTTTCATCTTCTCCCCTAATAAAATCTCACACACCTATCTACATGAGTTGTATAACAACTCACTTACAGACATCTATCCTAATATCACAATATATTATTAATGATTTGTATGACAACTCATAATAATATTTCAAATATACTACCTAAACTACTAATAATGTGATAACTAACTAGAATATTCCTAATAATCCCCTCTTAGCGTGAACGTGAGGAATACATTATCATATACTACAAATCTCACCAAACTCGAATAATGGTTTTTCACTCATCTAACCACCAACCTAAAAACACCATATAGTTTTATACTTAGTTTACCAAAAACCTACAAACAAAATATGATTTTACACTTGGTTTACCATCTTCCTACAAATAAAAGATGGTTTTACACTTGGTTTACCACCAACTTACAAACAACATATGGTTTGACATGTGGTTAACCAACAACCAATAAACATGATGTTACAACACACTTTTATCCCTCATCACTATCTTACCTCAATGGTTTACATAATAAATCTTGCTCACCTATTACAATACTTGAACAAGCATGCTCTTCTGTTCTTATTTGTAAAAAGTAAAAATATGTACAAACATGCCACTAAAGCACTGTGTAGCTTCATCACTAGTGGCTGACGAGATGATATTATTTATCTCCAGCATCTTATGTCCTCCATCCTCCTAAAAGTGAAGTTTCTTACTCAACACATGTGTCGATGAAGCTTAATTATATGATGATTTTCAAGAGAACCCCACCATAATATGGATATCACGTACAAGTGAAAATTCATTCACGAGGTAAATAGTTTTATATTTTATAATTTTTGGCAATGACTCTATATCACCCCTGAGCCTAAATGACTTTGAATTTTTCAACATATAGACACTTTGAATTTTTTGACTTGACTCTTTTGACATATTAAATCAACATCTTGAACTTGAATTAAATATTTTGAATTTTTAACTTTTGACTCTATTTTTTTTTTACATACTTTAAAAATGACTCCTTTAACAATTTAAACCCATGATTGATATAAAATCCTACCATATGACAACTAAAAACTAATTTTAAATGATATAAAAAGACTCTATTTCAATGATAACAACCAATTTGTGTTAATAATCTTAACACTGATGACTCTTACACACAAGAATTATTAACCTAATATCTAAAGAGAATACCACTTTTTAGACAACATTAAACTATAGAAAGGACAATGAATCACATAATGAATTCCCAAAAAAATTAAAACATAAAATTTAATACTTCCCATAAAACTATCAGTGGTCCAAAATGGTCAGCTAATTTATTGGCCGAGAAAGGCTCAAACTATGACCTTTTCACATTATGTACTACATGCATGAATTTGATGAACTTGAGTTGAGCTTGATAACATGGTGTAGTTCATAGTAATTCAATGCCAAGAAAGTTGATCATGATGTATCTCTATTGGTAGTGTTGATGTTGACTGATTCACCTCACTGAATTACCCTTCAAAAGTTCTAAATTCACTCAATTATTCCTCTAAATTCATGAAGTTTGAAGTGTTTTAAGTTTCATAGACTATCATGGTGAATGACTTATCGAGGAGCTGAGTCAATGCACAAACTAGGTATACTTATCTACAGAGAAAAGGATTCCAATGAAAATATGGTGTCTATTTGGCAAAAATACCAAGAATGCAACACTATGCAAAGCAATTTTGGACAATATATTGGTCAATATTATTGATATGAAGAAACTCAAAAAATTGAGGCACAGATCTATGTAGGACATGAACAAGAGATGGAATGTTTTTTATTTAGATATATTAATTGCATTCATATGCTACTGATTCTCCATCTAAATAATATTAATTATGGATGAGAATAAAATCACCAAAAAATGTTGCAATATACTTCTCTAATCAAGAACCAAATGCAATTAGAGAGCACCAAAATACAGTCTGAGCATAAAATAGATCTTCAAGACTGGATGCATACAACCACAATCTTTGGTGGTAGAAAGTATTTGGAAATAGAAAATCAATTTAGCAATAAAAATTGCAATGATAGATCTGATTAGATATGCATACAAGAAATAATGTTGCATTGATTTAGTCACTATATTTCTAATCCTAACAGTGCAGTTAACGCATCAAACCAAGATGGATATAAATAATGGATGAATTCACTTACAAGCTTATATGGTTTTGACTACATATGAATTCAAAAAAATCATATATATGAGGTTTGAACAGGTATTTAAATATAATCTTATATAGACCACACTAAAATAGAATCCCAAATCACTTACATGATGAACCTTGGAAAACTTTCATATATATGACATCTAAAAAAAAAGAAAAAATAGATCGACCACTTAAGACCATAAACAATCTCAAAATATATGAACAATATTTAATCACATCTCTTTTCATTGAATAGACTATGATGGCTAATGACTCATGAATAAATAAATCTGATAACATATATTCCTTTTGGTTTAGATTAAATTAACTAAACACCATATAATCAACTCACATAGAAAATAATATATTTTTAAAATATATTTTATTTGGGATATTATTTCTTCATAGGAGATTACAATATATAGGAGAGATTGATCCTCAAAATAAGGAGTCAACTTTGATCTTTATCCTCTACAAATCTCTCTCTTGTTTTTATCTTATCCCCTAATAAACTCTCACACACCTATCTACATGAGTTGTATAACAACTCACTTACAGACATCTGTCCTAACATCACAATATATTATTAATGATTTGTATGACAACTCATAATAATATTGAAAATATACTACCTAAACAACTAATAATGTGATAACTAATTATTCCTAACATTCCTTTCTTGGCACGAATGTGAGGAATACATTATCATATACTACAAATCTCACCAAACTCGAATAATGATTTTTCACTCATCTAATCACCAACCTAAAAACATCAACTAGTTTTACACTTAGTTTACCAAAAACCTACAAACAAAATATGATTTTACACTTGGTTTACCAACAACCTACAAATAAAATATGGTTTTCCATTCGGTTTACCACCAAATTACAAATAACATATAGTTTGACATGTGGTTAACCAACAACCACTAAACATGATGTTACAACACACTTTTATCCCTCATCACTATCTTACCTCAATGGTTTACATAATAAATCTTTCTCACTTATTACAATACTTGAACAAGCATGTTCTTCTGTTCTTATTTGTAAAAATTAAAAATATGTAAAAACATGCCACTACATCACTGTGTAGCTTCATCACTAGTGGCTGATGAGATGATATTATTTATCCTCCAGCATCCTATGTCCTCCATCCTCCTAAAATTGAAGTTCCTTACTCAACACATGTGTCGATGAAGCTTAATTAGATGATGATTTTCAAGAGCACCCCACCACAATATGGATACCACGTACAAGTGAAAATGCATTCACGAGGCAAATATTTTTATATTTTATAATTTTTGACAATGACTCTATATCACCCCTGAGCCTAAATGACTTTGAATTTTTCAACATATAGACACTTTGAATTTTTTGACTTGACTCTTTTGACATATTTAATCAACATCTTGAATTTGACTCAAATATTTTGAATTTTTAACTTTTGACTCTAAAGTTTTTTGACATACTTTAAAAATGACTCCTTTAACAAATAAACCCCATGACTAATATAAAATCCTACCATATGACAACTCAAAGCTAATTTGACATGATATAAAAAGACTCTATTTCAATGATAACAACCAATTTGTGTTAATAATCTTAACACTGATGACTCTTACACACAAGAATTATTAACCTAATATCTAAAGATAATACTGCTTTTTAGACAACATTAAAATATAGAAAGGACAATGAACCATATAATGAATTCCCAAAAAAATTAAAACATAAAATTTAATACTTACCATAAAACTATCAGTGGTCCAAAATGGTCAGCTAATTTATTGGCTGAGAAAGGCTCAAACTATGACCTTTTCACATTATGTACTACATGCATGAATTTGAGCAACTTGAGTTGAGCTTGATAACATGGTATGTAGTTGACAATAATTCAATGCTAGGAAAGTTGATCATGATGTATCTCTATTGGTAGTGTTGATGTTGACTGATTCACCTCTCTAAATTACCCTTCAAAAGTTTTAAATTCACTCAATTATTCCTCTAAATTCATGAAGTTTGAAGTTTTGTAAGTTTCATAGACTGTCATGGTGAATGACTTATCGAGGAGCTGAGTTGATGCACAAACTAGGTATACTTATCTATAGATAAAATGATTCCAATTTAAATTTGGTGTCTATTTGGCACAAATACCTAGAATTAAATCACTATGCAAAGCAATTTTGGACAATATATTGGTCAATTTTATCGATATGAAGAAACTCAAAAAATTGAGGCACATATCTATGTAGGACATGAACAAGAGATGGAATGTTTTTTATTTAGATATATTAATTGCATGCATATGCTACTGATTATCCTAAATAATATTAATTATGGATGAGAATAAAATCACCAAAAAATGTTGAAATATACTTCTCTAATCAAGAACCAAAAGCAATTAGAGAGCACCAAAATACAGTCTGAGCATAGAATATATCTTCAAGACTAGATGCACACAAGCACAATCTTTAGTGGTAGAAAGTATTTGGAAATAGAAAATTAATTTAGCAATAAAAATTTTAATGATAGATCTGATTAGATATGCATACAAGAAATAATGTTTCATTGATTTAATCACTGTATTTCTAATCCTAATAGTGCAGTTAATGCATCAAACCAAGATGGATATAAATAATAGATGAATTCACTTACAAGCTTATATGGTTTTGACTACATATGAATTGAAAAAAATCATATATATGAGGTTCGACCAGGTATTTAAATATAATCTTATACAGACCACACTGAAATAGAATCCCAAGTCACTTACATTATGAACCTTTGAAAACTTTCATATATATGACAGCTAAAAAAAAAGAAAAAATAGATCGACCAGTTAAGACCATAAATGACCTCAAAATTTATGAACAGTATTTAATCACATCTCTTTTGCTTGAACAAACTCTGATGGCTAATGACTCGTGAATAAATAAATCTGTTACCATATATTCTTTTTGGTTTAGATTAAATTAACTAAACACCAAATAATCAACTCACATAGAAAATAATATATTTTATTAAAGATATTATTTCTTCATAAGAGATTACAATATATAGGAGAGATTGATCATCAAAATAAGTAGTCAACTTTGATCTTTATCCTCTACAAATCTATCTCTCTTGTTTTTATCTTCTCCCCTAATAAACTCTCACACACCTATCTACATGAGTTGTATAACAACTCACTTATAGACATCTATCCTAATATCACAATATATTATTAATGATTTCTATGACAACTCATAATAATATTGCAAATATACTACCTAAACAACTAATAATGTGATAACTAACTAGAATATTCCTAACATTCCCCTCTTAGCGTGAACATGAGGAATACATTATCATATACTACAAATCTCACCAAACTCAAATAATGGTTTTTGACACTTTTAACCACCAACCTAAAAACATTAGAGAGTTTTACAGTTAGTTTACCAAAAGCCTACAAACAAAATATGATTTTACACTTGTTTTACCATCAACCTACAAATAAAATATGGTTTTACACTCAGTTTACCACCAACTTAAAAACAACATATGGTTTGACATGTGGTTAACCAACAACCAATAAACATGATGTTACAACACACTTTTATCCCTCATCACTATCTTACCTCAATGGTTTACATAATAAATCTTGCTTACTTATTACAATACTTGAACAAGCATGTTCTTCTATTCTTATTTGTAAAAATTAAAAATATGTACAAACATGCCACTAAAGCACTATGTAGCTTCATCACTAGTGGCTGATGAGATGATATTATTTATCCTCCAGCATCTTATGTCCTCCATCCTCCTAAAAGTGAAGTTTCTTACTCAACACATGTGTCGATGAAGCTTAATTATATGATGATTTTCAAGAGAACCCCACCATAATATGGATATCACGTACAAGTGAAAATGCATTCACAAGGAAAATATTTTTATATTTTATAATTTTTGACAATGACTCTATATCACCCCTGAGCCTAGATGACTTTTAATTTTTCAACATATAGACACTTTGAATTTTTTGACTTGACTCTTTTGACATATTAAATCAACATCTTGAACTTGACTCAAATATTTTGAATTTTTAACTTTTGACTCTAAATTTTTTTGACATACTTTAAAAATGACTCCTTTAACAAATTAAAACCATGACTAATATAAAATCCTACCATATGACAGCTCATAAATAATTTGAAATGATATAAAAAGACTCTATTTTGATGATAAAAACTAATTTGTGTTAATAATCTTAACACTGATGACTCTTACACATGATAATTATTAACCTAATATCTAAAGAGAATACCACTTTTTAGACAACATTAAACTATAGAAAGGATAGTGAACCATATAATGAATTCCCAAAAAAATTAAAACATAAACATAAAATGGAATACTTAACCTAAAGCTATTAGTTGTCCAAAATGGTTAGCTAATTTAGTGGCTGAGAAAGGCTCAAACTATGACCTTTTCACATTATGTACTACATGCACGAATTTGATGAACTTGAGTTGAGCTTGATAACATGGTGTAGTTAACAGTAATTCAATGCCAAGAAAGTTGATCATGATGTAGCTCTATTGGTAGTGTTGATGTTGACTGATTCACCTCACTGAATTGCCCTTCAAAATTTCTAAATTCACTCAATTATTCCTCTAAATTCATGAAGTTTGAAGTTATGTAAGTTTCATAGACTATCATGGGGAATGATTTATCGAGGAGCTGAGTCAATGCACAAACTAGGTATACGTATCTATAGACAAAAAGATTCCAATGCAAATTTGGTGTATATTTGGCATAAATACCAAGAATGTAATCACTATGCAAAGTAATTTTGGATAATATATTGGTCAAATTTACCAATATGAAGAAACTCAAAAAATTGAGGCAAAGATCTATGTAGGACATGAACAAGAGATGGAATTTTTTTTATTTAGATATATTTATTGCATACATATGCTATTGGTTCTCCTTCTTAATTAAGAATATATTAATTATGGATGAGAATAAAATGAATAGAAAATGTTACAATATACTTCTCTAATCAAGAACCAAATATAAAAAGAGAGCACCAAAATACAGTCTGAGCATAGAATAGATCTTCAATATTGGATGCACACAAGCACAATCTTTAGTGGTAGAAAGTATTTGGAAATAGAAAAGCAATTTAGAAATAAAACTTTCAATGATAGATTTGATTAGATATGCGTACAAGAAATAATGTTGCATTGATTTAACCACTATATTTCTAATCCTAATAGTGTAGTTAATGCATCAAACCAAGATGGATATAAATAATAGATGAATTCACTTACAAGCTTATATGGTTTTGACTACATATGAATTGAAAAAAATCATGTATATGAGGTTTGAACATGTATTTAAATATAATATTATACAAACCACACTAAAATGGAATCCCAAATCACTTACATGATGAACCTTTAAAAACTTTCATATAAATGACAACTAAAAAAAAGACAAAATAGATCAACCACTTAAGACCATAAACGATCTCAAAATTTATGAACAATATTCAATCACGTCTCTTTTGCTTGAACAGACTATGATGGCTAATGATTTGTGACTAAATGGATCTGATATTAGATATTCTTTTCATTTTAGATTAAATTAACTAAACACCAAATAATCAACTCACATAGCAAATAATATATTTTATTTAGGATATTATTTCTTCATAAGAGATTATAATATATAGCAGAGATCGATCCTTAAAATAAGAAATCAACTTGGATCTTTATCCTCTACAAATCTCTCTCTTGTTTCTATCTTATCCACTAATAAACTATCACACACCTATCTACATGAGTTGTATAACAACTCACTTATAGACATCTATCCTAATATCACAATATATTATTAATGAGTTGTATGACAGCTCATAATAATATTACAAATATACTACCTAAAAAACTAATAATGGGATAACTAAAATGTTCTTAACATTCCCCTCTTAGCATGAACATGAGCAATACATTATCCTATACTACAACTCTCACCAAACTCGAATAATGGTTTTTCACTTATCTAACCACCAACCTAAAAACATCATATGATTTTACACTTAGTTTACCAAAAACCTACAAACAAAATAAGATTTTACACTTGGTTTACCAACAACCTACAAACAAAGGATGGTTTTACACTTAGTTTACCACCAAATTACAAACAACATATGGTTTTACATGCGGTTAACCAACAACCAATAAACATGATTTTACAACACACTTTTATCCCTCATCACTATCTTACCTCAATGGTTTACATAATAAATCTTGCTCACTTATTACAATACTTGAACAAGCATGTTCTTTTATTCTTATTTGTAAAAATTAAAATATGTACAAACATGCCACTAAAACACTATGTAGCCTCACCACTAGTGGCTGACAAGAGGATATTATTTATCCTCTAATGTCCTATGTCCACCATCCTCCTAAAAGTGAATTTTCTTACTCAACACATGTGTCGATGAAGCTTAATCATATGATTATTTTTAGGAGAACCCCACCATAATATAGATATCACGTATAAGTGAAAATGCATTCACGAGGCAAATATTTTCATATTTTATAATTTTTGACAATGACTCTATATGACACCTGAGCCTAAATGACTTTGACTTTTTCAACATATAGATACATTGAAATTTTTGACTTGACTCTTTTGACATATCAAATCAACATCTTTAAATTGACTCAAATATTTTAAGTTTTTAACTTTTGACTCTAAAATTTTTGGACATACTTTAAAAATTACTCCTTTAACAAATTAAAACCATGACTAATATAAAATCCTACCATATGACAACTCAAAACTAATTTGAAATGATATAAAAAGACTCTATTTTGGTGATAACAACCAATTTGTTTTAATAATCTTAACACAGATGAATCTTACACATAAGAATTATTAACCCAATATCTAAAGAGAATACCACTTTTTAGACAACATTAAACTATAGTAAGGACAATGAACCATATAATGAATTCCCAAAAAAATTAAAACATAAACATAAAATTTAATACTTATCATAAAACTATCAGTGGTCCAAAATGGTCAACTAATTTAGTGGTCGATAAAGGCTCAAACTATGACCTTTTCACATTATGTACTACTTGCACGAATTTGAGGAACTTGAGTTGAGCTTGATAACATGGTATGTAGTTGACAGTAATTTGATGCCAAGAAAGTTGATCATGATATAGCTCTATTGGTAGTGTTGATCTTGACTGATTCACCTCATTGAATTGCCCTTTGAAAATTCTAAATTGACTCAATTATTACTCTAAATTCATGAAGTTTGAAGTGTTGAAAGTTTCATAGACTATCATGGGAAATGACTTATCAAGGAGCTGAGTCAATGCATAAACTAGGTATACTTATCTATAGAGAAAAGGATTCCAATGCAAATTTGGCATATATTTGGCATAAATACCAAGAATCAAAGCACTATGCAAAGTAATTTTGGACAATATATTGGTCGAATTTACCAATATGAAGAAACTCAAAAAATTGAGGCACAGATCTATGTAGGACATGAACAAGAGATGGAATGTTTTTTATTTAGATATATTAATTGCATGCATATGCTACTGATTCTCCTAAATAATATTAATTATGGATGAGAATAAAACCAAAAAAAATGTTGCAATATACTTCTCTAATCAAGAACCAAATGCAAAAAGAGAGCACCAAAATACAGCCTAAGCATAGAGTAGATATTCAAGACTAGATGCACACAAGCACAATCTTTGGTGGTAAAAAGTATTTTGAAATAGAAAAGAAATATAACAAAAAAACTTTCAATGATAGATCTGATTAGATATGCATACAATAAACAATGTTGCATTGATTTAATCATTGTATTTATAATCCTAACAATTCAGTTAATGCATTAAACTAAGATGGATATAAATTATAGATGAATTCACTTACAAGATTATATGGTTTTGACTACATATGAATTGAAAAAAATCATGTATATGAGGTTTGACTAGGTATTTAAATATAATCTTATACAAACCACACTTAAATAGAATCCCAAATCACTTACATGATGAACCTTTGAAAATTTTCATATATATGACAGCTAAAAAAGAGACATAATAGATTGACCACTTAAGACCATAAATGATCTCAAAATTTATGAATAGTATTTAATCACATCTCTTTTTCTTGAACAAACTATGATGGCTAATGACTCGTGACTAAATGGATCTGATACTAGATATTCTTTTTGTTTTAGATTAAATTAACTGAACTCCAAATAATCAACTCACATAGCAAATAATATATTTTTAAAATATATTTTATTCAAGATATTATTTATTCATAGGAGATTACAATATATAGGAGAGATTGATCCTCAAAATAAGGAATTAACTTTGATCTTTATCCACTATAAATCTCTCTCTCTTGTTTCTATCTTATCTTGTAATAAACTCTCACACACCTATCTACATGAGTTGTATAACAACTCACTTACATACATCTATCTTAATATCACAATATATTATTAATGAGTTATAAGACAACTCATAATAATATTAAAAATATACTACCTAAAAAACTAATAATGTGATAACTAACTAAAATGTTCTTAACATTCCCGTCTTAGTGCGAACATGAGGAATAATTATCCTATACTACAACTCTCATCAAATTTGAATAATGGTTTTTCAATCATCTAACCACCAACCTACAAACATCATATGGTTTTACACTCAGTTTACGAACAACCTACAAACAAAATATGGTTTTACACTTGGTTTACCAAAAATCTACAAACAAAGGATGGTTTTCCACTCGGTTTACCACCAACTTACAAAAAACATATGGTTTTACATGTGGTTAACCAACAACCAATAAACATGATGTTACAACACACTTTTATCCCTCATCACTATCTTACCTCAAGGGTTTACATAATTAATCTTTCTCACTTATTACAATACTTGAACAAGCATGCTCTTCTATTTTTATTTTTAAAAAGTAAAAATATGTACAAACATGCCACTAAAACACTATGTAGCCTCATCACTAGTGGTTGATAAGAGGATGTTATTTATCCTCTAGCATCTTGTGTCCTCCATCCTCCTAAAATTTAAGTTTCTTACTTAGTACATGTGTCAATGAAACTTAATTATATGATGATTTTGAGGAGAAACCCCCCCCCCCCCCCCCAATAATCTGGATGTCACGTACAAGTGAAAATGCATCTCTGAGGTAAATATTTTTATATTTTATAATTTTTGACAATGACTCTTTATGACACCTGAGCCTAAATGACTTCAAATTTTTCAACATATAAACACTTTGAATTTTTTGACTTGACACTTTTGACATATTAAATCAACATCTTGAACTTGACTCGAATATTTTGAATTTTTAACTTTTGACTCTAAATTTTTTTGACATACTTTAAAAATGACTCCTTTAACAAATTAAAACAATGACTGATATAAAATCCTACCATATGAAAATTCAAAACTAATTTGACATGATATAGAAAGACTTTATTTTGATGATAACATCCAACTTGTGTTAATAATCTTAACACTAATGACTCTTAGACACAAAATTATTAACCTAATATCTAAAGAGAATACCACTTTTTAGACAACATTAAACTATAGAAAGGACAACAAACCATATAATGAATTCCCAAAAAAACTAAAACGTAAACATAAAATATAATACTTAACCTCAAACTATCATTTTTCCAAAACGGTTAACAAATTTTGTGGCTAAGAAAGACTGAAACTATGACATTTTCACATTATGTACTACATGCATGGATTTGAGGAATTTGAGTTGAACTTGATAACATGGTATGTAGTTGATAGTAATTCAATGCCAAGAAATTTGATCATGATGTAGTTCTATTAGTAGTGTTTGTGTTCACTAATTCACCTCACTGAATTGCCCTTTGAAAGTTTTGAATTCACTCAATTATTCCTCTAAATTCATGAAGTTTGAAGTACTATAAGTTTCATAGACTATCATGGGGAATGACTTGTCAAGGAGCTAAGTTGATGCACAAACTAGGTATACTTATCTATAGAGAAAAGGATTCCAATGCAAATTTGGTTTATATTTGGCACAAATACTAAGAATGCAATCACTATGCAAAGTTATTTTGGATAATACATTGGTCAATTTTGTTGATATGAAAAAACTCAAAAAATTGAGGCACATATATATGTAGGACATGAACAAGAGATGGAATGTTTTTTATTTAGATAGTTTTATTTCATACATATGCTACTAGTTCTCCTTCTAAATAAAGAGTCTCTTAATTATTTATGAGAATAAAATCACCATAAAATTTTTCAATATACTTCTCTAATCAAGAACCAAATGTAAAAATAGAGCACCAAAATATAATCTGAGCATAGAATATATCTTCAAGACTGGATGCACACAATCACAATATTTGGTGGTAGATAGTCTTCAAAAATAGGAAATCAATGTAGCAATAAAAATTTCAGTGATATATTTGATTAGATATGCGTACAAGAAATAATGTTGCATTTATTTAATCACTACATTTCTAATCCTAACAATGCAGTTAATGCATCAAACCAGGATGGATATAAATAATAGATGAATTCACTTACAGGCTTATATGGTTTTGACTACATATGAATTGAAAAAAATCATGTATATGAGGTTTAAAAAAGCATTTAAATATAATCTTGTACAAACCACACTGAAATAGAATCCCAAATCACTTGCATGATGAGCCTTTGAAAACTTTCATATCTATGATAGCTAAAAAAAGGACAAAATAGCCTTACCACTTAAGACCATAAATGATCAAAAAAATTATGAATAGTATTTAATCACATCTCTTTTTCTTTAATAGACTCTAATGGCTAATGACTCATGACTAAATGGATCTAATACCAGATATTCTTGTTGTTTTAGATTAAATTAACTAAACATCGAATAATCAACTCACATAGAAAATAATATATTTCTAAAATATATTTTATTCAAGATATTATATATTCATAAGATATTACAATATATAGGAGAGATTGATCCTCAAAATAAGGAGTCAACTTTGATCCTTATGCTCTCTCTCTCTCTCTCTCTCTCTCTCTCTCTCTCTCTCTCTCTCTCTCTCTCTCTCTCTCTCTCTCTCTCTCTCTCTCTCTCTCTCTCTTGTTTCTATCTTATCCCCTAATAAACTCTCACACACCTATCTACATGAGTTGTATAACAACTCACTTATATACATCTATCCTAATATAAAAATATATTATTAATGAGTTATATGAAAAATCATAATAATATTATAAATATACTACCTAAAAAATTAATAATTTGATCACTAACTAAAATGTTCCTAACAACACCCTCTTAGTGCGAACATGAGGAATACATTATCTTATACTGCAATTCTCACCAAACTCAAATAATGGTTTTTCACTCATCTAAACACTAACCTACAAACATCATATGGTTTTACACTTAGTTTACCAAAAACCTACAAATAAAGGATGATTTTACACTCAGTTTACTAACAACCTGCAAACAAAATATGGTTTTACACTCGCTTTACCACCAACTTACAAACAACATATGGTTTTACATGTGGTTAACTAACAACCAATAAACATGATGTTACAACACATTTTTATCCCTCATCACTATCTTACCTCAAGGTTTTACATAACAAATCTTGCTCACTTATTATAATACTTGAACAAGTATGTTCTTCTATTCTTATTTATAAAAAGTAAAAATATGTACAAACATGCCACTAAAACACCATGTAGCCTTGTCACTAGTAGCTGATGAGAGGATGTTGTTTATCTTTTGTCATCCTTTGTCCTCCATCCCCCTGAAAGTGAAGTTGCTTACTTAGTACATTTGTCAATGAAGCTTAATTATATGATGATTTTGAGGAGAAACCCCCACAATTTGGATGTCACGTACAAGTGAAAATGCATCTGTGAGGCAAATATTTTTATATTTTACAATTTTTGACAATGACTCTATATGACACCTGAGCCTAAATGACTTTGAATTTTTCAACATATATACACTTTGAATTTTTTGACTTGACTCTTTTGACATATTAAATCAACATCTTGAACTTGATTCAAATATTTTGAATTTTTAACTTTTGACTCTAAATTTTTTTGACATACTTTAAAAATGACTCCTTTAACAAATTAAAACCATGACTAATATAAAATCATACCATATGACAATTCAAAACTAATTTAACATGATATATAAAGACTCTATTTTGATTATAACAACCAACTTGTGTTAATAATCTTAACACTAATGACTCTTAGACACAATAATTATTAACCTAATATCTAAAGAGAATACCAATTTTTAGACAACATTAAACTATAGAAAGGACAATGAACCATATAATGAATTCCCAAAAAAAATAAAACATAAACATAAACATAAAATTTAATACTTAACCTAAAACTATTAGTGGCCCAACATGGTTAGCAAATTTAGTGGCTGAGAAAGACTCAAACTATGACCTTTTCACATTATGTACTACATGCATGGATTTGAGGAACTTGAGTTGAGCTTGATAACATGGTATGTAGTTGATAGTAATTCAATGCTAAGAAATTTGATCATGATGTAGCTCTATTGGTAGTGTTGATGTTGAATGATTCACCTCACTGAATTTTCCTTTGAAAGTTCTAAATTCACTCAATTATTCCTCCAAATGCATGAAGTTTGAAGTGTTATAAGTTTCATAGACTTTCACGGGGAATGACTTGTTGAGGAGCTGAGTCTATGCATAAACTAGGTATACTTATCTATAGATAAAATGATTCCAATACAAATTTGGTGTATATTTGGCACAAATACCAAGAATATAATCACTAGGTAAATTGATTTTGGACAATACATTGGTCGGTTTTATCGATATGAAGAAACTCAAGAAATTGAGGCACATATCTATGTAGGACATGAACAAAAGATGGAATGTTTTTTATTTATATATATTGATTTCATATATATGCTACTAATTCTCCTTCTAAATAAAGAATCTCTTAATTATTGATGAGAATAAAATCACCAAAAAATATTGCAATATACTTCTCTAATCAAGAACCAAATTAAAAAAGAGAGTGCTAAAATACAGTCTAAGCATAAAATAGAACATCAAGATTGGATTCACACAAGTACAATCTTTGGTGTTAGACAGTCTTTGGAAATATAAAATAAATGTAGCAACAAAACTTTAAATGATAGATCTGATTAGATATGCATACAAGAAACAATATTTCATTGATTTAATCATTGCATTTATAATTCTAATAGCGCAGTTAATGCATCAAACCAAGATGGATATAAATAATAGATGAATTCACTTATAGGATTATATGGTTTTGGCTACATATGAATTGACAAAAATCATGTCTATGAGGTTTGACCAAGCATTTAAATATAATATTGTACAAACCACACTGAAATAGAATCCCAAATCACTTGCAAGATGAGCCTTTGAAAACTTTCATATATATGACAGATAAAAAAAAAGACAAAATAGATCGACCACTTAAGACCATAAATGATCTCAAAATTTATGAATAGTATTTAATCACATCTCTTTTTCTTGAATAGACTTTGATGGCTAATGAATCATGATTAAATGGATCTGATACCATATATTCTTTTTGGTTTAGATTAAATTAACTAAACATCGAATAATCAACTCACATAGCAAATAATATATTTCTAAAATATATTTTATTCTAGATATTATTTCTTCATAGGAGATTAAAATATATAGGAGATATTGATCCTCAAAATAAGGATTCAAATTTTATCCTTATCCTCTACAAATCTCTCTCTCTCTTGTTTCTATCTTATCCCCTAATAAACTCTCACACGCCTATCTACATGAGTTGTATAACAACTCACTTACATACATCTATCCTAATATCATAATATATTATTAATGAGTTGTATGATAACTCATAATAATATTACTAATATACTACCTAAAAATTTAATAATTTGAGCACTAACTAAAAATGTTTCTAACAACACTCTCTTAAGAAGAAACAATAATTTTTAGATGATCAGAATAAGAAGTGAAAGAATATAAAGTGGTGTTTAGTTTAAAAATCTATAATTCATTCCAATGAAGAATGCCATGCTATGAAAAATATATTTAAAAAACTTGAAGACTTGGGTACCATCACTTCAACATCAGAAAAATGTAAATAGATCATGGATTTTGAGCCTAGAACCATGGTGGGTACCATAAAGATCTCTAATACCCCTGTAGAAATAGAGGAAGTAGAAATATTGTTTTATTCTTAGATGTGTATCAATGCCCAACCATTACCCTTCATTTTTGAAAATGAAATTTAAAAGAACCTAATTTATCCTAAATTAGTTCATAGATTGAACATGTGACTAATACCTCACTCACAACCATATTCCATTAGATCATTTAGTTCGAGATCTGAGAAACATGTCACTTAGCAATTCCAAGTGGTATATAACATCAAGAATTTTAAAGATACAACACTTTATGACATCACTCCATTAGAGGTAGTGACATTCAATTGGTTTAACCATATCTTTATCATCGATATGTAGTATATGAATCAAATCATAGAAATATTGTCATAAATGTTGCTTTTATGAGATACTATATACCATAAGTAGTTCCAAAGTTATTTCTCATTAGCACTCAATAGTGTAAGAATATAGTTACATCTAGTAAGTTTTTTATGGTTTTCATGATAATATCTGAATGCAAGAGATTCCTTATAGCACCTATGGTTATCATAGTTCCTCCAACATCAATGTAGAAAGCCCCATTACAGCTTAAGTTGGAAGAGTATAAGGATGTGTTCCAATAACCAAAGGAAGTGCCTACACATTATGTGGTAAATCATAATATTGATATCATCCATATAATACCTCTTCCTAATTCTTATTTTTACTAGATATCATTTTTTTAGAATGAATAAATTAAGTGACATATCCATGAACTCATGGAAAAATGACATATCTGGCCCAGCTCATCACATTATGTCAACATAATTATGCTTGTGCCAAATAAGAATGGTACATGGAGATTCTATAATTATTATTGATAAATCAACAAGATCATTTTAAAAAACCACTATCCTCTTCTAAATTCACTAAAATCAACCTAAAGTCTGGGTATCACCAAATTTTTGTTAATCATGTAAATGTATGGAATATAGCCTTTAAGGCCAAAAAGGTTTTTTTGAATGGTTAGTTATGAAATTTATCTTCACCAATGCTCCAACCACATTCATGTATATGATGACTAATAATCTAATTCCATTTACTACTAAATTTTTTGTAGTCTTCCTTGATTACATATTAGTATTCAACAGAACATGGGATGAACATCTATGCCATATAGAGTAAGTGTTTGAAACTTTTTGGAAACACAAATTGTATGCAAACATGAAAAAATGTTTACTCACCATGTTTTAGATTCATTATTTAAGATACATTGTGGATTCACAAGGAGTGCATGTGGACTCAGCCAAGAATAAAGTCATCCAAAATTGGACATAGCCAAATAATCTCACATAACTTAGAAACTTTCTAAGATTGGAAAATTTCCACCATATATTTATAGTTGGTTTATCTCACATGACTTGGCCCCTGAACCAAGTGACCCAATGTGGCACCAAATCAAAATTAAAATTGACTATTACATAATAGAAAGCATTTAAGGAATATAAAAATAGGCTTTATTCCACACTAATACTTGCTTTGTCATACCTTTAGCAACCATTTGATCTTGAGATAGATACATCTAATTTTACAAATGGAGTAGTTCTCACTCAACATGGTCATCTAGTTGTTGACCATAATAAAACTTTCATAGCACTAGTAAGGAACTACCTAACATAATATCTTGAGATTTATGTTATTATTCAAGCATGTAAGCATTAGAAGAAATATATCTTGGTCAAGGATATTTTGATCTACACATATCATAATCAATTTTAGTTTTTATAGACATAGAAAAAGTTGTAGTAATATTGACATCAAAAATGGTCTTCTATCTAAACATTAATCATAAGAAGGGATGTGTAATTATAGTTATGAATTATTTAATCCACCCTATGATTCAAATTCTCCTTTTTGGACTTAACATATGTGTATATGAAGTCAACACATGATCAGAATTGTATCCATCTAATGTGGATTTTATAGATATCTATCAAGATTTGTTCTATAGTAATTTAGTTCCATATTTATAATTTTAGGATGGGATTTTATATCATCTTGGGAATTTATGTGTTCCACATGAGGTAGAGAGATAAAAATTAATATAGGAGGCTCATTTCAACAAGTTTATTGGACATTTTAGGGTTAAAAAGACCCTTGTGGTGTTGCAAAAGTATTTTTACTAGCCACATCTCAAGTCTAATGTCTCTAAATACATTAATTCATGTACCGTATGTGCCATAACCAAGATAGGAAACAAGAAACAAGTCTTATACACACTTCTATTGGTTTCAACAAGATTGTGGGAATTGGTTTCTATGTAATTCCTCTTAGGCTACCTATTACTAAGCATGGTAATGATTTCTTCTATATAGTAGTTAATATATTCTCAAACATGAAAATTCTCATACCTTTTAAGAAATCTATATCAGCTCTAGAAATAGGTTAGTTGTGGTTTCAATATGTCTAGATCCAATTTAGAATCTTAGAAACTATCTTTTCTAATAGAAACACTATATTTTTTATCTATTTATGGAAAGCAATATTGTCTATGTTAGACACAAGGCTGAACAAGTCCACCTCTTTCCATCATCAGACTAATGGATAGATAGAAGTGGTTAATAGGATGATAGTACATCTTAGAAGAGTTTAAAATTTGATTAAATAACATACTTGGGATCAAATATTATCTTTCATCCAGTGTAGCTACAACAAATCTCTACACGACTCTACTGCACATAATACTTTTTAGGTTTGTTTAGGTTTTTATCCTTTAGTACCCATTGATGTAGCTTATCTTATTCTGCCATCAATAACAATAAATACCTTAGCTCAAAACTAAATTTAATTTTTTTTTCAATTCATTAAGCACATTCAACATCTTAAAAATAGGGGTAAACCATTATGGAATAGGAAAATATGAAGTACAAGCATTTCCACGATAAGAATTAGATAATGCACACCTTCCATCTTGGTGAACAAGTTTTTCTACACTTGTAGAAGGAAATATTGGCATAACCTTACCACAAGCTTTATCAACTTTGGTATGGTCCCTAAACCATCACCAAACAAGTAAGAGATAATGATTTTGAGCTCAATCTTTCAACTTATCTTGGATTGCATTTTATTTTACACCTTTGTTAGATACTTAAAATACTTTGGAGACTCTCCATCAAACAAAGATCAATCTAGATTATATTTTTATTGTAGAACCATATCAATCCATTTAATCTCAGTGAAATAGACACAATGACAAGAGATCCCTCTCTTATAAATCATCAAATTAGGTAAAGTGCCTCCTAGAGAAAATAATTTACAAAAGTACAGGTTGCCAATTTATTCCCACATATTTTGTGATTTCATGTAATTGGGACCTTTTTTATTTAAAGATGGGTGGCTGATCTAAGAGGATCTAATCTCTAATTCATACCACATATTACCATAGTTGTACATCCAACCTCTTGCTTACATCAATAGTTATATGAATGGGTTTCATGTTTATGGGTAAAATTATTCTTTACAAATCAATTTATACATTACCACATAGCCCTAATAGTGTCAACATTGTATTCAATAGTTTGTTAGTAATAATGTTAAGTAATGTCACCACACTTGGTGGTTATGAAGTGGTTATTACCAAATGTTATAATAATTCAACATATGCTTCATCTTCTTCCATTATATAATAATGTACAATTTTCATTCTTTATATATTATCAATGCATTGTGTCTAACTACATAGAATAATGGAGTTAGGAAGCCTTGCAGTAACAACATTTAATCTACCACATTTTAAAAAACTTAGCATAATACTAACTTGTTGTTACAATTATAAATATATTTTCACATTCTTTTTATTTCTTGTTTCTTTACCACACTAAATTTTATTATTTTATTTTATTTCATTTAGTAAATAACTTATGCATATAACCTACTTAATCTGCATTAAAAAGGTTATCCACTGGGTCACCACTTGGGCCCCAGATAAGGTTCCTTGCCTTTATCTAATTAGTTTTATACAACATTTTTACTTTCATATATTATGGGGTAAACTTATAGGTTTCCACAAAGGAATGTTCCTATTGCTACTCAATCATTTGTGACACCACCTTTAGTTGACACACATTATAATCCTAGTGTATAATCCCTTATGCAATAGGTTCAATCCATGAAAACTAAGGTGCTATATTGGGAATAATATGATTTGTAATTGAATCATGCACTTGATTCATAGAGCTTGTTTAAAAATCCATTAGATCAACATATTGTAGTATGTCCTTTACCAACTAGTTTTTTGGCACCTAAGCTTATATTACATGAAGAAAAAGGTGAGCCCAAACAATATTTGAGATCATTTCATGTAACATGTTTGGACTATGCATCTAATGATAGGTTATTAACCATTTTATTCCCTAGAATATTAAAATAATATTCACTAAGATGGTTTTAATATTTACCAACTAAATTAGTTCATGCATTCAATCCTTTCATAGATTTGTTCCTTGCACATTTCTTAATCAACATCAGTGAAAACATTTCATATGCTCTATTAGTAATTATTCCAATATTACATAGAATTTTTTTGAATAAGTAAAAAAATAGTTCATAAATTGAAGCAAAGTTACCTCTCAAGAGTAATAAATCAAACCACAATATTGAGCCAAGAGTCTTGAAGTGAAAAACTAGACCAGTTATAAGAAAACCAACATGAATATTAAGAAGCTTTACCAAAAAAATTCTTCACAATAAATATTAGAATCAATAAGAATAAATAAGAGAATAGAGCTTCAAGTGACAAGACACAAATGACAAGTTAGGAAGAGTGGAGGAGAGGGTTCTTTAAATAGAACAAGAGGAAGGAAGAGGGAGTTACCTAGCCTCCTTAGTATGTATCAAATGTCTTATTCCCCAAAAATAAATGAAAGTGTGTGACATGTGGGGGGAGGTGTTACTTGTGCTAGTAACTCTTTGAAACTTACATAAGGACAAAAGAGGTGAGATACACATTATAAATCCATAATAAAGTGAATTTCTTATAATAAGAAATGCATGCCTAAAATATAGATCTAAGAAAAGTTACAATAGCGTAAAGGACTAAATTTAACCTAAATAAGTTTAATCTCTAACACTCCCATTTAAGCTCAAATTTGGGTTACAAAAGTGGAAAAAAACTTGTACAAACAAGGGATTTTACATTACATTAATCTCTCCTTTAATGCCAACTTCCTTCAAGAGGAATTACAATAGTTTGAGAAAGAAATAAGAAGAGAATGTGTCATTAAAAGTGGCAAGGATGAAGATGTGATCATCAATAATATCCAATAAACCTATTCATATAATATGATTAGTATTAAATGGAACAAATACCAATAATAAGGATAAATGATCTATTAAAATCTACAAAACAAACAAGATAACACCAATCTTTCAAGTTAAGTAACCAATATGCCATAAAATGATATACGTATAAATAATATACCAAAAACAGATCTACTAAAGGAAAATGAATTAAAAGACAACCTTAATCACAAAATGTAAAATCCTATACAAAAATAAGTTAGTAAAAAAATGAGATCCAATCAAAGCATATTTCTTTCTCGGCATAAAAGACAAAGAATTCATAATATGATGAGATTATCAAAAGGGAGACAAAGAAGATGTGTTGCTTGTAAAAGATATTCAATGTAAAAAAATAAAATAATTATCACATGAAGACACATTAGAGTCTCTATAATATATATTATCTTTAAGCATCAAAATTATTTTTACCTTTGAATTAGGTGTCTTAGTGGTTTTACAACAATGAAAAGTGTCATGAGTGGATTTACCACAAGATTTGCATGGATGTAATTTCTAACATTTAGAGATAGGATGCTTGTTTTTACCACAATGCTCATAAGTTTTATCATTTTTAATCAAATTAACTTGAGAAGTATTAGAACCAAGATCTAAAAAAGTTACATTAATTTTAAGAAAAATAGGTTCAACAATGTTGTTTTCATTTTTACCAAGAACTCTGCTTGAATAAGCCATAGAGTGTATAATGCAAAAACCTAGGTTTAAAAAAATTGATGCAAAGGAGTGTAATATATATTATAAACGTGTTGATCATCAACATTAAAGACATAATTTTCCCATTGAGTGTGTCAAAATAAGTTTGCATAGTCTTCATTTTGTCCTGAAAAGTGTATTAAAGTGCATTAAGAGTCATAGTTGGACATTGTAGTTGACATGTAAGAATAATAATTTCATCATTTTGAAGAGCAATTTTTTCCTTAAAATTATTAAATGTAAGAAACATGGATAATTTTAGATCCATAGCAAAAAAAGGCAAATGCAAGATTGATTTAATGTTAAAGAGGTAATTATAATGGGTTTATGTGGATGCCTTAATGAAATATAAATTTTCACTTAAAATTTTTATGCAAAATAACATAACCTAAAAAAGCAATAGAAGGAAGCTCTTGGAAAGTTGGCAATGGAAAAAAGGTGAAATTTTGGGAGGATGTTTGGTTAAAAGGAAAACCTTTGATAGATGAAATCCAAGATAAAGAAGCAATAGACCGATGTAAGCAAAGATTGGGAATAATGGTTAACCAATACTGGCAGAACAACTCTTGGGTGAACCTTATTGATCTTGATCAAGATTTCAATAATATACAACTATCCCTAAATGCTATATCTCTTTACCCTAATCTTGAAGATAAGATTGTTTGGCATAATGAGCCTAGTGGACAATTTAAAGTTTCTTCCATTTTTACTTCAAAGGGAAATGGCAACAAACCTTTGTGGATGAAGGCCTGGATAAAGGGGCTCATCCCTAAAATCAAAATCTTCTTCTGGACCCTCCTCCAAAATAAAATCTTGACTCTGGATAATTTACAGAAAAGAGGAATATATGTTGTGAACAGGTGTATTCTCTGTAAGAAGGGATTTGAAGATAGAGATCACTTGTTTGTGAACTGTTCTTTTACGCAGCAAGTTTGGAAAGAAATCCTCAATATGTGGGGTATTGCTTGGATTCACCACAAAAATGTGGAACTATCTTTTAAAAGTTGGTATTGTCCTTCCAAGAATCCTAAAGTTATATTCTTATGGAAACTAACTCTTCCCCATATTTGGTGGGGAATATGGAAGGAAAGAAATAACCAAATTTTTAGAAGTAAAGAACTTCCCGAATGGGTGGTGGGGCAGAACATCATTAGAGCTATTAAGGATAATTTCTCATCGTAAAGGAATCCAAATCTAACCTTTCAAGTCGATAATCCCTTAAGATCAGAAATTCTAATGGTAAACCTGAAAATCCTAGACTAGGTGTTACTTGGAATGTCCCCCCTCAAGGGTGGATTAAAGGAAACTTTGATGGAGCTACTAAAGGGAATCCATGGAATGCAGGATGTGGAGGAGTCTTTAGAAACCATATGGGAAATGTAATCGATGCTATTGCAATACCCATTGGGAAGTTGAATTGTCATATTGTTGAAGCTTCTGCTGCCCTTCAAACCATCAAACTAGCTGTGGATTTGGGATATTCTAAATTATGGCTGGAAGGGGACTCCTTGAATATCATAAATATTCTAAACAATAAAAATTTAGTGTCATGGACTATAGAGGCTATGGTGATGGAGATGAAAACTTTAATCAAAAAATTTGAAAAAGTAACTATTACCCACACCTACCATGAAGCTAACGGAGTTGTTGACTGGTTAGCAAATTATGCAGTTTGAACAGGACACAAAGTGAGGTGGCAGGAAACATTAAAAAAGAATGTGGATCTTAGAGCACTCATTCATCATGACACAATTCATGCAAAGGAGGGAAAGATTAGCTTGAAATAGAAAACTAATGAGTTGGAGGAGTGGCTTTGCAGAGAAAGGTTTACAATCATTAAAAAGTAATGTCCTCGAGAACGAGAAGCGGATCCTGAACGTGCCTAAAAAAAGGCAAGCTTTAAACCAAATTGGTAGCAGGTGGGATCATTGTATAGTTTACAGTGATTGGGTATCAAAGGAAATCTACATGGCTCGTGTAAGGAAAGGAGAACCAAGGAAGCAGGAACCCAAAAATTGCGAAGAGTGGAAAGTGAAATAAGATGTTTGGAAGATCTTGCAGAGAGGGAAGGTTGTGAACTACATTGAAAGGCTCCATGGTTCAAAACCTCATATTACAATGGCCTTTTTCAAAAACTGGATTGATGATAGGGTCACTCTACATGGCATCACAGTGAATCTAACAGAGGAATTTATAGCAGAGGTTACGGGGCTGCCTACAAAAGGAATAAAATTCTCCAAGCAGACTAGCATTTCAAATGAGGCCTTTTGAAAATTCCCTAAGATGGATGTTGAAGAGCAGAAGTTGGAAAAGAATGGGGATTTCTTTGAATTGGAGCAGATTAAGGGCATTTGGAGGGATGTCTTATGCTGTATTCGGGAGTACTTCATACTCGATGGAAGAAGCAAGAGAGTCCACAAATTCCACTTTGTATTCCTAAATCATTTCAAACACAAAGTAAGAATTTCCTTTCCCTTTTATCTATGTTTCTCTTTGATCCAAAGTTTATTCACTTATAGGAAGAAGGAAATGCATCCTATTCTACATGAAGGATTAATTCTGATAATTGAAGGCTATTGCAAGAATAAGGCCATGGTTACGAACCCTTATTTGGGGGAAAAAAAGGATTCACAGAGTAACAAGAGTGAAATTGTTAAAGGGAAAGATAAAATCAAGCCCCCTAGTGTAAAGAATTAGAATGTTGACAAGGATACAGAATGGGAGAGAACTGATAAGTCTGGGGAGGAAAGCTTGGAGGAAGAGGGAGGAACAGAAAGTAAGAGTTCAAGTTCTACTGAGGAAGAAGAAGTTCAAGAGAAGAATGAGAAAGGAGTCAACATAGAGGAAAAGTCTAAAAATAGTGAACATGACTCTGAGGAAAACCAGCAAGTGTTTGAGGATGATAAAGTCCTGAATGACCTTGTTGAGGACCCTGTTTCGATAAATGAGAGGGAAAACACAGTTCAGGCTGACAACCAAGAAATGGACTTGGGAGCTCAAGCTGAAGCTAAGGAAAAATCAAAGGGGAAGAGAGGACCACATTGAAGAAGGTGGGAACAGTCCTTATAAGAACACAGAAGAGTGGAGTGATAAAAGGCAGAACGATGGAAGGCACACACCTATGAGATGGGTTAATTACAAAGTAGAGGCTATCCTCCAACTCGATTCTTGGATGTTTAAGGAGATAATGGATCTCAAAAGGAAAATGGAAATAATGGAAGATAACCAGAAGGTAGTTTGGAACAAAATCAATAACATGGAAAAAAAGATGAGAGACATTCCCATCAAACTCAAAGACTATGAGAACAACCTAAGGGAACTCATCAAGGAAAGCAGAATGAAGATGGAGGAGGTTACATCCAACATATGTGCTGCAGCTATTAATATTGGAAAAAGAGCTAATGAGGAGATCAAATCCTTGGAGGGGCCTAGCAAGAGGATGAGACAGAGCTCAAGAAAGAAAGTTATGCAAGAAGGAGCTATGTCGGCAGCTACTACCATTCAGGACACTTTTGTGAAAGGTAAGGAAGCAGTGAAAATGATTTTGGAACTGGAATAATAGCCTGGTTCTTTTAGTTGGTCGTGTTATCTAGTCCTGTTTCCTAGTTTTTTGTAATCTTTTGACTATGGTGTAGCCAGGTCTATGTAAAACCTGGGTTATGACTTGTGGTCTTTTCAGTGGTTTCAGGTCCATATAAAACCTGTTTATGTTACTTATTTGTAGTAGGTTTTAGGTTCTGCCTGTGGTCGTAAATGCTTCATCTTTCTATCTTTGTTTCAGGGTTTTGGGGCCCCTTCAAAACCTATTTTTACCTTAATCTAAAACATAACCTAAAAAAGAATAATCTACTTATTTTTTAAAACAAATATTTTGAAAAAAGTTTAATTTGTGGATAAACCAATAGAAATAAGAAAAGGATTTAATTTTTGAAAGTATGTAATATATGGAAAACTTTCTTTGGAGTAAAAATTAGTTTTATAACTAAATCATAGTCATCTTAAATACTATAATTAGATCAATTAATTTGTAAATGTAAGTCTACACCAAAACACCAAAGCTCTCCACAAGGTTTATTAATTTAAACCAAATGCTAAAATTGACTTTGTGTTGGAAAAAAGCTTTTAAGCATAGGAATTCATGGAAATTATAATAAGACAATTATTTTATATCACAAGCATATGTATTATGTGTTAAATGTTTATCATAAAAAATTGAAACATAATACAATTTGTTTATTTTGGAAAAAAAGTTTTAAAAATATTTGAAAAAAAAGTTTTAAACCATTATTAAATTATTAAAAAAATGAAAAGTTTGATTGAAATGTGTTTTAAATAAATTAGAAGTAATGTTTTGTTTTTTGACTAAACAAGATAAAAGTCACCTTTTTTTGAAAAACACAATCACATTTTTTATGATTTATTTCAAATCATGATCTAGGTTTTTCCCACATTCTTAAAAAATAAATTTAGCATTAAAATTAACAAACCTATTAAATTTTAGAGAGAACTAGAATGTAACTCAAAATATACAGCCTATGTACTGTGATATATTTGTAAATGAAATGACTTATTCATCACTCAAAATTAAATTAAGTGTAAATATATTGATTAAACTTAAAACAAATAGCAGATTAAATAAAAAATAGTTAGATGAATGTAAATAGACACAAGAAAATGTTTTCAAGGGTTGAGACCCTTGCAAAAAAATCATAAAATCTCACTTCTCCACCTATAAACCTACACAAGCCTCAAGAATCAACATCAAAATAAACTAACTCTAATAACATATTAGAAATTATTCCAAGATATCATAGATAAACATTGAATAAGTAATAAAAGAATACATAAATTGAAGCAATGTTACCTCATAAGATTAAGCAAGCAAACTAAGAGATTTAGCCAAGATTTTTGAAGTGGGAAATTGAAATAGTTAGAAAAAACCCATGTGAATATTAAAATGTCTTATTAACAATAATATTCATAATAAAATATTATAATCAAGAAGAATAAATAATATAATAGAGCTTCAAGTGATAAGATACAAATAACAAGTTAGGAAGAGAGTAGGAAAGGGTTTTTTAAATAGAGCAAGATGAATGAAGATTGAGTTACTAAGACTCCCATGATGACCTTACAAGGCCTCCTTAGTGTGTGTCAAATTTCATATTTTCCGTAAGGTGAAAGGAAGTGTGTGATAGATTTGGGGAGGAGTTGCTTGTGCAAGTAACTCTTCAAATACTAAAAAATGACAAAAGTGGTGAGAGACACATCATAAATCTAGAATAAACTGAATTTATTATAATAATAAATACACACCTAAAAGATAGATTTATGATGAGATAAATTAGCCTAAATGATTAAAATAAACCCAAATAAGGTTAATCTTCAACATGCTCAAATTGCTTAGCTCAAACAAGAACCCAATGAGCCTATCATAAAATATGTCTTAAGGTATAAGACCATATTATCCAAGATGATGAATCCTATGAAAAATAAGGAATTATAAGAAATTTTCATATAGAGTTTGCTTCCACCTCTACATGAATCTATTATATTTAATAAATTTCTATCTTTCATGAATATGTGTCATACAATTAAGGAAATAGATGTCAATTTTTTGACAATTAACAAGCTTAAGTATATGACCAACCTCCTACTTCTCATGATAATAATGAGATTAAGCCACCATACAAAGTTAAACCATGTGAAAATAAGAGTGATCAAAAGCTGACAAACAATGTAATCTCACAACCTACTCCATGTATTATATTATTAGTTCCTCCAAGGAGATAGTTCACCAACTTAACATAAGCTCAATACAAGGTATTACAAAATTTATTAGAATGCAATATCATATCATTCCCTCCCATTGAAGATGTTAATATGACTAAGCCTATTCCAAAGGGATTTGATTAGAATGTTTTTTTATGATTATCATTGATAGAATATTTACGGATGATCAAAATAATAAATTTTGAAAAATAAGCAAATAAAATGCATAAACAAGATTACCTTGAAAAGATCACAACCATAATTTGAAACAAAGGTTTTTATAAGTAGGTAAAACCATCAAATGATTAAAAAACCTCATAATCTAGTATTAATAAGCTTGCAGCAATGAACTCCAAGTATAATAACTTGTAAAATCTTAGGAAAATAATGACGCTAGGCCAAGAGAGAATCAATCATGTAAGTGTAAGACTTAAAACAACAAGAATGAGTTGTGTGTTGAGAGTGAGAGGAATGGGGAGAAGAAGGCTCTTTTATAGAGAAAGAAGAAAATAATGAGAATTACAAATAATCCCATGAATACCTTACAAGCCTCCTTTTTGTGTGCCACTTATGGTGGATTCCCTTAAAGAGTGTAGGAAAGTGTGTGCTAAGTGGGAGAAGAGGTTAATTATACAACTCCCCAAACCTAAAGGGGAACAGAGAGGTGAGTGAAACCTCATGGAATCCATATTTATTTGAATTTATAATTCACATAAACAAAAATTCTACACACACCTTAAAAGACTAAAGATAAGCCTATAAACCTATAGAAAAGACTGAAATAAGGTTAATTCTCCAACACTCCCTCTTAAGCTTAATTTGGGATTAAAAAAGTGGATAAATTTTTTTACAAACAAATGAGTGAGTTGAAATTACATAATAATCCCCCTTAATATAAATTGTATGCAATAAAAAATGTGTCATGTATATAAATTAATCCTAACTTAGAGAAGATAGATCATACTTACACTTCTGATTGGGGATACATTAGATAATCATGAACATGACCAATATGGGGATCTCCTAGACCCAATTATGGGATCTCTTATCACAATAAAAAATACTAGGGAGGGTTCTAAAGTTTCCAGTCAAGCACAATCATGTAATAACCCTAACTAGGTCCTATGTTTTCATATTCACTAAATTAATAACAAGTAAAGAAAAGAAATATAATCTAGTGCTCACCAAAGCTTGTGACACAAAGTGGGTTTAAGAAACAACAAAAGTAAAGATGCATAGAAAACATATATTCATGTCAATGTCCATGAAATCCTAATGCATGAAAGAGAAGGACAAATACATATATATATCTACTCTTATAAAGGAGTAAAAAATTAAGGAATACTTACCTTTGAAGATGAACCCATTAAGCTTCAATCTCTTCCTTGGACAAGGTGCTTCGTAAGAAGTTGTTGTGGTATGTAAGGATGATAAGGATAAATCAACTCTAGGATACACAACCTATCAATGCATCTAAAAGACTTCTCCATAAGACAAGATCCATATCTCCAAATAAAGTATGAAACCCTAAGCTTGCTCCTCAAAGGAGCAAAATGGTGGATATAAGTAGATACACAATAGCTCTTACTTCTTCTCTTCTCTAAATAATGATGAGATGATCTTATATATATATATATATAGGTAGATTTAACCCTAAGCCCTTCTGAATGTTTCAACTGATAGGGTCAACCCAATTGACCTAGTACTATTATGGATGAAAATTCACTAGATCATGGGCTAGGTCAACCAAGAGTTGACCGAGACCCTAAATGAATTTTACCCACAAGAGTATAGGGTTGACCCAATTGACCTAGTAATTTAAACAATCAAAATGGATTTTAGGTTAGGAAAAGGGGAATGAAATGTGGGAAATTATTGAGAAGTGTATAATAGATAAGAACAAGCTTAAGGATATGGTTTTTAGGAGACAAGTATGTAGATAGCAAGTGGAAAAAGCGATAATAATCCTATGAAGCACCAATGGTTTGCCCACCCCTTTCATGGTGCCCCCCTTAGGGCATGCACTTAGAGATATTTAAACTCAATGGATTCTTAAAAGATAAAGAACATCTGTAAATGATAAAAGTTTGAAAATATATGTGTATATATATACCCCACTCGAAGCTCATCACGTGTCATGTAAATGCAACATGGGATGGTTCTTTGAAAATTAAACATGATGACACATAACACTGATGCTAAGTAAAATATAGTAAGGATCAAATATGATAAATGAAATGATAGAATTGAAAAACACATATCATTACTTACCTTAGTGCTATAGATAAATAAGGAGACTATAAGATATTTTGAAGGAATCTAATGTGAAGAACATTAGGCAAACCTATAAAGATTAGTGAAAAAAGAGCAAAAAATCAAAAAAATTATAATATAGGAATATAGTAGTGGAAAATATTATATACAATGTCATGATACTAGAATTGTTTATAGTTCAAAAAATGAGTGAATAAAAATAAAGATATGAGAAAAACAAGGAATATGACAGTAAATATTTGAAATGTAAAGAATTGTGAATAGTAAGTTTAAATAAGGTGAAAATAAAATCATGGTGCTTATTGTTTGACTTATTTGGAGAGAAAAATAGAGTTCTAAGAGACCAAATGAAATAAAAAAGAGATAAGACGGTGAGGAGATGATAGCTTAGATGAGGAGGATGCCTAACGGTCATAGCGAGTGTAGCACAGGTAAACAACTAAGAATTTTAAACTTGTTTTAAATATTTATTTGAAATTAAGTTTTTTATAGAAATTTGTAAATTAAGCTATTTATAGAAACTAGAATGAACCCCAAGAAGTTGCTAAGTAAACTAGAGGTCAAATAGGGAAATGGGTTAAAAGGAATCAGAGAAATAAGTGATTGAAAGAAGGGTAAGACTTGGTCAAAGTATTAGCAAGGTAAGAATAAAATAGGTCGACCCAATCGACCTAGTAGGTTAATTTTTAGAATTTTTCAAAGTCAACTTAGTAGGTATGAGTTGACTTAGTTGATTTAGGTAAATTGATGACTTAGTACCTCAATATTAACTTAGTTATTTGAACCAAATTGTTGACTTAATACTAAAGGGGGAAAATGAAAGGGTTGACTTAGTTTGTTAAGTCAACATTATCAAGTAAGGACTATTTGGTTAATTTAATGTTTGACTAAGTGGCTAGTATAGTATATATGTGTAGGAAATAGGCTAAAATAGTACTTGAAAGGCCCAAAATTCTTGATTGAGTACTAAAATGGCCAAGTAGGATAAAATAGGTCAAATTGGTAGAAAATGGATAGATTAAGGTAAATTAGGTTTGTTTTGTTAAAATTTAAAAATAATGTATTTGATTATAAGTTATATGGAGGTTTACTACATCTTTGGTTGTTTGATGGTTGTATAGGCATCCAAGATTATCCTGATTAATGGTTGTAACATGGATACCAAACCTATTAGAGTGATTGAAAGTGGAGGACTGAGCTAGGTTAGTCACAGTAGGTCTAGGAAGTATTATGGAGATGTGTTGAGTGCCATTGAGCATATATATAGTAGTCATATTCTTGGGATCTTGGGAATGCTTAACTAATAATTTTAGATGGGTGGTGGATGGGGATATCATAAAGGTGGGTATCACCATAGAGGATGTCCATGTTATTCTTGGACTTTATATAAGAGGGATGTTGGTGATCATAGGGGTACTAGATGGACAGAAAGAGAGATGAGCATTAGCTTGATGGGTGACATGCTCAAATAGGATATATCTTAGGCTGAGAGTGAGCCTATTTGACATGTATATTACTCAAATTATATATATTTAGAAGATAGTGATAAGACTTGTGATAGCATAGGTGTTGTGTCACAAGTCGAATGGCAAGGTACTGTTATATGTGATAGCCTTATGCTAGTCCATTTTGGAGCAAAGAGCACTATATGATATAGGTTTTTTCATCTAGGTTTATCTCATGCATGATATATATGGGATACTATCTAAAGGGTTAAAGGCCATGGGGTTGTTGATTTTATTAAGTGTTTGGATATATGAGAGGTTCTTGATATACCAACCAAATTGGTTATCCCATGTGGTTGATAAATAGTTACCTCAAGTGTAGATATGGATGAAGGATCATGTGGTATGGTATATGACCCATGATTTAGTGATATAGATATTCATGTGATAAGATATAATGTGGTAGTTTTATGGTCACATCATGATAGTGTTGCTGATTTGGAAGACAATGGCACTAACATTACATGAGTGAAGATTATAAGCCACTACACATGGTAGTTAGAGTCACATAAAGTGGAAGACATACCAAGATAATTAGAATCCCTCACCTAACTATTCTAATAGTGGTTTCCACATTTTGGGATAAACATGTGAGAGAGTTAAAGGGGAGAGGAGTGGGACCACTAATTACTAGACTAGAGATCAAACCATAGTGTGAGAAACCATGGATAGGTCAAGCATGATGGCCAATAGCTAGAAAAGAGATAGATGTGGATGAAAACATGCCAAAATTATCACAACAAACACCATAGAAGGAAGAGTGATGACCATCTCAGTCACACCACCAATGGATATGTTAGCGGTGAGTGAGAGCATAGAGGGTGGTCATCTCAAATGACCCATCAATCGACCCTAGATAGAGTTGGTCAATAGAGGCACCACTAAGGTGAGGTTTGAGATGGACATGGGTAGTGACCTTAGGGTTTTAATTGGTTTCAAGGCATCCCATGGATTAGGTACTCATAAGATGAGATGATGGAGAGATCTTTCTCAATGGTTGTGCAGAGAGGGAGACAATGATAGTTGATAGTCAAACAAGTAATAAATAAATAGTTAAAATTTGATTATGTTTTTTGAGATAGATTATAAATAGATAGATTTTTAGATATATATGTGATCTAATATCTATCTAGTTTAAATTTTGTATATCCTATGAAGTAGAAGACTAGATGTGGATTCTTAGTGAGGGGAGCACTCCATGAGATCTTAAATGAGGTGTTGATGTCATATGACCCTACCACACTAGATGTTCTAATGGTATTATCTATCCCAGCTTAGGTAAGATAGTTTAGACTAGAAAGAGAGGCCATAAGGTGGTTATAGGAATGTGAAGATGAGCAACAACCACCACTAGGCATGGGAATAAGAGAGGCATAGGCATGGTAGGCCTTGTCTCAAGAAAGAGCCATGCATATGGCTACCATGACTCAACTAACATAGGTATAGGACTAAGTGTCCAACCTATAGGGATAGGTGATAGGTTTGAGATCTTGGATGGCCTTTTTATAGTGTACTATTTAGAGGGTACTATCTGAAGAATTTATGAGCAGTGTGGCTAGGCCATAAGATAGACATGATAGAGCCTAGTCTTAGAGCTGGAATGATGTTTTTTTGTACTTTATATCAAAAATACATGATATATGTATATATATTTTCTTATTTTGATAGTTAGATAATTGTTCTTATATTTTTATTATGGTTATGGATGCATGGATAAATTTTTTCCAACACATGTATTTACCTTTTGTTGTATATGGAATAGGAAATATATGTGTTATGGTTTCTTTCATATAATTATGTAGGACACATGCATGGTTAAAAATAAGTGGGAAAAAAAATGACTTGGCTAAGTATAATCAATCAAAAACAAATTACTACACACTATTTCATGTTTAAAAATGTTTAATAGAAAGGAATGACTAAGTATAAGAAACCAAAGAGTGGTAAACAAGAGGGAAAAAAGTTTTTGTTTTCAAACCAAGAAAAATATTGGTACCAAATTAAAATAAGTAAGATCATACTAAATCACATAGGGAAGTATGAAAATAATTTAATAAAATGAAAATCTCTTGGAAGAAAAAATGGTATAAAAACATATCAATTGAGTCAATCAATCATACTAAATCATGTTGGGAAATAGAAAAGAGAAACAAAATTGGAAAAATTGGTCTTAAATTAATTACACTAATTCAAGCTGGGAAGTATGACAAATTTAAGAAATGGTTAGATTCTTACATGTAATCAAAAAATAAGAAGATAAAATTGAAAGAGTAATGAAGTAAGCATAAAACATACTAAATCAAGATGGGAAGCATGTTAATGATGTGTAACTTCATGATCGATCACATCTTATCTCATATTTGACACATGTAATTTTCATTATGACTTGGATTATTAAAAAAATTTGTAAGGAAGGCCAGGTCCTATCTATGGTCTTACACTAAAACTCACAAAGGGAACACCAATGGGGTGTAAATAATTTGAAAATGTAAGAAAAGGGGATGTTGTTAATAGTAATGTCAAATTTTGGTAATTTGTGAGGAAGGCTAGGTCCCATCCATGGTCTTACAATACAACTCACAAATGGAATCCCTAGGGGAGTGATTATTGAACAAAATAATATTTTTCAAGGGAAAACATTAGGATAGGTAGGGAGTAAAAAATATAATGTAAAGAGCATAACTTAGGAGTCTTATGAGAAGACCTTAGGAGACATGATGAATATTATGGACATGAGAAGACACTAAGTGACTAGTGACCATCAATGTATAAAGGAGACTTGTTCGATATAAACACAAATTTTGTAGGCAAATAAGTGTGATAATAAGATAAAATCATGAAGGTATATTGGTAAAAGAAAATTAAAATTAACATACCTTCCCATGACGTGCTCCTTATTCTTTAGGACCTCTTATAGAGTCATCAGTCTACTACAAAGATTAGGTACTTACATGATAAATTAGGTAGCATTAAGAGAGATTTTTTTAATTCTCCTTTTCTAATCTGTTGGCATACCTCACCCCAATGGACCTCAACTCTATCATGAGGCCAACTATGGATTTTTAGCTTCGACTATAAAAATGAGATGTGCTTTGAATCATGTCTTTTAGTGTGATTTAACTTTTGAGAATTTTGAACGTTACCTTTTGGACCATTACCTTTTATTAACTGATTTGGTTTTTGAATATTTTTATGGATTTTAAAATTCATCCTCCATACAAACTTGGAATGATCAATCATGAGAGATAGAGTGATACACACAAATTAGTTGTAGGATGAGGATAAAGGAAGCTAAGTCTCCAGAGACAAGATGGACTAGAACACTTAGGCTTAACTATGAACAAACATGTATCTCAAGTCTCAACCATTTATATTCTTAGTTTGTGAAAGGGAATAAAGGAGACTAAAGGGATATCCAAATTGGAGAGGTAAAAATACATTATCATGAGATTAATTATTTGTTAACTAATCACTTGGTATAGAAGGAATGACTAAAGGGAGAAAGGTTTACATAACCAAGTCACAATAACAATTATCCATTTTTATAGAGATAAGATAATAAACTATCATGAAAATAAAATAAGGGAGTATTTAAGAAAGAAACTCAAGAAGAAAAAAATAATTCTATGATAAAGAATAAATTTATAAGCAAACATAAATTACATTTATAAGCAATATAAAGTGTAAAACCAAAGTCATCATGTAAGATAATAATTTGACGTAGTGTTAAATGATATAATAAATAGATAAAGATAAATTTGGAACACACATCTAATCCAAATGAAAATGTAAGAACACCATGCATGTCTTCATAACTACTGATAAATTTGGCCACACACATTATCCATAAAATCTAATAAGTCTCTATGAATTTGAATGTGAACTACAGCTAATGTCTCATTGATATTTAGTGAAACTTGGGAAAATATTTCATGCCTAATCTCCCCAATAGAAAAGGTAAGAATGCTTGATGGATCATGATGGTGAGGGATATCAGGCAAGGGATGCTTATGATAATAAATGGTAATGGACTCTATAGGAGATAAAGTGGTCATTAGTGGGGGAGGAGACACAAGTGAGGGACTCATGGGTGGAAAAGGATCCATAGGTGAGGGAAGGTCTATGGGTGAAGGATTCACAGGTGGAGAAAGATTCATAGGTGAAGAAGGGACCATAGGAGGAGATGGAACCACAAGAGGTAGAACCATGGGGGAAGAAGGGACCAAAAGAGGAGATGGAACCATAAGAAGTGGAATCATTGGGGAAGAATGGGAAGCCTTCTTGTGAGGATGACCTATCGAAGGAATGGTAGAAGGTGCAAGAATGGATAAAATATGATATTTAAGATGTTATTGAAGGATGAAGTAACGATCAATGTGATGAGTTACACATTAGTGCTAGAGATAATATACCTTTTGATACTTAAGAATATACTTAGGTAGTACCTTCAAGGGAGGTATATCCTTATCTAAGGATTGAGGACTAGTAGGATGCAAAGTGTTAATATATTATTGTATCTTGAAATAATGCATAGATGAATGATTATATGTGTCGTGAAAGCAACAAATACACTTGTGAGTAGTCTTGGTAGGTGTACTCATAGGAGGAGGTGTAACATAAGTAGAAGGAGCTTGGTAAGGTTAATCAACCCATTTGGTGGTCAAAGAAGCCAGCTATAGTAAAATAAGTAAACCATAACTAAGAGAAGGTGATGTTAGTAGAGAGATAGGACAAGTCTTGACAGTAGGAATGATAGGATCAGAAGTAGGAATATACTCAACTAAAGTAGGTGTAAGAATGGGATCTAAATTGGGCTCTAATAAGGGAGGGGTGGAGTTTATGGAAGGCTAAAGGAGAGTTTCACACATCTTAAGGATAATCAAGCTATAGGGATCATGGTACCTAGCAAAGTGATAGGGCTTGATCATAACACAATCTATAAGCATACTCATATGAGGTTCTTTATAAACTAGAGGTGTCCACACCATTTCTACCTATGAAAAAAAAATGCTAAAATTAGGAATGATATACGATGGAATATGGAGAGATACACTAAAAATTTAAAGTAAAGAGGAATAATAATGGATAATCTCAGTATCATAGGCCTAAACAAGACCTCTTAAGAATGGAACATCTAAGGTATAAACATTATTGTAATTAGGTTTACAAAGATCAATGATGTAGGTAGGGATGACATTGTCATTTGATGAGGTGTGATGAATGAAATTTTGAGTCTTATTAAAGACAATGGGGATGTCATCACAAGGTGGTTGACGAGAATGATGTTGTAAAGAAGTGAGAAGCTAAGAAATGAGATGAGGTGAAAGATCAAAAGTTTTAATCTTGAGATTGATCTCGTCAAGATCATCATCATCATAATCTAAGAAGTTAGGGGAATATTCCCAATGAGTTCAGGATGACCATTGTAACCTTGAGTTGAATTGACATGAAAGTTAAATCATTGAGACTCATGAAATGGAACACTTGGAAAGGGTTCCAGGGTAGGAATATTGAATACACCTCGATCTTGGAATTATTCAAAATTATGAGGGTTAGTGTCACCCTAAATCCTATAGATGGATTCATTATGAGTAAATTTAATGCACTGACAAGTGGAAGAAATAACTGCCCATATACGATGAGTCCATGGCCTACTAAGCAAAATGTTGTAAGATAAGAGAAGGTTAAAAATCATCACCTTCACATGAATGGTGATAGGTGGGATAGTAATGGAGAGCCACACACAACCTAAAGGAAGCATTTTCCTTTGATCATAGCCTTGGCATGTGTTGCATGTGGATTTGCGATTGCATTCAAACTATCCAAGGGTTTTGATAAAATTAAGAGAGGCAACACAAGTATTGGAACCCTCATTAATCAAGGCATGCTTGACTTGGATATTGTCAATTTGGAAACTAATGAAAAAAGGAGGATCATATACGTGAAGCATAATCTCATTGGGAATCATGGAAGTGATGGGAAATTTGAGGGAAAGAGAAGTGTCCATTATTTCATCAACATGGATGGACATTTCTTCACACTATTGCAATATGTTATCTTCATATCCAAATAAGGTTATTTTTCATCCTACTAAGAGAGGAAGAGGGATATTCATTTCAAAAAAATGCTATATAATATTGTTACAATGATGTGAAGAGGTCCTCATAAGCTCAAGAAATTGGATTTGGGATGGGATATTAGTGAGTTTTATGATATGATCCCACTAATTATAACCCATAAGAATATTGTTAGAAAGAGGTGCATAGTGTTGAAGGAGGTCCTCGAAAGGAGGATCTGAAGTATATTAGAATTTATGTTTATAAGAGGCTGAATTTTTAGTGAGAGTACAAGTTTGTAGATTATTTTGAGAAGATGAAGCAGTTAATGCAGGTTGGTTTTGAGAATTGCTAGAATAAGTGTTGATAAAAGTTTGAGTGTCATTGATGATAGGTAAAGAAGATAGAGGTATGGTAGAAATAGTATGAGAAGTGTTATCCAAGGGAGGATTTGTAATTGGTTCATCAAAATTTATAAGTTCATCTTGCCCTAACTCATTTAAGTGAGTTGGAGAAGAATATTGGATAACATAAAATGTGTAAGACAATAAAGGTGTGTAGATGGGTTGAGGGTCGATGAAAACAACCATTTATCACATATTAGTCATATTAACCACATTATCTTCATGAGTTGGGTCAATAAGACTTTCTACATTATTGGTAGAAGGGGTGGGCTTGTCTTGATTATCATGGTGATTTGGAAGAGGATATTTATAGATGGTCAAATGGGCATTAGCTTGATTCAAATCTTGATATTTGGTATTTGTTTCATGGGTTTTGAAATCAATGTCATAGGCTTGTTGGCATTTGTAAATGATAGAATCATAGTCAAAATTGGGACCAAGAATAAAATCCATAGCCAAATTATGAAGTTACCTACAGGTCTCATGAGAATGACCCTAACTAACATAAAACCAATAAAATTTATTAGGGTCATATCAAGATTTCATAGGATGAGTGGGATCAAGTTTGAGTGGGAGAGACCTTGATAGATAGTTTAGTAATTCTATTTAGGATAAAGGTTTATGAACATTTATGTTATTAGGTAATAGAAATGAGGATTGGTGAATTTCTTAAGAGGGGAAGCTTGTTTCTAAGATTGGTTAGTAACAACAAATTGAATAGTGTGAATGGTATCATAAGATTTTGTGACACCATCATTGGTAGCATGATAATTCATGTTCTTGAGTAATATACAAGTACCACAAAAGGTCGGGATGGATTGAATTGACATATAAGGAAATCTTGATGTTTATCTTGGCCAATAGCCTCTTCTAAGGTACATGGAGAGAGAGTTTGGACCTGATATTGCAACTTGGGAAAAATAGCATTGGTAAAGAGATGGAAGAGGTTATCATCAACCATGTTATGTTCACATTTTTTGGGCAATGTCTCCCATAATTTAACTAAATCTTTGGCAAATTTAGTTTTAATTTGCTTATAATTGATAAAATGGGCCAATGTATTCTTAATAAGATCACTAGTTTGGAACTCTTGGATGAGAGAATTTACTAAATCTTCTAAACTACTAATATAATAAGGCTTAAGTTGGTTGTACCAATATAAAGAATCACCTGTGAGAGTTTTAGCTAATATCTTGGTAGTGGAAAAGGTATTTAATTTGACCCAATCTTTGTATAGATTTCTAAATATTTTTAGATGAAGATTAGGATTGGTTGACCCATTGTAATAAATGGTAGGGGTGATACCTCTTAAATATATATTATCAATTTGAGATGTAAGAGTCTCATTTTTAAGATGCTTGATTGTTTTATTAACAATATAAGGTTGAGGGATAAGATTACCATGGGAATATTGAAGAGGAGGTGGGGGAACATTTTGATTATGCATGCCCTATGGCATCTATTGAGAGTGGGTTTGAAGATGAATAAGGTGGTTTTGCATTTGCATCATTTGATTTGAATTATTATATTGAAAATAATTCATTTGATTAAGAGTTTTTAATAGGATTTTATGGGTTTGAATTGCATTGTTTTCATTCTTTAAAGTATTAGAATTGGTAGTAGTGGTTTGGGTACCACTATGGGTATTAGTAGGAGCTTGAGAAGAGTTGTTGGAAGGTGAGGCACTAGTAGAAAAATTTTCTTGTGTGGAAAAATATGGACTAGTAAAGGGATGAGAAGAGGTATAATTAGAGGCATTATTACCATGGGTATAAAATGATGCACTAGTGGAAGAATTAAGGAGAGTGGGTCTTGAAAGTGGCCCACTAGATGTAGAACCTACCATGTTAGTAAAGATACTAGGCATGGAGTTATAGGAAGTCAAATAAGAAGTCATGGATTGAGGAGTCAAAATAAAGGGAAGAGGCTAAAAATCAAAGAAGCTAGTATCCCCAAATCTATGTGATAATATGGGAGAAGATGAATCGGGCTTCTTAGCTTGACAACTTATCATGAGTTGGTAAATGGTATAAGGATCCTTTCCTTGATGTTGAGGAAATTCAGAGATAAAGGGTTGATATTCTAGTGAAAAGAGAGGATTTTAAAGTGAAGAGGAATGAGAAATGGTCTCATAATTTGTTGTGCTAGTGGTTATATGAATATTACTTTCATCTAGGTGAGGAGCCATGATCTACTTATGGAAGACCTTATGAGGGTTGGTAAGACTCATCATATCCATTGAATTCAACTCATTATTGTCTTCAAACATGAATTTCATGATGAAGGAGAAGGACTAGATAAGGCAAAGGTGATACAAAAGCAAGGAAATAGGAAGGGATAATTAAGAGTATAGAGCTGACTAGGTCAACCTAGTACTAAAAATAGGGTCTAAAAATTAAGAAAACAAGGATATAGAGTCGAAAGGGTCGACCTAGTACTATAACTTAGGATAGAAAATAGTTGAATAAAGATACAAAGTCGACAGGGTCAACTTAGTAATATATCTTGAGGGGTAGAAAAGAATACTATGTCAACAAGGTCGAATCAATACTATAGGTAGGGTAAATGGATAGTCTATAAGAGATTGTGTTGAACAGAATGATAGTGTACTAAAATAGGAAAAAAATTACAAGTACTTTTGAAAGTAATAAATGAAAGGAAACACACAATAAATTGGGTCAATAAGTATGATCTAATTAAGGCACACAACACAAAACCTTGTACCAATATTGACTAATGAAAGTTTTTGCAATACAATATAAAATTAAATAAAGAGCAAGTAGTCAACTTGAAAATAAAATGCTAACTAAGTGGTCATCCTGAATGTTATTAGATTATTAGAGTATAATTTTAAGTGTGATAGGACAGTTGGTTGAAAGTAGGGAACTAGAAAGCAATATATGGATGGTTTCAAGATGTTTAGGCTAAAAGGGATCTATGTTGGTAATGGTAATGGAGTAGTATTAGGGCCTACCCCCTCACTTCACACACCACAAAAATAAGGGTATCGAGTGCTTTACCAATATATACTATTAACCACGTGTTTATACTTGGCCAAAAAACCAAGTTGACTTCCCCCTTGGTGATAAAATTCAAGCAGGTAGGCCTTAGATAGAAAAGTATTTTAAATGCATTTTTAAGATTATGTGATTTTTTAATGTGTGAAAAAAACATAAAAATAGTGCAACTAAATAGTATATTAAAAAACAACCTAATTAGATTATGTGATCTATTTTAAGAATGCAAGCAATTGAAAATGAAAGTGTGAAGTAAGTACTAACATATAGATGTTAATTCCAACTTTGAAACATAGTAAAATATTAGTTCAAATGATAGTGTATTCAAATATTATAGTATAAAGTCAAACATCTCACTATTATACTACTAAAACAAGGGTCTATTAGGAATGATGTTGATAATGTCAACCTAGTCTTTCAGACAAAAGACAAAAGATAGAACCAGGTCAACCACGTTGACCTAGTTTGTTGTATAAGGGCAATTTTAAATACTAAAAACCATGAAAAATAGAACTATAATGAATAATAGAAATGATAGAGAAAAATACAAAGGAACCTTGGTGGGTTGGAATATGCATAGGAATGTGAGATTGCTATTAAAGTATCTTGATTTTTACTTGTAAATTTTACCAACTATGTTGATTGGGTCAACCTAGTTCTATAGTTCCCTATTTATTAAAGCCTGTGAAGATAACTATACTCGTATGGTTGACCTAGTATGTTTTTTGGAAACCTATAAGTATACTATGTCAACCTTTTTGACCCAATAGCCTGTATCTGATGAAGACCTACATAGAAAGATGTGAGTTGTTTTGATGCAATTGTGTCTTAAACCTATACACAAAAGTTATAAACTATACTAACCCTATCAAATTATCATCAAAAATATAGAAAAATAATAAATAAAATGATAAAATAATAAAAAAATGTGAAATAAAACTTACAAGGATTAGATTCACATTGGGTTCACCAAAATATATGCAATCAAAAATGCATCATGTCTATAAATCAATCCTAACTCATAAAAGATAAATCATACCTACACTTCTGATTGGAGATACATTACATAATCAGGAACATGACCAATATAGGGATTTGATAGACCCAATCATGATATCTATTATCATAATAAAAAATACTAGGGAGGGTTCCAAAGCCTCGATTCAAGTACAATCATGCAAAACCCTAACTAGGTCCTATGTTTCTATATTCACTAAACTAATAACAAGTAAAGCAAAGAAATCTAATCTAGTGCTCACCAAATCTTGTGGTATAATGTGGGGGTAAGAAATAACAAAAGTAAAAATGTATATAAGATATATACTCACATCAATGTATATTTAATTATAATACATGGAAGATTAAAAATTCATATCTAACTACTCTTACAAAGGAGAAACAAATTTAAGAATACTTACCTTTGAAGACAAACTCATCGAGCCTCAATCTCTCCCTTGGCCAAGGTATTTCATAAGAAGTTATTGTGGTATGTAAGGATGATAAAGATAAGTCATCTCTAGGCTATATAACCTATCAATGCATCTAAAATACTTCTCCATAAGATCCATATCTCTAAAGAAAGTATGAAATCCTAAGCTTGCTCCTCAAGTAGAATGGTGGATAAGCAATGCACAATAGCTCTTACTTATTCTCTTCTCTAAATAATGGTGAAATGATCTTGTATATAAAGGTGGATTTAACCCTAATCCCTTCTAAAAATTTTGGCTGACAAGGTCAACCCAATCAACCTAGTACTTTTATAGACAAAAATTCATTAAGTCATGGGCTAGGTCAGCCAAGAGCAGACCTAGATCCTAAATGAATTTTACCCACAAGAGTACATGGTTGACCCAGTCAACCTAGTACTATAAATAGTAAAAAAAGGGTTTATGTTAGGAAAAGGGGAATGAAATGTGGGAAATGACCGAGGAGTGTACAATAGATAAAAACAAGCTTATGGATATAGTTTTTAGGAGACAAGTGTGTAGATAGCAAATGGTAAAAGAGACAATAATCCTGTGAAGCACCAATGGTTTGCCCACCCTTTTCTTGGTGCACCCCTTAGGGTGTACACTTAGAGAGATTGAGACTCAATGGATTATTCCAAGATAAACAGCATCATTAAGTAATAATTTTTTTAAAATATTATGTGTAGACATAAACTTCCTTAAAGAAGAATTATAAAAAAATTGAGAAGAAAGAAGAAAAAGTGTTATCAAAAGTCACAAGGAAGAAAGTGAGATAATAAAGAATCTCTAACAATCCTCTTTAAATAATGTGGTTAATCGAACCCTATATGTTAGACCAATTAGGTGGGTTAGATGGTTTCCATCGACCATACCACAATTTGAATCTTGGTTGAGTAAATTGATAGCATTGAGGCTTAAGAGTAGGTGTAATGCTTAAGGATTAGTCTGTAGGACTTGCCCTACATTTGCACACCATTATGTGCACTAGGTTGTTGGGTCCTCATCAATGTTAATGCCAATTGAGTTGAGTGAGATACCTTGGATATAATAAAAAATAAAAAAATGTGGTCAATCTGCAAAGGAACAAAGACCAATAAAAGGAGAAATGATCCATGAACCTATAAGACAAACAAGCTAACACCAATATTTCAAGTTAAGTAATCATTATGTCAAAAATATAATTTACATACATAATGTAATAAAATTAGATGTACAACTAGGCAAGTTTGATTAAATATGACTTCAATCATAAACTATGTAAACCTACACAAAAATAAGTTAGTTAAAAAATCTCTAAATAAAGCATATTTTATTTGCAATAAAAAGTAAAGAATGCATAAAAGATTGATAATAACAAAATTGAGACAAATAAGATGTGTCACTTGCAAAACATAATCTATGTGAAGCGTTAAAAGAATTATCATAATAAGACATATCAAAGTCTCTAGAAGATTTATTTAATTTAGGAATTTAAATACAACTACACTTAGTGATAGGAGATTTAATCATTTTATAGAAATGAAAAGTGTCATGCATAGATTTACCACAAGATTTACATGGATGAAATTTTTAACATTTAGTTATGCGATGCCCATGTTTTTCACAGTATACATAAGGTTTAATATTTTTAACCAAAGCATGAGCATTAGAAGTAGTATAATCAAAAGTTGATTTAAAAGTTTTTTGATATAGAGGAAGATACAATTCCAAGTTTTCATTAGGAGCATTTAAAGCATTATAGCTAAGACCTTTATAATGAACATTAGATTCAAGTAAAAGGGGTGTAGTAATACTTTTTTACAATTACCAAGGCCACTACCAACATACCCCATAGATTTCATTATTTTTAAACTGGGGTTAGAACCATCATGTAGTAGAGTAATACGTTCTTTAGGAGGTGAAAAAACAACATTATGTGTTTTCACATTTTCAAAATATACTAACTGAGTAGTAGGAAAGTCAACAAGAATTTACATTTTGCTTAATTTTTCTTTATGTGAGTTTTAGAAAATAAAAATGGTTTGATTTTGGCATTAAAATTAATGATTAAGTGCAACAATATCATTATCATTTTCTAAAATTTGATGCTTAAGATCATGAATTAAAGCATTATTGGCCTTGTAGGTCCACATTATTTCATAATAATGATAAAAAATTGCAAAATTATATTAAGAACTTGTGTTAAATAGACAATAAAAGCTTATAAAAAGTTTGAAAGACAACTATATTATTGTAAAAAAAGGTTTTAATGCATAAATGACTAATTTATTAAAACATTAAAAAATAAACTTATTGAATGTTTAAAAACCAAATATTAATTAATAATTTGATTCGAGAAAAAAATAAAATCTTTGATTTTCAATTAAAGCAAATTAATTAAATCTTCTTCATTATATTCCAAAAATGAATCATACTTTTAGAATATAGAATTCATTTGAAAATGTAAAGACAAATAAAATACCTTTTAAGTTTGAGATTTGAAACTAAGATGAAAAAAATAAAGGATTTTTTTCATTCCACGAGAAGGATTTTAAATGCTTTTACCAAAATTAATCCAATATGTATCACTTTTTTTTTTTAAAATAAAAAAATCACACAAGAAAAATTAAATGGAATCTGGCTGTTAGATTTAATAAAGCATTTCATTAAAAAATCTATTGGTCAATAAATTGTCCATTTGTCAAAAATGGAAACAAAGACAAGTTTTAATGAAATTTTCCACTTGAAGATTTTGAATTTGAATGACTTAGTATAAAACACACTTCACTGATTAAAAAAATGTTTCTCTATAATAAAGATACCTAAGCACCAAATTCTAGAAAGATATTCTCGTGAGACTTAAAATATAATAAAACAAATTAAAGTTAACTATTCACCAGGGAAATGAGTAAAAATTTTGCTTCATAAAGAATATGAACATGGTTTTAGCTTGAATTGGAAACTATGTGCAAGAAGAATCCAAAGAAGGTTATTAGCAGGTAAGGTATGATACCAGAGCTAGAGAGTCAAGCCAGTTATGCAATAATTTAAAAAAATGAGTAAAATCCAATTATCCATGTGAGAGGAGAAATACCAGCAAGCTATAAAAAACCAAAATTTAAGTCAAAAGATAAGGGGAAAAAATTGGGTGAAGGTAAAGAAGGCTTGAAGCCTCACATAAGGCACAAGACAAAAAAAGAGATTAAAGTGTTAGGGAAAGAAAATGCACAGAGAAATAAATAAAGTATGACACTAAGTTTAAGCAAAAAGATTTAAGAACAAAAAAATGCATGACTCAAAATGCATATGAAATAATTGTTAGGTTGTGGAGCTAAAAGCTTCACTGATGCAGACATTGGAGGAGGTTGCTGAGTGTCACAGTCACCGGCATCAGTCAGGGGTAGACAGGAAGGAAACCGACATCGATAGGATTCAATCGACGTTGATCACCTCCAGACTAACAGGGACTGACGTCAGTCACCTGTGTGGTTCTGAACTATGAGTTTCATGAACAGTTTATTAACGAACCGATTGTTTGCATGTTAAAGGCTAATTTTAGTCTTGGAGCTGTGGATCTAATTATTGTAATTGGATGTCTAATTATTGTTTGCATGGGATCTATATAATAGACTCATGGGCTATATTGTAAAGTGTGCTAGTTGAGTAAGAGCAAGGTTAGCTCCTTTAGAGTGAAGAGAGCAAGGTGTGTTCCTCCTAGTGCCACAGTGCCAAGTGTGTATGATCAGGTAGATCTACAGGTTGTTACAAGGTTTGGTATAAGATCCATAGGGTTACTGGTATGGTAGAATCATAAGGACTTGGTGAGGTAAGGACAAGGGTTCTATCTAAGTAAGTAAGATCATTGATTTGTAGGTGTGTGTGTGTGTGTGTGCGAGATCTAGGTTTGCAGGTGTGTAGAACCAGGGTGATTTGTAGGTGTACAAAATCAAGGAGGTCAACAACATAATAGGTAGCAAGATCAGGTGAGATCTACTTGAAGTATGATTTTGTACTTGGAGTACGGTGTGTACTCAGTCATGGAGTACGTGGATTACTTATGTACTAGTAGTAGTGATACTGACTGGTTGGATGTGAACAACAACTCTATGTTTGAGTTGTTGTGACCGTAATTGAGAGAGTGAGCTCTTGAAGAGATTTACTATTTATACCCTAGAGGTGTGGGAGCCCTAGAGGTGTGTAAGGAAGAAGACTGTCGCATCTTCTTTGTTGTATTTCCTTTTGGAAGAGTATTAATACAATTGGGTATTCTCTCTCATATTCTATGTTATTTTTTTATTTCTAGTTACTTGTGCATTCTGGTTAAATTCTATGTTTAGTTGCTTATACAAAGGTGATCAATTGTGCTTCCTAATCCTAACAGTGGAATCAGAGTTGTTTGTTGTTCTAAATTCCTGACAAGTGGTATCAGATCTAAGGTTGTAGAGAGCAGGTTTGTGTTTGATTACAAGACACTCTTAGGGGTTTCTGATTGAGTGGGAGTATAGAAATGGCAAAAAAAAGTACACTAAGAATGGAGGAATTGAAAAGCACGAATGGTCAATTATGGTGTTATGAAAAGAAAGAGTAGGGAAAGAAATATTGTTGTTTGACAACAGATCATCATGAAGGAACTGAAGAAGTAGATGTTGCAAGTGTTGTTGCACGGGATACTCTGGGATGTTCCTTGGATAAAGTAGAATCTTGGTTTATAGAATTTGTTACCTCTTTCCATGCAGCGCCAAATAGATTATTTTTCCATGTTAAGGTCCATTGAGACTTTGGAAAGATTTATTTAAGGGCTGGTGTGCCTTGTCAAAGTATTGGCAAAGGGGAAGTGTTGTTAAAATTACAGGTGGCCAACACATGGGTGTTGAAGAAGGTCATGCAGGTCCCAGTCTTGAAGATGCGGCTAATTTTTGCAAGAAAGTTGGGTGATGAGAGATGCATAGAAACTCTCACAGTGGATGCACTTGAATTAGCATGTGGTAAGAAAGTAGGTATCCTTTATCTATCTACTTATATTACTGATTCTTCTTCTGTTGCAAGGATGTGGCTTTGTAGGCTTGGTCACAAGAGCAAGGAGGAGATGCATATTCTTAAGCGAAAGTCAGATGTCTTTGAAAGACTTAAGAACTGGAAAGCCTTGGTGTTCATGGAGGATATGATGGACAAAGATCAGTGGAAAAGGCTGAGTAACTCTGAGCAGGGCAGTTTGGATAGGGTTTTGATCCAAAGAGAGCTCGCGGGTAAAAATTCATCACTCACAAGAAAACACAGGTATCAACGTCAGTCAGGGGTAATCGACGTTGAACAGATAGGTACCGACATTAGTCATGTGCAGACCAAAGGATTCGGTGGTGTCGAGTAGGTGGCGACCAATGTCAGTAGGATAACCGGCGTTGATAGTCAAGACAGTCACATGGAACTGACATCAGTCAAATGCAGACTGTGTGGTGACTAAGGTCGGTCACTGGAATGGATTTTGGGTGTACAACAAGCTGTCAAGGAGTCTCAAATGCCCATGTGGAGGACTAAAAGGGTAAGTAAGCCTCAAATTCATTGCTCCTCTTCTTTATACTAGTTGCTCACTGTAGAGCAGGAAGGATCCAGGAAACAGTGGGAGCATGGCATGATGAGAAATTTGATTCCTAGGATGTAGAACCAAATGGGAGATTTGGTAGGGTTGCCAGCTAGTATGAAAACATTGAAATATGAATGTATACCTTGGTTAAAGAATAGAGAGAATGGACATGTGAGATAGAAGGCCAGGTCACATGGTCTTGAGGAAGCTCTAGGATAGTGGTACAGGTTTGACAGGTGGATGACAAAGCATGGCTTTAGTCAATGTCATTGTAACTACTATGGTTTCTTTACCAGGTGGGTGATGATTGCAACATCATCTTGTTAATGTATGTTGTGTGTTTACTTGATGTAGGGTTACACATATAGGGGTTTTATGAGCTAAAGGTAAAGTTAGTTCAGAGGTGTGTTATGAAGAATTTGGAGGAGTGAAAATCTTTGGCATGAGTAATCCTAGAGACAACGAAGATCACAAGTTGATGTTGTCACAGGATGATTGTGTGAAGGTAGTGCAGGATGTAGTATGGCAAGCACACCTATGGATGGATAGTTCATAGAATAGGGTCCCCAATCACATGATGAGGTTGAGTACATGTGTACTCCCTGATTTTGCCCCAGTAGTGGGAGTTGTTAGCAGGTTTGTAGCCAATCCGAGAAAGAAGCACTGGAGGGTAGTTCAGTGGGTTCTCATGTATTTGAGAGGGACCAGCAGTAGGTTGACATGCTATGCAGGGTCAAGTTCTTTTCTACATGGGTTTGTAGATGTAGATGTGGTAAGTTACTTAGATGACAGGAGGTGCACCACAGGTTGTGTGGTGGGTGGTCTTCAGAATTGATCTTAAAGAGGGATACAAGCCAAGAAACAAATTAGATGGTGTATAGGTATAGGTACAGTGTAGCTATTTATCTCCAAGTGGGAGATTGTTAGGTTGTGGAGCTAAAAGCATCACTAATGCAGACATTGGAGGAGGTTGCTAAGTGTCACAGTCACCAGCATCTATCAGGCCAACCGACGTTAGTCAGGGGTAGACAGGAAGGAAACTGACATCGACAAGAGTCGGCCGATGTCGGTCACCTCCAAACTAACAGGGACCAATGTCGGTCGCCTATATGGTTGTGAACTACGAGTTTCACAAATAGTTTGTTAATGAACCAATTTTTTGCATGTTAAATGCTAATTTTAGTCTTGGAGCTGTGGATCTAATTATTGTAATTGGATGTCTAATTATTGTTTGCATGGGATCTATATAAAAGACTCATGGGCTGTATTGTAAAGTGTGCTAGTTGAGTAAGAGCAAGGTTAGCTCCTTCAGAGTGAAGAGAGCAAGGTGTGTTCCTCCTAGTGCCACAGTGCCAAGTGTGTATGATCAGGTAGATCTACAAGTTTTTATAAGGTCTGGTAGATGATCCACAAGGGTACTGGTATGGTAGAATCATAAGGACTTGGTGAGGCAAGGACAAGGGTTCTATCTGAGTAAGTAAGATCATTGATTTTCAAGTGTGTATGTGTGCGAGATCTAGGTTTGCAGGTGTGTAGAACCAGGGTGATTTGTAGGTGTGCAAGATCAAGGAGGTTAGCAACACAATAGGTAGCAAGATCAGGTGAGATCTACTTGAAGTATAATTGTGTACTTGAAGTATGGTGTGTACTCAGTTGTAGAGTACGTGGAGTACTTGTGTACTGGCAGTAGTGATACTGACTCATGGTATTGCCAGTAGTGATACTGATTGGTTGGAGGTGAACAACAACTCTATGGTTGAGTTGTTGTTGGGAGCATAATTGAGAGAGTGAGCTCTTGAAGAGATTTACTGTTTATGCCCTAGAGTTGTGGGAGCCCTAGAGGTGTGTAAAGAAGAATATTGTGGCATCTTCTTTGATGTATTTCCTTCTGGAAGAGTATTAATACAATTGGGTATTGTCTCTCATATTTTGTGTTATTTTTGATTTCTAGTTACTTGTGCATTCTAGTTAAATTCTATGTTTAGTTGCTTATACAAAGGTGATCAATTGTGCTTCCTAATCCTGATAGTGGAATTAGAGTTGTTTATTGTTCTAGATTCCTGACAAGTGGTATCAGAGCTAAGGTTGCAGGGAGCAAGTTTGTGTTTGATTACAGGTCACTCTCAAGGGTTTCTGATTGAATGGGAGTATAGCAATGGCAGAAGAAAGTACACTAAGAATGGAGGAATTGAAAAGCATGAATGGTCAATTACGGTGTTATGGAAAGAAAGAGTAGGGAAAGAAATATTGTTGGTTGACAGTAGATCAGTATGAAGGAATTGAAGAAGTAGATGTTGTAGGTGTTGTTGCATAGGATGCTCTGGGATGTTCCTTGGATAAAGTAGAATCTTGGTTTATAGATTATGTTGCCTCTTTCCATGTACTTCCAAATAGAGTATTTTTCCATGTTAAGGTCCATGGAGGCTTTGAAAAGATTTATTTAGGGGCTGGTGTGCCTTGTCAAAGTATTGGCAAAGGGGAATTGTTGCTGAAATTGTAGGCAGCCAACACATGGGTGTTAAAGAAGGTCATGCAAGTCCCAGTCTTGAAGATGCAACTAATTTCTTCAGGAAAGTTGGGTGATGAGAGATGCACATAAACTCTCATAGTGGATGCACTTGAATTATTAGGTGGTAAGAAAGTAGGTATCCTTTATCTATCTACTTATATTATTGATTCTTCTTCTATTGCAAGGACATGGCTATGTAGGATTGGTCACAAGAGCAAGGAGGAGATGCATGTTCTTAAGCAGAAGTTAGATGTCTTTGATAGACTTAAGAACTAGAAAGCCTTGGTGTTCATGGAGAAGATCATGGATAGAGATCAATGGAGAAGGCTGAGTAACTCTAAGTAGGGCAGTTTCGATAGGGTTTTGATCCAAAGAGAGCTCACGGGTAAAAATTCATCACTCAAAGAAAAACATAGGTACCGGCATCAGTTAAGGGTAACTAACATTGAACAGATAGGTATCAATGTTGGTCATGTGCAGACCAGAGGAGTCAGTGGTGTCAGGTAGGGGTGATCGACGTTGATAGGATAACTAGCGTCGTTAGTCAGGACAATCGCATGGAACCGACGTCGATCAGATGCAGACTATGTGGTGATTGAGGTCGGTCACTAGAATGGATTTTGGGTGGACAACAAGTTGTCAAGGAGTCTCAAACACCCATGTGGAAGACTGAAAGGGTAAGCCTCAAATTCGTTATTTCTCTTTTTTATACTAGTTGCTCACTGCAGAGCAAGAAGGATCTAGGAAACAGTGGGAGCATGGCATGATGAGGAATTTGATTCCTAAGATGCAAAACCAAATAGGAGATTTGGTAGGGTTGCCAGCTGATATGAAAGCATTGAAAGATGAATGGATACCTTGGTTAAAGAATAGATAGAATGGACACATGAGATGAAAGGCCAGGTCACATGTCTTGAGGAAGCTCCAAGATAGTGGTACAAGTTTGATAGGTGGATGACAAAGCATGGCTTTAGTCAATGTCATTATAACTACTGTGGTTTCTTTACCAGGTGGGTGATGATTACAACATCATCTCGTTACTGTATGTTGTGTGTTTGCTTGATGCAAGGTTACACATACAGGGTTTTTATGAGCTAAAGGTAAAGTTAGTTCAAAGGTGTGTCATGAAGAATTTGGAGGAGCAAAATTCTTTGGCATGAGTAATCCTAGAGATAGGGAAGATCACAAGTTGATGTTGTCATAGGATGATTGTGTGAAGGTAGTGCAGGATGTAGTATGGAAAGCGCACTTATGGATGGACAGTTCATAGAATAGGGTCCCCAATCACATGATGAGGTTGAGTACATGTGTACTCCCTAATTTTGCCCCAGTAGTGGGAGTTGTCAGCAAGTTTGTAGCCAATCTGGGAAAGAAGCATTGGAGAGCAGTTCAATGGGTTCTCAGGTATCTGAGAAGGACCAGTAGTAGGTTGACATGCTATGTAGGGTCAAATTTTTTTCTACATTGGTTTGTAGATGCAGATGTGGCAGGTTACTTGGATGATAGAAGGTGCACCATAGGTTGTGTGGTGGGTGGTCTTCAGGATTGATCTTAAAGAGGAATACAAGTTAGGAAACAAATTAGATGGTGTACAGGTATAGCTATAGTGTAGTTGTTTATCTCCAAGTGGGAGACTGTTAGGTTGTGGAGCTAAAAGCTTCACTGATGCAAACATTGGAGGAGGTTGCTGAGTGTCACAGTCACTGGCATCGGTCAGGCCAACCGACATCAGTCAGGGTTAGATAGGAAGGCAACCAACACCATCAGGAGTCGATCGATGTCGGTCACCTCTAGACTAATAGGGACTGATGTCAATCACCTGTGCAGTTCTGAACTACGAGTTTCATGAACAGTTTGTTAATGAACCAGTTGTTTGCATGTTAAAGGCTAATTTTAGTCTTGGAGCTATGGATCTAATTATTATAATTAGATGTCTAATTATTGTTTGCATGGGATCTATATAATAGACTCATGGACTGTATTTTAAAGTGTGCTAGTTGAGTAAGAGCAAGGTTAGCTCCTTCAGAGTGAAGAGAGCAAGGTGTGTTCCTCCTAGTGCCACAGTGCCAAGTGTGTATGATTAGGTAGATCTGTAGGTTGTTGTAAGGTCTGGTAGAAGATCCACAGGGTTATTGGTATGGTAGAATCATAAGGACTTGGTGAGGTAAGGACAAGGGTTCTATCTGAGTAAGTAAGATCATTAATTTGTAGGTGTGTGTGTGTGTGTGTGTGTGAAAGATCTAGGTTTGCAGGTGTGCAGAACTAGGGTGATTTGTAGGTGTGCAAGATCATGGAGGTCATCAACACAATAGGTAGCAAGATCAGGCAAGATCTACTTAAAGTATGATTATGTACTTGGAGTATGGTGTGTACTCAGTTGTGGAGTACGTGGAGTACTTGTGTATTGGCAGTAGTGATATTGACTGGTGGTACTGGCATTCGTGATACTGACTGGTTGGAGGTGAATAACAACTCTATGTTTGAGTTATTGTTGGGACCATAATTGAGAGAGTGAGCTCTTGAAGAGATTTACTGTTTATGCCCTAGAGGTGTGGGAGCCCTAGAGGTGTGTAAGGAAGAATACTGTGGCATCTTCTTTGTTGTATTTCCTTCTGGAAGAGTATTAATACAATTGGGTATTGTCTCTCATATTTTGTGTTGTTTCGTATTTCTAGTTACTTGTGCATTCTGGTTAAATTCCATGTTTAGTTGTTTATACAAAGGTGATCAATTGTGCTTCCTAATCCTGACAGTGGAATCAAATCTATTTGTTGTTCTAGATTCCTGACAAGTGGTATCAGAACTAAGGTTATAGGGAGCAGGTTTGTGTTTGATTATAGGTCACTCTCAGGGGTTTTTGATTGAGTGGAAGTATAGCAATGGCAGAATAAAGTACACTAAGAATGGAAGAATTGAAAAGCACGAATGGTCAATTACGGTGTTATGGAAAGAAATATTAGGGAAAGAAATATTGTTGGTTGATATTAGATCAGCATGAAGGAATTGAAGAAGTAGATGTTGCAGGTGTTGTTACACAAGATGCTCTGGGATGTTCCTTGGATAAAGTAGAATCTTGGTTTATAGATTTTGTTGCCTCTTTCCATGCAGTGCCAAATAGAGTATTTTTCCATGTTAAGGTCCATGGAGACTTTGGAAAGATTTATTTAGGGGTTGGTGTGCCTTGTCAAAGTATTGGCAAAGGAGAAGTGTTGCTGAAATTGTAAGTGGCCAACACATGGGTGTTGAAGGTCATGCAGGTCCCAGTCTTGAATATGTAGCTAATTTATTTTGGAAAGTTGGGTGATGAGAGATGCACAGAAACTCTCACAGTGGATGCACTTGAATTAGCAGGTGGTAAGAAAGTAGGTATCCTTTATCTATCTACTTATATTACTGATTCTTCTTCTGTTGCAAGGACATGGCTTTGTAGGCTTGGTCACAAGAGCAAGGAGGAGATGCATGTTCTTAAGCGAAAGTTAGATGTCTTTGAAAAACTTAAGAATTGGAAAGCCTTGGTATTCATGGAGGAGATGATGGAAAAAGATCAGTGGAAAAGGTTGAGTAACTCTAAGCAGGGTAGTTTGGACAGGGTTTTGATCCAAAGAGAGCTCGCAGGTAAAAAGTCATCACTCACAGGAAAACACAGGTACCAGCGTCGGTCAGGGGTAACCAATGTTGAACAGACAGGTACCAATGTCAGTCATGTGTAGACCAGAGGAGTCAGTGGTGTTAGGTAGGTGGCAACCGATGTTGGTAGGATAACCAACATCGGCAGTTAGGACAGTCGCATGGAACCGACGTTGGTTAGATGCAGATTGTGTGGTGATTGAGGTCGGTCACTAGAACAATTTTTGAGCGGATAGCAAGCTATCAAGGAGTATCAAATTCCCATGTGGAGGAATGAAAGAGTAAGTAAGCCTCAAATTCATTATTCCTCTTCTTTATACTAGTTTCTCATTGCAGAGCAGGAAGGATCTAGGAAACAGTGGGAGCATGGCATGATGAGGAATTTGATTCCTAGGATGCAGAACCAAATAGGAGATTTGGTAAGGTTTCCAGTCGGTATGAAAGTACTGAAAGATGAATAGTTACCTTGATTAAAGAATAGAGAGAATGGACACGTGAGATGGAAGGCTAGGTCACATGGTCTTGAGGAAGCTCCAGGATAGTGGTATAGGTTTTACATGTGGATGACAAAGCATGGCTTTAGTCAATGTCATTGTAACTACTATGGTTTCTTTACCAGGTGGGTGATGATTGCAACATCATCCTATTACTATATGTTGTGTGTTTGCTTGATTTAGGGTTACACATATAGGGTTTTTCTGAGCTAAAGGTAAAGTTAGTTCAGAGGTGTGTCATGAAGAATTTGGAGGAGTGAAATTCTTTGGCATGAGTAATCCTAGAGACAAGGAAGATCACAAGTTGATGTTGTCACAGGATGATTGTGTGAAGGTAGTTAGGATGCAGTATGGCAAGCACACCTATGGATGGACAGTTCATAGAACAGGGTCCCCAATCACATAATGAGGTTGAGTACATGTGTACTCCCTGATTTTGCTCTAGTAGTGGGAGTTGTCAGCAAGTTTGTAGCCAATCCGAGAAAGAAGCACTAGAGGGAAGTTCAGTGGGTTCTCAGGTATCTGAGAGGGACTAGCAGCAGGTCGACATATTATGTAGGTTCAAGTTATTTTCTACATGGGTTTGTAGATGTAATTGTGGCAGGTTACTTGGATGACAGGAGGTGCACCATAGGTTGTGTGGTGGGTGGTCTTCAGGATTGATCTTGAAGAGGGATACAAGCCAAGAAACAAATTAGATGGTGTACAGGTACAGGGACATTGTAGTTGTTTATCTCAAAGTGGGAGATTATTAGGTTGTGGAGCTAAAATCTTCACTGATGCAGACATTGGAGGAGGTTGATGAGTGTCACAGTCACCGGTGTGGGTCAGGCCAACTGATATCGGTCAGGGGTAGACAGGAAGGCAACTAACATCGATAGGAATCAGCCAATGTCAGTCACCTCCAGACTAATAGGGACCGATGTCGATCGCCTGTGCAGTTCCAAACTATGAGTTTCATGAACAATTTGTTAATGAACTGGTTGTTTGCATATTAAAGGCTAATTTTAGTCTTGGAGCTATGGATCTAATTATTGTAATTGGATTTCTAATTATTGTTTGCATGGTATTTATATAATAGACTCATGGGCTGTATTATAAAGTGTGCTAGCTGAGTAAGAGCAAGGTTAGCTCCTTCAGAGTGAAGAGAGCAAGGTGTGTTCCTCCTAGTGCCATAGTGCCAAGTGTGTATGATTGGGTAGATCTGTAGGTTGTTTCAAGGTTTGGTAGAAGATCCACATGGGTACTGGTATGGTAGAATCATAAGGACTTTGTGAGGCAAGGACAAGGGTTCTATCTAAGTAAGTAAGATCATTGATTTATAGGTGTGTGTGTGTGTGATATCTAGGTTTGCAGGTGTGCAGAACCAGGGTGATTTGCAGGTGTGCAAGATCAGGGAGGCCAGCAACACAATAAGTAGCAAGATCAGGTGAGATCTACTTGAAGTATGATTGTGTACTTGGAGTACGGTGTGTACTCGATCATGGAGTACATGGGGTACTTGTGTACTAGCAGTAGTGATACTGACTGGTGGTACTGGCAGTAGTGATATTGACTGGTTGGAGGTGAATAGCAACTATGTGCTTGAGTTTTTGTTGGGACCGTAATTGAGAGAGTGAGCTCTTGAAGAGATTTACTATTTATGCCCTAGAGGTGTGGTAGCCCTAAAGGTGTGTAAGGAAGAAGACTATGGCATCTTCTTTGTTGTATTTCCTTTTGGAAGAGTATTAATACAATTGGGTATTGTCTCTCATATTTTGTGTTATTTCTAATTTCTAGTTACTTGTGCATTCTGGTTAAATTATGTGTTTAGTTGCTTATACAAAGGTGATCAATTGTGCTTCCTAATCCTGACAGTGGAATCAGAGTTGTTTGTTGTTCTAGATTCCTGACAATAATAATGCTTAAGAAGGAGATACTAAATTTTAAGAAAGCGAATAAGAAGCAGACTATACAAGACATGGATAGACAAAGACTACACATGCTTATAATAAGAGTGCCTTGAAAATACCTCCTTTTAGCCTGAAATGTTACATGCACAAAGATAAAGGCTACATAAAAAGGATAACTTAAAAAAATGTGAAGCAAAAGGTAGAGCTAAATGGGTCGAAGTACCTGGAGCGAAAACAAGAAGACAAAGTTGTTAGGCTTGCTATGTAAATATAGTGTTAGGGACCAAAAAACTAGAATATTCTTAACAAAAAGAATGCATAAAATACACATAGATTAAGAAAGAGACCATAAATAAAGGACAAGATGGATAGGAACCAATAGAGATTTAAAAAATGTCCTTTGGTAACCTTGAAAAAAAAGGTTAGAAGGTAATAAAAGGATGGAAAAAATCAAGATTCCTCTAAGAAAGCCCTACACAACACTCACCAACAAAATTAAAATAACCAACACTCTAATATCATAATAGAATATTTATTGAGGATCAAAATAAACAAGATTACCTTAAAAAGAACACAACCATAAGTTGAGATGAAGGATTTGATAAGTGGAAAAAATTGTCAAATGATGAAAAACCCCATAATATAGTATTAAGAAGCTTGCAACAATGAAATCCAAATATCATATCATGTAAAATCTTAGGAGAATAATAGTTCTAGGCCAAGAGAGAATAAATGATTTAAGAGTAAGACTTAAAACAACAAGAATGAGTTGTGTGTTGAGAGTGAGAGGAATGGGGAGAGGAAGGATCTTTTATAGATCAAGATGAAAATAATCGGATTTATAAGGAAACCCATGATTAACTTACAATCCTCCTTTTTGTGTGTCATTTGTGATCTATTCCCTTAAAAAGTGTAGGTAAGTGTGTGCCAAGTGGGGGAAGGGTTAACTTATGCATGTAAATCCCAAAACATAAATGGGAACAAAGAGGTGAGTGACACCTCATAGAATCCAAATTTATGTGAATCTATAATTCACATAAATAAAAATTTCATGCATACCTTAAGACCTAGGATAAACCTATAAACCTATATAAAAGACACAAATAAGGTTAATTCTCCAATAATCATATAACACTAGGGGATACTATTAAAAAATGTATAAGTTTACGACATAAGATTCAAGACTTGATAGATGAGAACATCATTGATTTTAATGTACATAAAAAATTACAAAACAAAAATCAAGTGATAATATAAAAATGTATATATTTAGTGATCCTTTCCCTAAACATACAAGTCAAGAAATGTTAAATACAATTAGAAGTACATTACACATAGAACACATATCCTCCACCAAATTCTTATAATCCTTACACCAAGGCACAACATAATTTGAATGGAATCATTGGTACATATCATGTTTCAATGCCATCTATGACACTCATCACATTTGTAGAGCATGAGATAGTCGATGATGATTTTGATTTACACACTATATTCATTAAATCTTACATTAATCATCAACCCATACAAAGCATCATGGTTGATAATGGTTCAAGCATGGATATTTGCATTATAACATTTTTATCTCAACTTGGATACATAGATAGAGATACATCTCCTACTACCATAGTTATTATGGGCTTCAATGGGCATACTAAAAGTTCTATTGGTGAGATCACATTAACATTACATGTGGGTCCAACACATGTTTCCACTATGTTTATAGTAGTACCCAATGTAGGGGTCTTCAATATGTTATTGGTATTCCTTTGGATTTATGAACTTTGTGTTGTTCCTTCTATAATACACATATGCCTAAAATACATTTTTTTTTCTAATGAGGTTATCACAGTTCATGGTATTCCATATGAATACTCTATCCAACCAAAGATAATAGTTCATACATATAATATTACAATTGAATGACCTAAAAAAGTTCAATTTAATTAGAGAATTCAAAATCAAGTGGTTGATTCCCCAATGAGACCCATCCTTGAGAGGCCACTTAATCATAGATTTGTCACATATTCTAGAGAGCTACTCTCTACTCCAACTAGTCCTAGATTGATACTATAAAGCAATAAGAGTGTTCCATAAGTGATAATAACACATATTTATTCTTACACTCCACATTGGGTCCAAAATATTCCTATAGTTTATCATGCCAAATAACATATGTAGTATACTATAGGAAATTATCATGACCTTGGAACTTATGTTTTAGAGATAGATCAGTTTTCAAATTTTGAATTGACACTAGTTACTTCACAAGGGCATAATGCTCTTAATTTTTAGATACAATCATTCATATGCTATGCATATAACATATTTATTATGATTCCCTTGAAATACTAATTAATTAGCATCCTTATTTCTAATTTTTAGTTCATAAATGCAAAATATACAAAAAAATCAAGAAAATTCTAAAAACTAGGACCTATGCATACTATGTTTAGTTCATTTGCATCAATTAATTTTTGTTCGATATATGTATTACTTCTCTTTATCTATTTTTATAAAAAAATATGCTTCATAAGTGTACAATATTTGAATTCAGAACATATACATTGCCATTTCCATATGTATTTTCAAGAGGTGATATTGTCTTAAGCCTATAAAACATACACAAATAAACATTCCCTATCCAGATAATAGTTCACTAAACTCTTATATGATTAAAGTGGACTAATCCAAATGAACATATGCTCTAATTTTATAGATACAAACTAGTCATGGTTATTTTTCAACTTGATTGTATAATAAAAATTTCATAGGGGGCATCCTTTTACATAGGTTTTATCCTTTTTTTATTATCCTTATTAATTATAATTCAATACATTACATTTCATGAATATTTTCTCACTTACTTTGACATTTATAGATTACCAAATACTTGATTTATTGAATATACTATTTTTATAAGTTTCTAACGTTGATAAAACTTACATATCCATGCATGGTTTGTGTTTGATTTCTTGATTCATATCTTATGTGTATTCACTTGTTTGAATTATGGACATTTAAACATGTCCTTGATCGTGGCTCTAAGATTTCATTGATTTTATTTATGTGTGTGAGTAAAATTTTAACATGTCCCTTGTGTGTGGGAACTTGGACTTATATTACATGTTTTGTGTGATTTCATGTGTACTCTTTATATGTGTGTGTCGTGGCCATGACACTTGTTTGTATAGTTTTTGATGCCATGATGGACATCATGAATCTTCTCAATTTTCTAATGTCATTATATATATATCATGCATCCTCACTAAGTTATTATAATCGCTTTAGGTATCTTCAATAGATGATTACTTATATGTGTGTCTAATTACTAACATTTATCTTGATAATGTCTATGTATGCTTATTTACACATGCCTCTTATATCACTATTTTGATCAGTTTATATATGATGATGCCATTCTCATCAATGTTATCATTAATACATAGATTTACATTTTTTCATAACATATTTTGCATATATTTTTATTTAAGTTATTGTGTAGGCTTCACAACTCACCTCAAAAGAGGGGGCATACATAGTGGCTTATCTTAAGACTAAGCTACAAAAACCCTGTACACACTCATAAATCAGTCCTAGGTTTTACAAAATTGATCATGATTCATATCCATAAGTAATTTATAAATTAATTTTGGACAATAGTACTCCATTCAGATAGGGGCACAGACTAACCCTATCCAAACTAGTGCCTTTTTATCCTAACAAGCAAAAAATGATGATTTTTCAAAAATTCTCAAAATCACAAGTAGTTACAGGATAATTTGCATTATATCCTCAAAATATTTTCAATAAAATACTTAGTTTTGTCTTAGATTTTGCTTAGAATGGGGATAGCCTGCATGACTTATGTTCAAGAGTTTGCACAAATGTTTTGCTTATAAATTCATTTGATATCACTCAATCTAAGAATCAAGTAATCATATATCATATTAGGGGCATGTGCATCACACATGACCACCTCTTTACTCAATTTTGCACCAATTTTATATATTGAATGGAAATACTTGTCATTATCCATGTTTTAGACACTAAAATTAGATAATACTATTTTTTCATTTATTCTTGCACTAGTTTTACATCAAAAATGAATCTAATTCTATTTTTAGTAGTTGATTCACTTTTTTATACCATTTTTACACTAGAATGATATATTGGGGTTCATAATAGGATTCCAATCTACTCTAAAAATTTAGGTATGCAATGATGAATTCAATCACACCTTGATTTCTTAATCACACTCTCCAATCAATGAGTAATGGGGCATGTATAATCCAATCTAAGAGTTTTAATGAAGAATAAATATCCAAGGATCATACCCTATATAGTCACCAATTTTACACTTGATAACACAATGATCCATGTATCTAATTAAATGTATTAGTTCATTGTTATTATATCATAATTTCTTTTTATTTACTTTCATATTTTTATCTTAAATAAATACTAATTTATACATGTTTCATTGTAGATTTGCATGAAACACAATTCAAAGTGTAGCCTACATTCAAAATTATTCTTCATAAGTAAGTTTAAGTATGTAATTTTACTTTTACTCTAGTAATTTCATTTTGATGAATTAATAATATAAAAAGGGGGAAATATGTAGACACATAAGTTAACATTTAAGCTGAAATAATATAATTATGACGACTCCCTATACACACTTAGCTCATGTCTCATCACATGGTCTTTTGATTATCATTCATTCACTCTTATACAAATGGCCCTTTTCTCCAAATAACTAAGGATCTCAAAATATCCCTATCCAACATCCTAAACAACCTAAACTCATTCTCAAACTACTCCACACTTCCAATTTAGTTCTCTCTAATCATTTTACAAGGCTACCCTATTTGGATTATCTTACTTCCTAGTATAGTCTAATTTTATGAGATACGTCCTCCAACCAAACAATATATATTTTCTTGTTGTTCTCAAAATCCATCACTTGTTTTTGTGGACAACCTACTAATCAGTTTGACCTTGTAGACCAAAACTCTCTCTGTTCTTTCTTAAAAATGTTTTGAGTAGTTAAGTTTTTCAAATATTCAAGCCTTTTCAGCTAATGAAGCCGCAGGTTTAATAGGCAGGCCTTCTTCAAAAGAAGTTAAAAACACTTAATGGTTTTTCCTTAGTGTTTTGAGAATGGTTCAATGTAAAAGTTCATTCAAAATCCTTAATGGAGGGCTTTAGATAAATAGATTGAACCAATTTGAACTGTTGAACCATTTAAACCCCACTTTCACAAAGTTCAAAGGTTCAATGAGTTCAAAGGTTCAATAACTTTGGCGGACTTAAAGAAAAGAAGGATTCGAAGAATTAACATTGAATCATTAAACCATTGAACATTGAACCAAAATGGTCTAAAATTTCAAGGTTCAATGAGTTCAATAATTCTGAAGGACTTAAAGAAAAGAAGGAATCAAAGAGATAAAGTTTGAACCATTGAACTGTTGAACCTTGAACCCAAAAGGTCCAATGAGTTCAAAGGTTTAATGACTTAGAAAAACATGGAAAATATAGAGAGTTTGATGCTTCAAAATAAATCAAAGAATTAATATTAAATCATTGAACCATCAAACTTTGAACCAGAATGGTTCAAGGTTCAAAGATTCAATGAGTTCAATAAGTTTGATAGACTCAGAGAATAAAAGGCTTCAAAGAAAGAGAATGAACCATTGAACCTTGAACTAAAATGGTTCAAAAGTTCAAAGGGTTCAAAGGTTCAAAGTTTGAAAGGAAGCTTTGAGTGAATGGATGAAGCGGAAGATTCTAGAAAGTAGTTCAATCAGATGGTTCGATCGAAGAAGAAAAAGAAAGCGAATGCGGCCCTTTACAAAACATTGAATCGAAAAACCATTGAACCTTCGAACCAAAAGAGTTCAAGGTTCAAGGTTCAAAGAGGTTCAAGGTGACCAATGATGTCCCCATAGATGTCAAACTTAGGGTGATGGAATAACTGTTGGTTTTCAAAAAGACCTAAGAACAAGCTCAGCGACCAGCCTAGAAAGGAGCTAAAAGAGCCAGCTGAAAGTGAGAAGATAGCCCTAAGAGATCAAATTGCTAAAGAAAAGACAAAAAACATCAAAGAAATGGAGATCGAATATAGGAAAACCAAAAATATCTATAGGAGAGTTATTTTTAATAGGTGGAATAGTCTGTTAGGTGGACATCAGGGAACACAAATATTCAAAGGTGTGGCTTGTTCTACATGAAGTAAAGATAAAGGGATGGCCATGTAAGCATCATCGAGAAGACCAAAAGACCCATGCTAAGGAAGGGACATTTGAGTTAATTTAGAACACCAAAGTCAAGGTTGATGCCCTATTCCATCATGGCTCTATCACATATATTAAAGGCATTCAATTGAGCATGGGTGGTCTAGATGAAAACAAGCACCCAAGTCTTTCTTGAAAAGCTATATATTGCAATCTCTCATTTTGTATGGAGATTTGGGTGATCAAAATTGAATCTCTACCCAAATTAAAAGATAATCTTGAGACTTTGAGCTCAGACTGTTAGTCATATTTTGATAAATGAATGAGAAAGAAAGTGACCTTTCAGACTTTGTGTTGGAATAAGCTTGTATCTTTTAGGAAATTGTTCTTATATCTGTTTCCTAATTATAGTCTTGTCTATTTAATCAAACAAGCAAAATGAGTGGAAGTAAGCTGGAATATGTCCTCAAGCTTACTGTGGGAGACTCTATGCTACCATAATTACTTTCAGTTTGTGTTTTGTGTAAAGGATACTAGAGAGACTTTGAGCTCTCTTTATCCTTCGTAATCCTTTCACTATGTTGTAGTTTTAAGTGCAGACTTTGGGTTGTGTTTAATCTTGTTGTGTTCCTTTATCTCAATCAGTAGGAGAGACAACTAAAACTTTGTTAGGTTATGGAGCTAAAAGCATCACTGATGCAGACATGGAGGAGGATGTTGAGAGGTTGCTGAGTTGCAGAGCAACCGACGTCGGTCTGCTCAATCGATGTTGGTCATATCCAGTGTAGATAAAACTAACATCGATTAGGGATCAGATGACATCGGTCATCTCTAGCTAGACAGGGACCGATATCGGTCGCCTGTGCAATTTTAGAACTATCGATTGCACGAATAGTTTGTTAACGAACTGGTTGTTTCCATGTTGAAAGGCTAATTTTAGTCTTGAGCTATGGATCTAATTATTATAATTAGATGTCTAATTATTGTTTGCATGAGATCTATATAATAGACTCATGGGCTGTATTGTAATTCATTCTAGTTTGAGTTGAGCAAGGTTAGCTCCTTTTGAGAGTGAAGAGAGCAAGGTGTATTCCTCCTAGTTCCACAGGGGTGCCGAGTGTGTATGATCAAGTAGAGCTACAAGTTGTGCAAGTTCTGGTAGAAGATCCATCGGGGTACTAGTTGAAGAATCATACGGACTTGGTGAGGCAAGGACAAGGGTTCTTCAGGGTGTAGAGAGATCTACATGGTAAGTAAGATCATTGATCTATAGGTGTGTGTGTGTGTGTGAGGTCAAAGGAGGTTTGCGGGGTAGCAAGATCAAAGGTGACAACAACATATCAAGGAGCAAGATCAGGAGAGATCTACTTGGAGTACATTGAGTACTTTGAGTGTGTAGAGCACTTGTGGAGTGCATGGAGCACTTGTGTACTAGGTAGTAGTGATACTGACTGGTGGTACTGGCAGTAGTAATACTGACTAATTAGAGGTGAATAGCAACTTTGTGTTTGAGTTGTTGTTGGGACTGTAAGAGAGAGAGTGAGCTCTTGAAGAGATTTACTATTTATGCCCTAGAGGTGTGGGAGCCTTAGAGGTGTGTAAGGAAGAAGGTTGTGGCATCTTCTTTGTTGTATTTCCTTCGGGAAGAGTATTAATACAATTGGGTATTGTCTCTCATATTCTATGTTATTTTTGAATTCTAGTTACTTGTGCATTTTAGTTAAATTCCGCATGTTTAGTTACTTATACAAAGGTAATCAATGGTGCTTCCAGGTATTAATAGTTGGTATCAAAGCATGTTTATTGTTCTATATTCCTGACAAAGTGGTATCAGAGCTAAGGTTGCAGGGAGCAGGTTTGTGTTTGATTACAGGTCACTCTCAAGGGTTTCTGATTGAGTGGGAGTATAGCAATGGCAGAAGAAAGTACACTAAGAATGGAAGAATTGAAAAGCACAAATGGTCAATTACGGTGTTATGGAAAGAAAGAGTAGGTAAAGAAATATTGTTGGTTGGTAGAAGATTAGCATGAAGGAACTGAAGAAGCAGATGTTGCAAGTGTTGTTGCACAGGATGCTCTGGGATGTTCCTTGGATAAAGTAGAATCTTGGCTTATAGATTTTGTTGCCTCTATCCATGCAGCCCCAAATAGAGGGGTTGGTGAGCCTTGTCAAAGTATTGGCAAAGGGGAAGTGTTGCTGAAATTGTAGGCGGCCAACACATGGGTGTTGAAGAAGGTCATGCAGGTCCCAGTCTCGAAGATGCGGCTAATTGCTTTAGGAAAGTTGGGTGATGAGAGATACATAGAAACTCTCACAGCGGATGCACTTGAATTAGCAGGTGGTAAGAAAGTAGGTACTCTTTATCTACTTGCTTGTATTACTGATTCTTCTTCTGTTGTAAGGACGTGGCTTTGTAGGCTTGGTCACATGAGTAAGAAAGAGATGCATGTTCTTAAGAGGAAGATAGATGTGTTTGATAGACTTAAGAACTAGAAAGCCTTGGTGTTCATGGAGGAGATGACAGACAAAGATCAGTGGAGAACACTGAGTAACTCTGAGCAGGGTAGTTTGGATAGGGTTTTGATCCAAAGAGAGCTCACGAGTAAAAAAAAGTCATCACTCACAGGTGAACACAGGTACCAGCGTCGATCAAGGAAAACCAACGTCAAACAGATAGGCACTAATGTCAGTCATGTGCAAACTAGAAAATTTGGTGGTGTCGGGTAGGTGAAGACCAATGTCAGTAGGATAACCGGCATCGACAACTTGGACAGTCGCATGGAACCGATGTCGATTGGATGTAGACTATGTGGTGACTGAGGTTGGTCATTAAAATGGATTTTGGGCAGACATCAAGCTGTCAAGGAGTCTCAAATGCCCATATAGAGGATTGAAAGGGTAAGTAAGCCTCAAATTCATTATTCCTCTTCTTTATACTCGTTGCTCACTGTAGAGCAGGAAGGATCTAGGAAACAATGGGAGCATATCATGAATGAGGATACAGAATCAAATGAGAGATTTGGTAGGGTTGCTAGCTGAGATAAAAGCACTGAGAGATGAATAGATTCCTTGGTTAAAGAATAGAGAGAATGGACACGTGAGATGGAAGGCCAGGTCATATGGTCTTGAGCAAGCTACAGGATAGTGGTACAGGTTTGACAAGTGGATGACAAAGTAGGGCTTTAGTCAATGTCAATGTAACCATTATGTTTGTCTTACCAGGGTGGATGATGGTCATGGCATTATCCTATTATTATATGTGGAGGATGACCTTGTTGTAGGTTCAGACATACAAAGTTTTTCTTAGCTAAAGGTAAGGTTAGTTTAGTGGTTTGCCATGAAGGATTTGGGAGCAGCAAAATTCTTTGGCATGAGAGACATGGAAGATCACAGGTTGATTTTGTCTCTAGTGGGAGTTGATGTGAATTAGGGGTTGGCGAGGTTTAATACGCAGGATGCAGAACTCGAGCACACCAAGGGCTAGATAGTTCAATGTCCAAAATCACATGAGGTCTAGTATAGACCTAAGTTTTCCCCAGTAGTGGGAGCTATCAGAGAGTTAGGAGCCAATTTAGGGAAGTGGGTTCTCAGGTATTTGAGAGGGACCATCAGTAGGTGTACATGCTATGCAAGGTCAGGACTTCACTACATGGGTTTGTAGGTTTAGATGCGGTAGGTTACTTGGATGATAGGGGGTGCACCACAGGTTGTGTGGTGGTTGGTCTTCAGGATTGATCTTGAAGAGGGATACAAGCTAAGAAATAGATTAGACGGTGTACAGGTACATGTACAGTGTATTTGTTTATCTCTAAGTGGGAGATTGTTAGGTTATGGAGCTAAAAGCTTCACTAATGCAGACATGGAGGAGGCTATTGAGAGGTTGCTGAGTTGTAGAACAACCGGCATCGATTTGATCAACTGACATCGGTCATATCCAGTGTAGAGAAAAATGACATCGGTCAAGGATCGGCCGATGTCGGTCATCTCCAGCTAGACAGGGACTGATGTTGGTTGCCTTTGCAGTTTTAGAACTGTCAGTTACATGAACAATTTGTTAACAAACTAGTTTTTTGCATGTTGAAAGGCTAATTTTAGTCTTGAGCTGCAGATCTAATTATTTTAATTAGATGTCTAATTATTGTTTGCATGAGATCTATATATTAGACTCATGGGTTGTATTGTAATTCATTCTAGTTTGAGTTGAGCAAGGTTAGTTCCTTCTGAGAGTGAAGAGAGCAAGGTCTGTTCCTCCTAGTTCCACAGCGGTGCCGAGTGTGTATGATCAAGTAGAGCTGTAGGTTGTGCAAGTTCTGGTAGAAGATCCACTAGGGTACTGGTTGAAGAATCATAAGAACTTGGTGAGGCAAGGACAAGGGTTCTTCAGGGTGTAGAGAGATCTACATGGTAAGTAAGATCATTGATCTATAGGTGTGTGTGTGTGTGAGGTCAAAGGAGGTCTACGGGGTAGCAAGATCAAAGGTGACAACAACATATCAAGGAGCAAGATCAGGAGAGATCTACTTAGAGTACGTTGAGTACTTGGAGGGCGTGGAGCACTTGTGGAGTGTGTGGAGCACTTGTGTACTGGTAGTAGTGATACTGACTGGTGGTACTGGCAGTAGTGATACTGACTAGTTGGAGGTGAACAACAACTCTATGTTTGAGTTATTGTTGGGACCGTAAGAGAGAGAGTGACCTCTTAAAGAGATTTACTATTTATGCCCTAGAGGTGTGTAAGGAAGAAGACTGTGGCATCTTCTTTGTCGTATTTCTTTTTGGAAGAGTATTAATACAATTGGGTATTGTCTCTCATATTCTATGTTATTTCTGAATTCTAGTTACTTGTTACTTCTGGTTAAATTTTGCATGTTTAGTTGCTTATACAAAGGTAATCAATGGTGCTTCTGGGTCTTAACAGTTGGTATCAGAGCATGTTTGTTGTTCTAGATTCCTGACAAACTTTGTGTTTTAGTTGGTTTCTTGTGTTTTCTATCTCTACCCTAGAAAGACCCTACTATTTGCTGAATATCACTTCTAAAAGAAGAGAAGTGCCATTTTAGTAATTACACTAGGATCCTCCTCTATTCTGTGAACATCATCACTAAAAAAAGAGAGATGGATGGTATGATTTCACCCTTGAGTGTATTTTTAGTTTATATTATTATATATTAGTTTAAAGGGAACCTCCCCTTACTGAGAGGAGAGATTTATCTCTTTGTGATGTGGTAGACCTACACATTTTACTATATAAATCTCCTTATGTTGTGGTTGATGCACCTATTTTGTCATTAGTCAGCTGGTGACAAAAATATTTTGCCAATAGTTTTTAGTGACTCAACTGGGGAACAATGACCATTTCTAGTCTTTTTTTAGTCTATTCAAATTGAAGCATTTCATACCATTAGGGAATGACGTGAAGTAGGAAAGAACACTGCCAGCTTCATGCCAATAATTTTTGGTGACTCTGTTGGGGAAGAACAAATAGCTTGAAGCCTCAAGCTTCAAATTCAAGCAGTTCCAGTTCCTTCCCATATCCATTTTACACTCTAGTAGACCCACCAAACACATTAAGCTAGAGAGCTCAAGGTATTATTGAATCTGTATTTGAGCTTGTGTGGTAGATTAATTTTGATCTTTCCCCTTCACAAACTCACCTTTAGTAAACTAGGATTTTTCCTCCTACAAACATCAGGTCCCCAATACCAGGCAAAGCTACTCTTTCCTCTACTAACAGAGCTTTGTCCATACATATCCCACATAGATTTATTATCCCTCCTTTCAACAGCCATATCATGGCAGCTCGAGGCCCCTGGGGTAATACTTTTGGTCCCCTGAATCTAACCCCACCTCTACATGAGCTACCCCATAGCTTAAGGAAATGTTTTTCTAAGTTCTATGGTGATGGGAAGGTTCATCTTGATGAACATATAACAGCCTTTTTCATATCTTGTGGTGTAATAGGCATTGAATATGAATACATTATAGTCAGATTATTTGTGGAAACATTACAAGGAGCTATTACAGACTGGTTATATCATCTAGAAGTGCAAATAATGATTGACTGGAACACTCTCAAAGCCAAATTTGAGGCTAGGGTCAAACTTGTAGAAGATGCACATGCCCTGTTAGCTCAGCTTACACAAATGAAGAAGGAGCCTCATGAACCCATGAGAGACTTCATTTCCAAATTCAACAAGCTAAAGAACAAGATTCCCACAATTACCCAGCAGACACCTGAGAATCTCAAATGCTTCTTCATCAATTCTTAGCTTCCTAAAGTAAGTTTCCAATTGAGGCGAGCTAGCCACATAGACCTCATTACAGCTCAAATTTTGGTGACTAAGGTTGAATATGATCTTATCTTGGTAAAAAATATAAGAAGAGATCCTAACAGAGGTAAATATTCTTCATCTCTAAATGCTCTTCTACAGGCACCACTGATCCTATGGTGCAAAAGCTAGCAAATGAATTGCTAGCTCTCAAAAAACAAATTGCACAAGGGATGTTTGCTCCCCCTTCATATCAAGATATACCAAGGATGACATTTCCCAATCAATCATATCAGGGTAATGCTTCTAGAAATCAAGAACCAAATCACCTTCCTCTCCCACTAGGGAAGCTTGTTATTGAAGCAACACCAGCTAACTCAGCAGTTGGTTATCTTGAAACCAAATCTAATTTTTTGTTCCAACTTGAGTTAAACTAAGAAGATGATGTTGATCCTTTGTAGAAGGCCAAGAGGAATCAACTGGTGACTCCAACATTGTATTCTTGAATTACCAAGATGAACCCAGAGCCAAAAGTGAAGCATTTGATGAATCATATGCAGTATTTACCCGATCTCAAAACCAGTCAGCTCAACAAGCTGATAAAGGAAAAATAGGGCAAGAGCCATGCCTATAAATTTTAATTGCTAAATGAGGAACTTCACTACCTTTCTAATCAAAGGATCTGATGAGAAACAAAAAAATAAGTACCTCAAATGTTCCTTCATCTTCTACTTCAAATTCACAGACCAGTCCTATGCATAGTAAAATCCAAATCGATGGACTACCTTCCTCTATCTCAAATGCATTTCAGTCATTTGACATAATTGACCATGTTAAGAAATCCAAAATTCAAATGTATGAATTTAAATTCTTGCAATCCAACCCTGAGCAATTGGATAGGTTAGTTCAATGTGTTAAAAATAAAACCACCCCTACAGAACAAGAAATTTCAAAAGCAACTTGTGATCCCCTAGAGAAAATGCCCACTTGAAATAATATTGTGATTATTCCTCTAGCTATTCTTGGAAAGATAGAATCATTTTATATCTCCTTGCTGATAAACAGTCATCAGTGAAATAATTGCATAATTGATTCTACCGCGTCTGACAATGTCATGTCTACCAAGGTGGTAGAATCTATTGGTCTCACGCTAACTAAGACCTTTGGGAGATGTTTCTCCATGGAAAATAGATAGGTGCCTCTACTGGGACAAATCAAATATTCTCAATTTGCATTTGTGGCCTTCCCAGATAAGAGAATTAAAATGACAGTCCTGGTGGCCGACATCCCAGCCTCCTACGGCATTCTTCTTAGATGAAATTTTTGCAAGGATGTTGGTGGTGAATTAAGCATGGACCTATCTGAGGTGAGGATCCCTGTTAAAGGCATCATGATAAAGTTACTTCCTGAGAAGGAATCAAAGTAAATTATCACTCAAACTTCAGCTGCTGAAGCTCAAATTCTATTTGAGTCTTTAGGCATAGGTAATTACTTCTTGTCTACTAAAGACATTCCTGTTTCAATAGATAAAATCTTACTAAGTGACAATCCAAAGAATTCAGATAAGACATCAAAAGAATTAGTAGGGTGAAATATAGATGAAAAGGGATTTTACCTTCCTGATGAAGAAAAATCTAAGAAAAGATTAGAATCTGATGATGCATCAATTCTAGAATTTGATGGCAGCAATGCTTCAACTAGTTCTGGATTTGGAGTTGTTTTAATATCTTCTCAAGGAGATATTTTTCCATATGCATATAAGTTTTAGTTCAGCAACACCAATAATATTGATGCGTATGAATCACTATTGCTTGGATTAAAGGTCACTCAAGATAAAGGTGTCAAAATCCTTTATGCCAAAGGAGACACTACGCTAGTGGTTTGTCAGGTGAGGAACCTATACCAAACCAAGAATGAAAGATTGTGACATTATCACAATTTGGTGTGGGATTGCATTGAAATCTTTGAGGCTTTTAGTATTTCTACTGTGCCTAGATAATTTAATAGTCGTGTAGATGCATTGGCCGTCTCTATAACTCTCTTAGTTCCTCACAAGGACTTCAAAGAAGATAGGTACACTATTGAGTTGGTATTTTGACCAAGTGTACTTGAAAATGATGACCATTTACAAGTGTTCAATGGTGATAGCTAGATCATTGATTTTTTGGAACAAAGATATAGCTTTGAAAAACTTCAATTTGAAGATAGTGAATCTCCACTGCAGGAATCAGCTCTAAAGACAAATTCAAAAGCTGATGAAGAGTTCCTTCAACTCAAAGGGAGTAAAATTCCTATAGGGTTAGTTTCTCTGGAGAAACTATTTGACAAACATGATAGGTATGTCAAGGAATAGCAAATGGATTCAAAATCCTCCAAGGATTTTGATCAAATAAATTTGAGTTCAGATTATAATCCAAAAATGGTCAACATCGGGAATTGTTATACCCCTGATAAAAAAACTTAAATTTGTTGCTATGCTTCACCATTACATTGATGTTTTGGCATATTCATATGATGATCTGAAACTACTCAGACCTAAAAAAATCTAGCATGAAATTTCTCTCAAGATTGGGTTGCTACCACACAAGTAGAAGCAAAGGCAGTACAATCCTAGGATATTAGGCACAATTTTTTCTGAAATATAGAAAATGTTGAATGCAAAGATTATTTTTCCAATCCATCATTCCACTTGGATTACAAATATAGTCCCTATAAGAAAGAAGAATGGAGAAATTTGCTTGTGTGTTGATTTCAAAAATTTAAATTAGTCATCTTTAAAGGACAACTATCCCCTACCTATCATGGATCAGCTACTTCAAACAGTGACTGGCGCTAAGATGTTATCAATGCTAGATGGTTTTTTGGGATATAATCAAGCAGAATTTAGTGAAGCAGACCAGCATAAGGCCACTTTCACAACACCTTGGGGCACCTTTGCATATCGTAGAATACCTTTCAGCTTGATCAATACTAGCACCACTTTCCAAAGAGTAATGGATCTTGCTTTCAAAAATGAAATGGGTAAGTTCATTGTGGTCTATCTTGATGATTTGACAGTCTTTTCTAAGCATCATCCTGATCATGTGCATCATCTACAACAAGTGATAGAGTGATGTAGGTAGAATGGTATTTCTCTTAATCCTAAGAAATCAATTTTTGGGATTATAAAAGGTAAACTTCTCGGTCACACTGTATCCCAAGAAGGCATAAAGATTGACCCAGAAAGGGTCAAATCCATTCAAGAGCTTGTTCTTCCTACCAGTAAGACTATAGTTCACTCTTTCTTTGGAAAGGTAAATTTTCTGTGAAGGTTCATCCCTGAATTCATAGAGAAGACTCACCACATTGTCAATATGATGAAAGGCAAAGCCATTTTTAGCTGGACTGAAGAAGGCAAATCAGTGTTTAAAGACATCAAGGAAGCTATCACCCACACCCCAATTCTAGTTTGTTCTGATTACACATAAGATTTTATAATGTACAACTATGCTTCTAAGCATACACTTTCAACCATCTTGGTTCAACAAAACAAAGAAGGTGTGGAATCTCCCATCTCCTTCATGATCTGTTCTCTTAAAGCTCATGAGCTTAAGTATTCAAACATGGAGAATCACACTTATGTCATGGTTAAGGTAGTAAAGCATTTATATTTTTACATCTTGAATTCATATATTGTCATTCTAGTGCCTGATACAACAGTGAAATCTATCTTATCTCAACAAGAGTTTGGCACTAAAAGGGGCAATTAGATCACTAAGATTCAGGAGTTTGATCTAGATATCAAACCTACCAAGCTCATGTAGGAAAAGGGTCTCTGCCAACTAATCTCTGATAACATACTATAAGAAATAAAAGCTGAAGACACACCAATAGTTTTCTTTGTCATCACTACAAATGAGTGGTATTCGAATATTGCTCATTTCCTTACCTATGGTGAGTGTCCTGCTTACCTGTCTTGTAAAGAAAAGAGGACTATTAAGTTGAAATCTTCCAATTTTTTACTATGGGAAAATAGTCTATATAAAAGGAACCTTGATGGGGTATTCCTTTGCTGCATGGATAAAGCACAATAGAACAAACTTTTGGAGTCCTTATATAATTTGGCTTGTGGAGGACATTTTTTTGCCCCTGTGACTGCCCATAAGGTTTTGCAAGCTAGGTACTATTGGCCTACTCTATTTCAAGATTCATATGCTTGGGTACGTAGATGCAATCTGTGTCAATAGTTCGTTGGCAAACCCAACATGGCCACGTTACCTCTCAAGCTTGTGGTAATAGAAGAGCCGTTTTAGCAATGGGGAATTGATTTCATTGGCACTGTAAATCCTTCTTCAAGTACTAGACATGATTATGTCCTTACAACCATAAACTATTTCACCAAATGGGTGGAAGCCATTCCAGTCAATCATGCTACTTTAGAAGTAGTGTGTAATTTTCTTAAAGAAAACATCATTTCTAGGATTGGAGTCCCAACCAAGATTGTAATAGACAATGAAGCCTATTTCTCTTCTCATGATATTACTCAGTTCTATTAATTTTATGGGATTATTCTCTCCCATTCTTCTGACTATTATCTACAAGGAAATGGTCAAGCAAAGTCAAGTAACAAGAATTTGGTGACCATTATCAGGAAGCTGGTAGATGAAAATCAAAGAACCTAGCATAAAGCATTACTTGACGCTTTATGGGCAGACAAGATTATGCCCAAGAGAGTAATTGGTATGTCTCCTTTCCAACTTATTTATGGTCTGAATGCCTCAAAGATACCAATCACCCTGGAATTACTAGCATTAAAATTAGCAAAGGCAGTGGAAGATTCAATATTTGAAAGTTCCATCGACAAAAGGATCATGTGTTTGACTAAAATTAATGAGCAAAGAACTATGGTGGTGGACCAAATTTCTATGCATCAAAGTCTGGTGAAGATACTCTTTGAATAGAAGGCAAAGATCCATGATTTTTAGATTAGAGATCGAGTCTTGTTGTGGGATAAGAGGAGAGAACTAAAAGGAATGCATGGAAAATTCAATTCCTTATGGAGAGGCCCATTTACCATTCATCATTTAAATGGTGAAAATAGTTTCTTGCTAGAATACCAATATGGAATGTCATTTTCTCTACCTCATAATGGGTAGCATCTAAAGCATTTCAATCCTTGAAGCATTAGATAAGTCCATTTGTATATATGTACATTTCTATAGTCTTTCTTTGTTTTGTGTTTTTTGTTTGTTCTTAGCGCCATTGTTTTTTGGTGCCTTTATTTTTGGGTAAGCATGACTCCATAGCCCAATGGCATCAATGAAGGCACTGAGATTTTGGTTTCTACTCCCTTCGACTATTTCTATTTTCAATCGATGGAAGTTCCCCAACTGGAGCCAACTGTTGTTCCCAAAATCTGTCACTTGTTTTTATGGATAACCTACTAATCATTTTGATCTTGCAGACCAAAACTCTCTCTATTCTTTCTTAAAAATGTTTTGAGTAGTTAAGTTTTTCAAATATTCAATACTTTTTAGCTAAAGAAGCCACATGTTCAACAAGCATGCCTTCTTTAAAGGAAGTTCAAAACACTTAATTCCTTTGCCTTAGTGTTTTGAGAATGGTTCAATGCAAAGGTTCATTCAAAAGACTTAATGGTGGGCTTCAAACAAATATATTGAACCACTTTGAACCGTTGAACCATTTGAACCCTGCTTTCACAAAGTTTAAAGGTTCAACAACTTTGGCAGACTTAAAGAAAAGAAGGCTTCGAAGAGTTAACATTGAATCATTGAACCATTTAACCTTGAACCAAAATGGTCCAAAGGTTCAAGGTTCAACAAGTTCAATAATTATAAAGGACTTAAAGAAAAGAAGGAATCAAAGAGATAGAGTTTGAACCATTGAACTATTGAACCTTGAACCTGAAAGGTCTAAAGAGTTTAAAGGTTCAATGAGTTCAAAGTTTCAATGACTTAGACAAACTTAGAAAATCTAGAGAGTTCAACTCTTCAAAAGAAATCAAAGAATTAAGATTGAATCGTTAAACCATCAAACTTTGAAATAGAATGGTTCAAGGTTCAAAGGTTCAAAGAGTTCAATAAGTTCGATAGACTTAGAGAATAAAAGACTTCAAAGAAAGAGAATGAATCATTGAACCTTTAACCAAAATGGTTCAAAGGTTTAAAGGGTTCAAAGGTTTAAATTTTGAAAGGAAGCTTTGAGAAAATGGATGAAGCGAAATATTCTAGAAAGAAGTTCAATCAGATGGTTCAACTGAAGAAGAAAAAGAAAGTGAACGCAGCCCTTTACAAAACATTGAATCGACAAACCGTTGAACCATTGAACCATTAAACCTTTGAACCAAAAGAGTTCAAAGTTCAAGGTTTAAAGAGGTTTAAGGCGACCAATGACATCCCCATGGATGTCAAATTTAAGGTGATGGAATAACTGTTGGTTTTCAAAAAGACTTGAGAATAAGCTCAGTGACCACCCCAAAAAGGAGCTGAAAGAGCTAGTTGAAAGCAAGAAGATATCCCCAAGAGCTCAAATTTCTAAAGAAAATAGAAAATACATCAAGGAAAGGGAGATTGAATACAGAAAAAATAAGAAATATTTGTAGGAGAGTTATTTCCAGTAGGTGGAACAGTCCACCAAGTGGACATCAGGGAACACAAATATTCAAAGGTGTGGCCTATTTTTGTACATGAAGTAAAGACGAAGGGACAACCATGTAAGCATCATCAAGAAGACCAAAAGACCCATGCTGAGGAAGGGACATTTGAGTTAATTCAGAACACCAAAGTCAAGGCCAATGCCCTATTCCAGCATGGCTCTATCATAGATAGTAAAGGCATTCAATTGAGCATGGGTAGTCTGAATGAAAACAAGCACACAAGTCTTTCTTGAAAAGCTATATATTATAATCTCTCATTTTGTATGGAGATCTGGGTGATCAAAAGTGAAGCTCTACCCAAATTGAAAGACAATCTTGAGACTTTGAGCTCAGACTATTAATCATATTTTGATAAATGAATGAGAAAGCAAGTGACCTTTCAGACTTTGTGTTGGAATAAGCTTGTATCTTTTAGGAAATTGTTCTTATGTCTATTTCATAATTACAGTCTTGTTTATTTAATCAAACAAGTAGAACAAGTGGAAGTAAGCTAGAAGATGTCTTGAAGCTGATTGTGGGAGACTTTGTGCTTCCATAATTGCTTTCATTTTGTGTTTTGTGTAAAGGATACTAGAGAGACTTTGAGCTCTCTTTATCCTTCGTAATCCTTTTACTATGTTGTAGTTTTAAGTGCAGACTTTGGGCTAAATTTAATCCTGTTGTGTTCCTTTGTCCCAATCAGTAGGAGAAACAACTAAAACTTTGTGTTTTAGTTGGTTTCTGTCTCTACCTTGGAAAGACCTTATTGTTTGCTGAATATCACTTCTGAAAGAAGAGAAGTTCCATTTTAGTAATTACACTAGGATCCTCCTCTATTCTATGAATATCATCTCTAAAAATTGAGAGATGGATGGTATGATTTCACCCCTGAGTGTATTTTCAATTTATATTAGTATATAGTAGTTTAAAGGGAACCTCCCCTTGTTGAGAGGAGAGATTTATCTCTTTGTGATGTGGTAGACCTACACATTTTGCTGTATAAATCTCCTTATGTTGTGGTTGATGCACCTATTTTGTCATTAGTCAGTTGGTGACAAAATATTTCACCAACATTTCTCAAATTCAAATTCATGTAATAGTTCATCCTACATGTTTAGCAAGTACCATCTGAAGGAATTTCTAATTGATCACTATAAAGCCACATTTTCAAGTCATTTTTTATAAGAGACTCACATATGAAAAATCATTAAAAAATTTAACTATAGATTGAGATGAAAAACACTTATTTTTCCCAATTCAAAGTCCACATGACCATAGTAACTCTAAGCAAAGTTTGCATACATCTTAAAGGTCACAAGTTATTATTGAAGCACATAAACATATCAAGATTTCACCAATATTTATCATTTTACACCAACTTTTCACACACACCACCGTAGTATGGGAGAATTACATGGAGTTTGATCCCTCTACAAAGTATTAGTATATAGGTAATGCTTAACACATGAAGTGTTGACGTCAAGAAAAACTTAAATCGCTAACAATTTTTCCATTATATTTGTTTATCATTCATGGTCTACTAAGCTAGGATTACAAGTGAAGAAGAAGGATATGGAATAGCCTATATATTAGATCACATATCATAAAATACATAAATATAACCTTAGATGAAAATCCACACACCCAAAATTTCATAGAGGGTATAAATCCTTATAAAATCTATCACTCCCTAAGGACACTAACACATTGTGCCACTATCTGATTCCAATGGACTTGTCTATAGAGAGAGTGAATCCTTGTTCCCAATTCACAATAATTTCATAGAGACTTCTAGTCAGTTTCACACTTCATATCTCAGTACTGCATTCTCATTTTCCAACTAAGTTGTTTCCTTCTTGCATTTTCCCCTTTTCACAAATTCCAAACATAGAAATTATAAATCATTGAATGCTTAATTTATGTATATATTTTACATTTTGATTTCTCTCAGTTCATTTTATCTAATTAGGATTTAACATCTCCTATTTCTCAAATTTCAATAAAACAAAATGCTCAAACATTAGTTTAATGAATTCAATAGGACACATTATCTCTAAAATATGGTTAAGAGGTAAGCAAGAATATCATGAAATTTTTAAAATTAAATATTAGATGAAGTGAAACAAATGGTCCTAAATGACATACCCACTAAACCACCACCCCTAGATTGCAACCCTAAGCAAAAGTCAACAAAACTTCTCTTCTAATTGGATTTGTGTTGCAATATCTTGCTTAGTTCTTTCCTTTTATTTTAAGGTTCAGGTTCAAGTGTCAAAATGTAGAATGAGGATAAGCATACAATGTATATATCGAAAGTAATATTTAAAAAATTACTATAAATTTTTTTCCCCTTCTAAACATTTATAAGAGCATTTTTTTAAGTTTAAGAGGATTGGATAAATTTATGTTTTTATCTATACCAGGAACTTGAATTTTCTCAAAAATTATAGGAAAAAAATAATTTTAGGAAATGCATGGAACCATACATAATAATAAGCTACTATAGTTTCTCAATAGTAACTCCTTAAAAATAATTAATTATCCCCCAACATATGGCTCTTATATATGCCGACCATGGATTCTATTACATATTATTTTGAACCTCTTATAATCCACCCATATTTTATATACCATCTTCCAATCTAATTTTTTTAGATAAAATCTCTCATGAATTTTTCCAACCTTCAACTATAATCATAAAATGGGAGTGCCATCATGGTAGAATCAAATTCATTAACAATGTTTATGCATATGCTATCCACCACTTAACCTCAATAGAAAACTAAATCTCAAAAATTTATACATAAAATTCCATTTTAAAGAGGTAATACAATTTTTATCATAGTTGTTAGTTACCCTCCTTAAACCAAAATGACATATAATAGTGGGAGACAATTCTATAATAAAGAGCAAATGATCATCAATTTTACAAAATAACACTAGCCAAAAACCAATGCATCTAACTCAATCACATGGATTCTAAACCACAACACTCTAATAGGATAAATATGAAATCATCATATCATGAAAACCAACCAAGAAAACCACACAACCCTAAACCTTGAGACAATAATTGTAAAATAAAATTATCCCAAAAAAGGATCTAACCAAGATCTAACTGTAGACACCGAAATCATGTCGACTCCCTTGGTCATTCCCTGTTTTATTCTTCTTCGCCTATTTAACCCTTGTCGACCACTTTTCTCACTAGCCTTGACCCTGGCAGCATGTAAAAATGAGCACAGAGCTAAAGCCAGACTCTATCCCCATTGTGCATCTGCCGATGACAGTCGTTACCTGGCCAACATCTCCGACGTCGGTCACTTATCGACCGACATCGGCAATCCTACCGACGTCGGTCATCTTACCGTTACCCATTTTCAGTTATCAATCGGTTCCCAATCGATTTTCTGATCGGTTATCAAACCATCTCTCGAACCGTCTCTAGAACCGTTCCTCACCTTCATCAGCAAAACCATTCAAAAAATCAATCAATCGATCCCGAACTCTGACATTCATAGACTCTTGCAACCAATCAACTTTGACGATCAACCAACTCTAGCATTCGACCAATCTGCATTCGCTTTGATCAACTTACGGCAACGCTTCGACAACTTCAATCATGGCTTTTATCATGTCTTCTGACAAGTAAGTATTTCTTCTGTTTATTTTATTTCTTTCTGGTTATTATTTGTTTGTTCTTTCTATTTCTATCACCCCGGATCTTCAGACCATAGACCTGAACCCTGAGTCCCTTCTTTACATCTCTGCCCACTATCCAAATCTATAACTCTGTCCAGACTCGACCAAAACCCCCAGACCCTGTCCAAACTTGACCTTACTTCGACTAGACCCTGTCCCGATCCTGACCAAGACCTTATCCCGACTCTACCAGACCTTCTGCAACTCACCTAGACTCTGTCCAAAACTTGCCCCGACCGATGCCGGTCACTACCCCGACCGACGTCGGCACTTTAACCGATGTCGGCACTTTCCTAACCGATGTCGGCACTATAGAGACCGACATCAATGACTGCACAGAACAGTTTACTTCATTATCAGGTACGCATTTTATTTTCTATCCTTTATTTCTGTCATTTTATCTTTCATTATATCTACTTTAGTCCAATATTCTGCTTTTTTATCAGTGGGTTGATATCCTTCTAGGAAGTCTTCGTACTTCCGGGATCGGGCATTCGCCTGACAGCCCACCATATCTTTGACTAACATTTTTCCATGTTTCAGTCTCTTTTCTTCTCAGGTGTCATTCCTCCACAGCCAAAGAGGAGAATCTTCCAACGTCTGATTTTGGTGCGCATGACTTTATCAGGTATCTTCTAGCCTTGACCATTTCTTTTAGTTTCTTATTTCTTCTTTGAATGTAGAAAGCAATTTTGCATAGAAACATTCTGGCACGCCCAGTGGGACCCTAAGGCCTTCCTTGGGTTCTTTCTTTCTTTCGTTCATATAGGTGCATTAGGTTTCTTCCTTTTCGCCTCCTTTCGTCTCTTCTTAAACGACATCATAAGCAAGAAATAAAAAAAACATTTCTTTTCTTTCTTGCACTTCTAGACTAGCTAAAACTCATATTCTTCGACTCTTTCTCCATTCATCTTCATACGAACAAACATTTCGACTTGGGCATTAAAACACTTTGCATTCATTTCTGTTTGCCTGCATCTCTTAGACCACACATAGTAATTAAACCACATATTGAATTAATCTAGATCACTTGATGTTACACGACCAAACCACTTGCACAAAATAAACATTTTAACTTACCTGAGACAAGGCCCGACTGGGATTTCATCCCCCAGCGGATACCTTACCCGTCCTGGTGATCTTACTTGGATTTCATCACCAAGGGGAAAGCCAACTCTGTTCTCTGGCAGAGTCTAAACTATAGTGGAAGTATATTTTGGCTAAGCGAAACCAGCTAACCACTGGAATCGTGAAGTGAGGGGAGCTTGCTCCTTAGCACCAGGCCTGTACGGAAACTAACACAGACTTCTTGAGCACCATAACAAAACCCAACCATCCATAGACTGCTTCTTCTAGGACCCGACTCACAAAGCCAATCTTCCTCTACACACATTCTAAGGCATAAGCCACTATAATCCTAATAATTTACTTCTAGGGTTTCAGGATCTGCTTGTGTCTTCATCCTTTTTTAGTTCTTATCTGCTTGTTTGAGCTTGTGAGGACGTTCTTCCTTGCCTTGAATGGTTTTGACTCGTAGCCAAGCCAAGGCTCTAGTCGATCACGTGAGGCATCATCCTCTTCCGTCTACCCCGCCTATAACCAGCCCTATAATGGAGTTCAACTCGGAAACTGAAAGAACTCCTACCAGACCATCTCCGACCCAAACGCCTATTATCCCAGAAGGGGACCAAGATTTTGCACGATTCTTGGACCTAAATGTAAAAGCCTTGCAACACTATCTCGCGAATAGCCGAATGCGAGACCCCTTGGGCAATTCAATTTACGGAATGCCGACCTCTTTCCTCGAGACTGCGGCCGTATCAACGGCGTCCGTAGTTCAACCCTTAGATACCCAGGTTGTTGCCTCAACCAATGACCAACCTTTTACCAACCATCCAAGTGTGGCCTCTCCTTCCATCACTGGGCCCACTTTCACCAGGGTTTCGGCCCCCTATCAATCTCAGCCCACTCAACCACTTTCTACCCCCTTTCAAAACTTGGTCGTCTCTATTCTGCCTACCCTTACTCCTATCAACACTAGGGTGGATACCTATCCATTGGCCCATGTCACCTCTAACCAACCTCCCATGACAACATCAAACCTAGCCATGCCTTCTATCCAACCATCCTTAGTCACCTCTTCTGTCCCTATGACTAGTCATCCGTACGTTGCGCCCTTATTGGTACAACCGACTACGTCGTATACCTCTTCCAGCCTCTTTCAAGTGCCTTATAATCTAGGAAGCATTCCACCTGCCAATCCATCAGTAGATATTATCAAGATGCTGATGGATAAAATGTCCAACCTAGAGACCTCCGTTACCGGCTCATGCAACACTCTCTCGTACGAACAAATTTGCAACGAGCCCATCCATCCTTCTGTCCCCATCAGACCATATCCCAGCCAGTGGGAACTTCCTAAGTTTTCTCATTTCCAAAGCAAGGAAGACCCACAACAACATTTACGGGCATTCAGACATGCTTGTTACCTTATCACCCACGATGATGCGTTGCTCTTACGCACGTTTCCCATGTCTCTCTCGGGTGCTGCACTTGACTGGTATAGCTCTCTTCCCAGCCATTCCATCTTCACATTCACTTAGCTGGCCCAGCTCTTCCTCGATCATTTCTCCATCAATATCACCAAGAAGGTCTCCATCACAGACCTCTATTCTATTCGTCAGTTCGAGGATGAATCCATTTCTGATTTCGTCGCTCGGTGGAGGAGCCTTATCAATCAACTCTCATTCTCCTTACCCCAGCCTGAGCTTATTGAACTTTTCTCTCAAGCCTGCGCTAGACATATTTCTTCTACCTTGAGGGTTTAGACCTTCCGCACTTTTGACGAAGCCTTCACGATGGCTCGTAAACTTGAGTTATGTGCCGTCGAGGAGAATAAAGTCAAGTTGCGGAGCAAGAATCCCAACTCCAAAACCAATGACCCCTCTTCTAAGCCTTCCTCATCCAATCCTAAATCTAAAGCTTCAGCAAATGATGTGGTTATTAGATCTTCTTCTTCTTCGCCTTCAACTAATCAACCTGAACCATCCACATCTATGAGTGCCACTCACCAATTTTAGCAGAGATACATACAGCGACAGTTTACTCCACTTGGAGAATCATACGCGTCTGTGCTAGAAAAACTCATCAAACAAGGGGCCCTCAATCTCCCTCAGATCCGACCACCACCACAATTTGATCCCTCACGTGCCATCCCTGCGTGGTATAGGGAAAATGACTTCTGCCACTACCACCGTGTTAAAGGTCATGACACAGGAAACTGTAAAACCCTTAAAAACATAATCCAAGACATGTTGGAAAAGGGTGACCTCATCCTCGACAATCCCAATGCCCCTCTTAATCAGGGTATCGATATCTTCAAACAACCATTCCCCAATCATCCACCAACCCAAAACAACGTCCAGACCTTGACTAAAAATACCCACGAACATAATATTCAAATAGTCAATACGGTCTCGCCCCTCATTTCTAACCAACCTCAAGAGGTGAGTTCATCCATTAGTCCATCACATGTGGACGAACCTCTTTCTCCGGTTAGTTCTCCCTTAACTTCTCTCATTTTGGAGGATGCCTCGACCTTACCAGCACCGCCGGTTTCACCATCTTCCTTCTTGCTGCCCATGGAGGACCCAACCTTTCCTACTCCTCGACCGTAAGTGGAGGGCACTATCATCCCTGCCCTTTACCCGCTTGAGGAGCTTCATTCTCCAGTTTCTTCTCCACCCAGGGAAGAACCTATCTCTCCTTCGTCTCCAACCAAAAATGAACCTGTCACGACTTCACCATGCTTTGGGCCTAAGACTACTACACCCGTCATACCTTCAGTCCCACAACCGTCGGCGTCTTCTCAAGAGCCCAAACCTCATCCCGCATCTTCTCAGCCATTTTCTCGACTAGTGGAGAGACTCAAACTTCTCCCTTCTAGGAAAGTGGAGCATCAGGGATTGTGGGACCGTCTCACAGCTCTTCAACAAGCCCGGGCCCTCTCATCTCATGCTGTTAATCCTCCCATGGCAGAACCTCCTAAGACTATCAACAAAAATCAAATTTCTACCTCTAGACCGTCTACATCTCCATTAACCTCATCAAAACCAAAACCCTCATCTACTCCGCCTAAACCTATCAAGTCACTTGGCGTTCGCCCCGTCTCCAACCTCACTCATCCACAAGTGAAGGTGGACTTAAACCAGACTTCAACCAATAGTAGTCTTCAACCTAAATCACAAAAGACTGCCAAACCATAGAGGCGAACGCCTCCTCTTCCATCACCATTGCCCTCCATTTTGGGTCCGCATCCTTCAACCCTAACCAGAATCCTTCCCACTTCAACCTCTAATCAAAACCGGTTACCTCCTTTGCTTCCTTTACCTATCGCAAGCCTACCCTCTCCCAAAAGGGTGGTACCTCTCATGAATAATGTACTGTCTCTGCCTGTCATTGCACCATCAACCCAGAAGGTGGTACGAAAACCCCCTCCAACTTCGCCCAAGCAAAAGTCACCGACATCGCATACATCGATGAGCACGGACCCTTTAGTGGGCTCATACTCTTTAATCTTACAATGACTTTTGCAAACTTCCAGCATAACTCTTCCACCCATCAAGCCCTTCCAACCTCTCGGGTCTAAACCCTCCTAGTTCAATGACACGAAGATTTGTTTATATCATCGTACACCAGGACACGACACTGAGACTTGCTGTGCCCTCAAGGCTGTCATTCACTGTTATCTGGAGAAAGACACTCTTCTCTTTGAGGACACTTTCGACCGACCCCTGACTCCCTCTCATAACCCTTCAACCTCATCAAGCCCATCCACATCTCATCAACTGGTTACAACCCCTTCATCACCTTCACCTCCCATCTTTGAAATCAATGCCATTCACATCACCACTAGGTCACAAAAGGACAAGGTGAAAGAAAAATCCACCATTCCTTGGACCTACCCTTTTGTCAATCCACCTCAACCACCTAAGCCTAAGATTTCTATCCTTGGCGCACCTCAACCCTCCTCTTCTTCTTCTTCTTTCGGACCAATCCACGACTCCATGTTAAAACAGCTTCACCAGACACCTGTGAAGATGTCCCTCTACGATCTCATCCAAACCTCGCCCCAACATCGTCAGGTCCTCATCCAAGCCCTACAGGCAGCGGAGGTCCAACCCGAGGATCCCCAGCCACTTGCTGCCCTTGTCCACTCCTTAGCCCCTGTTGCCTCCATCACATTCAGTGATTTTGAGATTCCCACATCCAACACAGAAGATCAGGACGCTGCCCTCTTCATCACTGCCTATATCAATCGGACACGCATTAAACACATTATGATCGATGGAGGCACTAGCATCAACATCATCTCCACCCATGCCTTTGATCAGTTGGCTCTTCCCAAGAATTACATCTCCAAAAATGATGCAATCTTGCGCTCTTTTAATGACACTACTGCCACGACCATTGGCACAGTCATCCTTCATATTTGCATTGGTCCACGCATAGTCCCAGAGCTCTTCTACATCATCGAAGGAGAGTTTCAATACAACATCTTGCTGGGCCGACCCTGGATCTGCGCCATGGCCTGTGTCCCCTCCACCCTGCACCGTTGTGTGAAATTTGAGCATGACGGACAAGTCCACACCATTCCTACTGACCCTTCGCCCTTCAAAACTTGCAACACCACCTACCATCCAAATGATGTCCTCATTCTTATCAAGCCATCAAACCCGGCACCACCTCCATCCACAGAAGCTTCGACCAGTTCGCAACAGGTGGTCGCCCTTACACCTCCCCTTCAAGCGATGACCACAGACCCCATGGAAGACGTCTTCCAAAGACTTTCATTGGGAGAGTATCACTTGCTGGCTTTAGACATGTTCCAAATTCCACAAGAGTATGGACGCCTTCATCACAGCCCCAGCTATGACCATCAGATAGGGATGATCATACCTTATGGTCCCCCTCACCTCCGCACTAACCTCGTCTATGGGGGGCTTAATCAAGCTCCTACTGACGGTAATCCTCTTTCTTCACCTCAACCTTTCACATCAGATTTCTCATTTCTTGGCAACCCTGCCTTTGCACACACTTACCTTTACAGGTGTGCATGGAAGGGTTTTGGTTTCAGACACTATGAGCAGGGCTCCCATCAGCCTATCCAATCGCTCAATGATGACGATGCCAAGAAACGGTATGGTCTGGGATATCACGACCCCACTCAAGACCCTATAGACCTTTGTCCTGAACCAATCATTGACCAATCTCCTCCACACTCGCCTGTTTTGCCCCCTTCACCTACGGAGTCAGTGGTTTCCATTCCTCCTAGTTTTTGTTTTTTTTGCATAAACACCATTTGCCTGGACCCCTTGACTTATCAGCTCAATGGGGTGTCCAAATCTCTCCCTCTCATTTTTCCCAGCATGATCGAAGATGAGTCGGCAACCATTCACACTATTCACTGCGTTGACGATGATGCCATTCTTTCTTACATGGGCACTGACGATTCTTTCATCCAGCGCTCCCTCCCTTCTGAGACCCAGGTTATGTTAAATGAATCAACCATTGACATCAACCTTCCTTCTTCTGATGTTCCTTATGTCTTAAAGATTGGACAATCTTTAGACGTTCAGGAGCAGCTTGACTATACCCAGTTCCTCTCCGACCATAGCAAAGCCTTTGCCTAGACTTACAGTGATATGCCTGGCATCGACCCCACCATCGTTACCCATAACATTGTCACCAAACTAGAGGCTAAGCCTGTCAGGCAAAAACTTTGAAAGATGCATCCTCGTGTTGCTCTCCTTGTCAAAGAGGAGCTTCAGCGTCTCCTTTCTGTCTCCTTCATCCAACCCATCGATAATCCATAGTGGGTCTCTAACATCGTCCCAATCACCAAGGCAACTGGGGGGATTCAGATCTGCACAGACTATCACGACCTTAATCTAGCCTATCCTAAAGACGACTTTCCTCTTCCTAACATTGACCAGCTTGTTGATCTTACGGCTGGCCATGAGATGCTATCTCTTATGGACGGATTTTTAGGATACAATCAAATCCTGATTGCTCTGAAAGATCATCACAAGACTACTTTCATTACCCCATGGGGGACTTTTTGCTATCGAGTCATGCCTTTCGGCTTGAAAAATGCAAGTGCCACTTATCAGCGCGCCATGACCTACATTTTCCACGATCTCCTTCACAAAATCATGGAGGACTATGTGGATGACCTACTCGGCAAGTCCAAACTTCACCGTGACCATCTGACCATTCTCAAAATCATCTTTTCTCGTCTTCTTCAGTATAATGTTCATCTTAACCCCCAATAAATGTGTCTTTGGGGTCCTCTCTGGCAAGCTTATCGGCTTCATCATTTCCTTCCGTGGCATCGAGATAGATCCCGCCAAGATTCGCGTTATCCTCGAAATGCCGCCCCCGTCCAATCTCAAGCAGCTTCACAGTTTACAAGGCAAGCTCCAGTCCATTCGTCGTTTCATCTCACAGCTTTCTGACCGCTGCCAACCTTTTCATCATCTCCTTAAGAAGGATGTCTCTTTTACATGGGATAAGGACTATCAAGAGGCTTTTGAAGCCCTAAAATGCTATCTGGTCTCTCCACCAGTTCTCATTCCACCTAAAGATGACCAACCCTTCTACCTTTATATCTCAGCCACTCATCATTTGTTAGGTGCCATGATCGCGCACCGAGATGAGCATCACCGTGAGCAAGCAGTCTATTATATCATCCGAACACTGGTCGACTATGAAACTCGATATACCCATATCGATAAACTCTGTTTGGCATTATTCTTTGCTGCTACTAAGCTTCGCCACTATCTTCTTAGTCACAAAACCTTTGTCATCACCCACACCGATCCTCTCAAGTATATGCACTCCAAGCCATATCAGAATCAACGTATGGCTCGGTGGCTCATGATGCTTGCTGAGTTCGATCTCGAATTCATCTAGTAGAAATCTACCAAGGGGCAAACCATCACTAATCAACTAGCAAATGCCCCTCTTCCTGACAATCAACCTTCATAGTGTGAGTTCCCTGATGAGTCTATCACTGTGCTTTCCTCCGACGACACCACCTATCAGATGACTATGTTCTTTGACGGCTCCAAATGTCAACTAGGTGGGGGTGCTGGGGTCATTCTCATCCCACTCGAAGGGGAGCCCATGCCTCTGTCTTTTAAACTCGACTTTAATTGTACCAATAATATGGCCGAATACGAGGCCTTAATTTTGGGACTTCAAACCACCCTCTCTCTCAGCATCAAGTCCATCAACATCTTCGGCGACTCGCAGCTCGTCGTCAATCAGGTCAACAGTTCATACCTCTGTAAAAATGAAATTTTGCAAAGGTACAAAAATCGTGCTGACATTCTCCTTGCATCTTTTGATCATTACCTCCTGCAGACTGTTCCTCAATCCATGAATAAGTTTGCTGACACCATGGCTTCTCTTGCTTCGCATATCCCATCTTCCTCATCTGCATCTAGACTTTTTGTCACGGTGCGTCGTGTGCCGTTGCCTTCATATATCTCTCCTCACATTCATCATGTCAACACTATAGACCCTAGCCCACAAGATGCTTGGTATAAGCAACTTGTAGACTTCTTATCTCTCTCTATCATTCCTCCCAACCTCTCTAGTAATGCACAACGAGCTTTTATCAAGCGTACCACTCGTTATACCATGCTAGGGGGTCTTCTCTATAAGTGAGGCTTCGACGGCCTCCTTCTTCACTGTCTCACCTCCACTGAAGCATCTCAAGCCATTTAGCAAGTCCATGACGGGATTTGTGGCAGACATTTCAGTGGGAATTCGGTTGCCAAGCGCATCCTTTGTTTGGGCTATTATTGGCCTACCCTTCATCAAGACTGTAGCGACTATGTTCGGCATTGCATCAAGTGTCAGCAGCACTCTAACTTGCTTCATCTTCCTAGTCACGCCTTACAAATTGCTCAAGATTTCTGGCCTTTTCTCAGTGGGGTTTACATCTCATCAGTGAGATTAACCCTCATTCGTCTCTTTGTCATCAATCCATCATCACAGCCACTGAATATTTCACCAAGTGGGTGGAAGCCGTTCCTCTCATCTCCACAAAGCCGACAAGATCGTCGACTTCATCACCACCCATATCATCTGTCATTTTGGTGTCCCTCATAAAATCATCATCGATAACGGTAAGTCCTTCAAAAACAAGACTGTCCAAAAGCTATGCGACTCCTTCGGCATCAAACTCAGTTTCTCTTCGCCTTACTACCCACAAGCAAATGCGCAGGCCGAGGCTTCCAACAAAATTCTCACCAAAATTCTCATGAAGGTGGTCAGTGACATAGGCAGGGATTGGCACATTCATATTCCCTTCACTTTGTGGGCTTATCGTACTAGCATCTGAACCTCCACGGGTGCTACCCCTTTTTCTCTCATGTACGGAACAGAGGCTGTCTTACCTCTCGAAGTACAGATCCCGTCTCTCCACATTTCTCTACATGATATTCTTTCCAACGATGACTTTCATCAAGATCGCTTAGCTCAACTTGAGTTACTTGACGAACGCCGTCTTGCTGCCCTTAATCATCTCCATGTCTATCAACATCACATCAAGCGCACCTATGACAAAAATCTGCGAGAACGAGATTTCAACATCAGAGACCTCGTCCTCAAAGAGAATCAACATGTGACCAATATGGAGCAAAGTAAACGAGGCAAGTTTTCTCCTAATTGGCTCGGACCTTTTATTATCACGCACAAGTATGGATCAGGGACTTATCGTCTGTCTTCTCTTGATGGACAACCAGAACCTGAGCCTCTTAATACGTTGCATCTGCGACCGTTCTACTGCTAGTCGAGTACTCGTCCACTTGACACTTAACTTGAGCTCATCCCTTGAGCAATCCCCATCCTCTTAGTCCTAATTCTTTTCAACCCTATTCCTCTTAACAATTTCTATAACCCTTTTATGCTGTATGGATGCTTTGTCCTAATAAAAGGGAGCCCTTGACCTTCTATAATCTTGTCCATGACTCACATTTCTATAAAAACAAATCAAGATGTCACAATATCCATGGTCACTATATCAATATCAAAATCAAAAGGCAGACTACTCCCTCGAAGGACAGCTGTAATATCATTGCTGTAATTAATAGACTGCTCCCTCGAAGGACTGCTATTCAAAAGCCCTTATATTAAACAAAAATCTAGACCACTCCCTCAAAGGATGGCTATGACTAATCTGGCAATAAACAACACTATTTTAGAAGCTTCCCACATTGATCAGCTTCACAACTGACCACCAAGCAAATGACATCTCTATGCAGACTTCTCACATTGATCAGTCTGCACCTCAAAAAAAAGAAAAAAAGTCATGGACTTGACTTATAGTTGTCCCAGGGTCTCCTATAAAAAGGGGCAAAGTTATCTCTGCTCTTAAATCGGGTTACCCTTTTTCCTCCTCCTATCACCTGCTCAAGGGACTTTGAGCTCACTTTAATGTCAAAGTGATTCAATTACCGCTCTAACATAACTATGGTCAACGACGTCACGCATAAATGGGGCTCTTGGTTCTCATAACCCCTATCTATGCTATCTTTTTGGTCCTTGTCAATGAAAGAGCAATATGCTTTTCACTTCTTCTGCACTTTGGTCACATTCACCTTCATCACTTGTCAATCGACTCAGCTCAACTCTCTTTTCAGACCACTCCCATAGCCTATTCACCCTAATTTCTATAGACACCAATACACGTGGAAACTATCAACCCGCCGCACTTTATGTTCAGCATAAACCAATACTTGTTGAAGCATAAATAGACCTCCATTCATTTTTAGCATACATCCATCACGAATATGGAATATTGCTCGGGATGAAAGACCTCTCAACCAATGTTGCAGAATACACCATTTGGAAAAGGTTGCAACATCTCTTCTCCTCATCATTTCATCATAACCACGACTAATCTATCGACCATTTTGACCACCTGTCTACTACTCAGACCCTTTGTCTAAACTACATTAGTCTGAGGCCCTTCCACCAGGGCTATGTAGGCAGCACTCAGATGACACGACTGTCGTCTAGTGTTAGCTCGACCATTCTCATTTGTTCGTCTCTCTGATGGACAAACCTTCTTTCCTTCTTTTAACCATAACCTTGCCCTTATCCACGACCCATGCTATCCCTTTGTCCCTCCCTCCCTTCTAGGGAGAACTACATTGGCCTGAGGCCCTATCACCAGGGCTATGTAGGCAGCACTCAGATGACACGACTGTCTTTTGGGGTTAACTCGGCCACATCCTTTTGTCCATTCCTCCCCTCGACCACCAACCATTGGAGATCATACCTCTCTCCTCCAACCTCGACCACTTCCAAGACACTGTTGGCTTGGTTGTTTTTGCATGTATGCTACCTCATGACTGGTTAGCAGAATTGTGCGCAGACCTTTTTGGACCCTCACAAGTATAGGATCACAAGCCGGTTGATCCACATTACTTGTGACTTTTTCGTGTTTCTAGGAGCACTTCCTGAGCCTGGGATACCTAGAATGCGATGACCCATTTAGAGCTTCAGCTTCGATTGAATAACCCGATCAGCAGAAGACTAAATGCTGAGGCCCGGTTACTTCAATTTTGGCACTCCTCAACCCTTGACCTACGACACTTTGACCTAACCATCTCGTGCAGTGATATGCATGCAATCACGCCTTTTGCAGCATTCACCCTCACTCCTTTTTCATCCACTCTTTATCAAATCAGCACCCGATTCTCGGTTCCCTTCCCTCGACTCCTGCTTTGAGGGGGAATACCTCATCTATAATCAGGGCAATCCACTTCCTATTTTTGTCTTGCAGTTCATTCAAACAACCAACAAGACGAAATCAACCTTATCCCTCACCTGGGGCAATCACTCCTATTTTTGTCTTGCAGTTTGTCCAAAATAACCAACAAGATAAAAAGGGGCAAATGTAGACACTGAAATTGTGTCGACTCCCTTGGTCATTCCCCATTTTATTCTTCTTCGCCTATTTAACCCTTGTCGACCACTTTTCTCACTAGCCTTGACCCTGGCAGCATGTAAAAATGAGCACAGAGCTAAAGCCAGACTCTATCCCCATTGTGCATCTGCCGACGACGGTCGTTACCCGGCCGACGTCGCCGACGTCGATCACTTATCGGCCGACGTCGGCAATCCTACCAACGTCGGTCATCTTACCGTTACCCATTTTCAGTTATCAATCAGTTCCCAATCGGTTTCCCGATCGGTTATCGAACTATCTCTCGAACCATCTCTGGAACCGTTCCTCGCCTTCATCAGCAAAACCATTCAAAAAATCAATCAATCGATCCCAAACTCTGACATTCACAGACTCTTGCAACCAATCAACTTTGACGATCAACCAACTCCATCATTCGACCAATTTGCATTCGCTTCGATCAACTTACGGCAACGCTTCGACAACTTCAATCATGGCTTTTATCATGTCTTCTGATAGGTAAGTATTTATTCTATTTGTTTTATTTTTTTCTGGTTATTATTTATTTGTTATTTCTATTTCTATCACCCTGGATCTTCAGACCGTAGACCTAAACCTTGAGTCCCTTCTTTACATCTCTGCCCACTATCCAAATCTATAACTCTGTCCAGACTCGACCAAAACCCCCAGACCCTATCCAAACTTGACCTTACTTCGACTAGACCCTGTCTAGACCCTGTCCCGATCCTGACCAAGACCTTATCCCGACTCTACTAGACCTTCTGCAACTCACCTAGACTCTATCCAGAACTTGCCCCGACCGATGCCGGTCACTACCCCGACCGACGCCAGCACTTTAACTGACGTTGGCACTTTCCTAACCGATGTCGGCACTACAGAGACCGACATCGGCGACTGCACAGAATAGTTTACTTCATTATCAGGTACGCGTTTTATTTTCTATCCTTTATTTTTGTCATTTTATCTTTCATTATATCTACTTTAGTCCAATATTTTGCTTTTTTATCAGTGGGTTGATATCCTTCTAGGAAGTCTTCGTACTTTCAGGATCAGGCGTTTGCCTGACAGCCCACCATATCTTTGACTAACGTTTTTCCATGTTTCAGTCTCTTTTCTTCTCAGGTGTCATTCCTCCACAGCCAAAGAGGAGAATCTTCCAACGTCTGATTTCGGTGCACATGACTTTATCAGGTATCTTCTAGCCTTGACCATTTCTTTTAGTTTCTTATTTCTTCTTTGAATGTAGAAAGCAATTTTGCATAGAAACACTAACCTAAACCAAAGAGGCTCACACATGATCCAAGAAAATACCTCAATGTCAGAATAATCAACTAGATACCAAAATGGAAATTATCCAAGTCCATGAATAATTACCATAAAGATATTGCCTATAATGATAATATGCAGTGGATGTAATAATAGTACAAAAGGACATATATATTTTATTGAAAGAGCCAATAATGTAATGTCAATTTTTGATGCAGTTGTTGTCAAGGGTCCCAATGAAAGGATGCCTTGACCATACAACCTAACACTCTCACACCACTTTTATATAACTAATTCATATAAATGATTTTTTTCATTTATTAACTCATGATTCAAAATATTTTTTGAGTTTTTTAGCTATTATAATGGAGCTCTTAGATATGCCCTCAATCTAGTCTTTAGATCTAGATCTTTCTATATCCACAATGATGGAGTCTCTCAGAATTCCATGCAGTTAAGGTTACAATCTTTATTCTCTCAATATCTATGTGAAGTTTCTCAACCTCCTTCAAATGAACATTTTATCATGCTTCCTTAAGCTTTCCTAATTTGCCTTAGATATCCATTAAAATTCTAAATGATACTTTGGATTCCTTTACAAATACAACAACCTCATGTAATGGTTTACTATGTATCCATGTGTGAGTTATATCAAATATTATAGTATTGCCTAGGTAACATAGCCCCTATGAGGTTCTAAAGCTCTAAAATCTGATCTTCATGTCAAGTAGGTTTGTGTGTAATTATTAAACCTAATTTTATCATTGACACTCTCTTTCCTTGTATAGAACTGATATAGGGAATATATGACTAGGGATAGGTTTAGGTGGCATGTCTATATATTTATAATTTAATTCATACAATATTTGAGCATCAATTTGTGCCATGGGTTCCATTCATTAATTATTTTACACATTGATCCAAGGAAATTCTCTATGCACATGCTACATCAATTTCTCCAACACATCAACTTTATTATGTACATCTTTTTCTACCTATGTACTAATATTTCCTTTCACACCTCGATGCATGCATACTATATTTTTCATGTAATAATATATGTGAATTATGTCAAAAAATACTTATTTCCTCATTATTCCCACACCCAATGTCTTGTGAAATTATGCATGACTTAACTTGCATAATCCTACACAATGTAAAACTTTGACATCAAAAATGGCATGTTGATTCCATTCATGTGTAGTTTTGATCTAGTCACTTATCCTCATAAATGTATTCCATTTTTAATTCTTGTGTACCAAAAAATCTATTACCATCTTTTCACTAGTCCAATCCCTATGTATATGTGCCTCAACCACTCTTTGTAAGAATTTTATCCATCACATGGTTGTGTAAGCCTCCACTTCTCCTACTCAAAAAACTTAGTGTTTCCTTCTTTCCTCACACTTCATACCTTTACCAAATATTGTCTAAATTTGTTGCCTCAAACATTTTTTCTCTTTCTCTCTATACTTGAGGTATTATGTAACTTTATAATAGCTTCACTCCTAATTTTATCATCTATCTAAATTAGTGTGACTAAATTCCTATTCCTCCTTAATACCATCCCAATTTTCCAAACACTCACAATCTTGTACATTCTAAGTTAGAACATTATAAAAAATAGACTTTTCATTCTTGAAGATGAAATTTTGTTTATTTGCCTAGGATGCTCTTTCATAGAACTACCTAAGTAATTAAAATCTGATCTCTTTCTCAAAAGTAGTGTATAAATCATAGAACCATTCTTTTGGGTAGCTGCCAAGGCCATGGTGTCCCCTTCCACCTGATGTGTTTCCTAATCAGGGTTGATCTACATTTTTCACATTATTCTCCAAACCCTCTTCATGAAATTAACCACCATCCTTTGCTTAGCTCCAATACCTTCACTCTCTTTTCTCATCTTACTTCTCTTCTTCACTCTTATGGGTTTATTCCCACCTTTGGTCGTCCACCTCCACCAAGTGATTTTAACACTTTATATTATCTTTCATTAAAGTTCCCTATACACCTCACCTTTTTTTCACCTTTTATTCAATTCCTCCTTGTTATTATTTTATTGTTTGGGTTTATACCTATCATCATCCATCCACCTAATCAAAAAGTCCTCTTCCACTGCACACACTTCCTTTATTTTATTTGTTGTAGTAATTAGGCATACTTTCACTCCATCCTTCCTCATGTATTATGTGAGACATCCTTTCATAGTTATATTTAAAACTTCCCTTATTTACTTGGTACATTTAACTAGGCACTTATGTGTGGTACTTATATTGAATTGGTTTTTCTTACCTTCACTCCATGTGATTCCTCTAATAGCATCAAAAACACCACATAGTTTAATTTATCCCATTTTTTTCCTCCCTCTTCTCCTTCTATGGTTTTATACACACTTCCCTATGAGTCTAGATTGATATGATTGTCAATCACTACTTTTCACTCTCCCTTACACTTATTCTTCCTCTATTAACTTCAATTTGATCACTCTCCACCTTGTAATCTCATAAAAGTATATTTCCTTTGTCATGTAGAATTATAATTGTGTTTTCATTATTAGATTCAAGATAATTTTTATTTTCTCCATTATTTTCCTCTAGTTTATTCCTCACCATGTGTGTAATGAATATGTTGCTTCCTTCATTAGCTTCAATCTAATTTATCCTCACTTCTCTTTCTCTCCTTAGCATGTTCAACATGTTGTGCACAAACATATTTGTGATTCCTTATCCTATGTGACTCATGAGAGTCTCTCTCTCCATGCTAATGTATGTCAATCCTACATGTTCTTCTTCTTACACTTCCTCTAATACCTTCCATGGAGTTTCTTACACATGTTTTTCTTTATCATTTACCTTCAGAGAAAATGATTCACCTCTTCCTTTGTCTCCTTTTCTCCATCTATCCATTTTTCACCTTTGTAAATCGATATCTACTCCTTCCTTCTCCTCTATTTTTGATCTTGCATAAAAATCCTCATACTTATGGGAATCAAGAGTTTCCATTATATACATAATATTTATAAGTTTTATCATTTACTGATACTTTATCTCTTGTTGGAACCTATCAATCTCAATTTATTTTAGTGCGCACCTTAAAGGGTGCATTGAGAAAGGGGTGGGTAGAATTTTGGTGCTTTAAAATATTGTTGGTCCCTATAACATTACCTAAAATCACTACAAGTCAATTTTATCTAATTCCTTAAGTGATTAAAACCCATTTACCCACTTCTATAAGCAATTACACTTTAAAAATATCCCCTTATTAAGCAAACACCCTTATTCATTTTTATAATGCATTAGATAGGTAAATCTTGTTATGGAATTGACACACATTATATAACTAAGTTATCCTGAATGACCTAGTTCGAGGACTAATGACTACTTTTCCCTACTTTTCCTACTTAAAAAATTTGAGTTGGTCGATCATGTCAACTAAATTTATAAGAGGGTTTAGGTTTAATCCTTGGCTATAAATACCAAATTTATATGTAAATCCTACATGTTCTTCCTCTTACACTTGAGGAGTCATTTATTAGGGTTTTTCCTTGAAAAGAATAAGCTTATCTTGTGAGAAAGTCTTGGATGTAAAGTAGGAATATCTTAGCCTAGAGATGATTTATATATTGTGATCCTTACAAAGCCACAACAACCTCTTACAAATCACCATTGGCCAAGAGATATATTGAGGCACAATAGGTTCATCCAAAAGTAAGTATTCCTAAATTTAACTTTTCCATTTGATAGATATATATTGCATAAAGTAATAGGTTGAATGTTTTACTCCTTGCTTAGTTTACATCTACATTGACTTAAGTAGAGTTCTCTTTGATTGTTATATGTTGTTTATTATTAACTATTTTCAATTTTAGTTACTTCTTTTAAGGATGTGTTTCATGTCTCCTCACCCAATTGACACAATAGAAACTCTCTAAGGTTGTGGGTGGCATATAATAGAGATATCCTTTAGATAATATTGGCTCCCTTGATGCTACACCTACTCAAATTATAAGGAAAGGGAAAAGATAAAGTTGGAAATAAATAGAAAAAGGTTGATGAACCAAATTTTATTTATCCTTCTCTTAACCATGAGTTGATAACAAATCTAGGACAAAGATAAATATGATCACACAACTTCAAATGGTTCTCTAGCATAAGTATTTTAATATGGAGGGTTCAATTGATACATCAATGAAGAGGGGTAATCAAGAGGCCTAAAATGAAACACTAATGAAGGTTTCCATCACTTAAAATTTGTATAACCACTTAATACACATCATATGACCTAAAAATATATAACTTACTCACAAATAGATAATAATGAAGAGGATAAATTTAAGCAAATTAAACATCAACACTATCATTCATCAATAATTTACCATGAACACACTAAATGTGAGATGAAGAAGGAAAAATAAATTTGAATTCACTTAAAAAACAAAAAAAAGTATAAATTTTAGTAGGGATTATTCTTCCTAACCTGGAGGGTCCATTTATAATCTATTCTAGGCTAAATATATATAAGGGAGAAGAGAGAGAGGGAAAGGATGTGGAGGAAGTCCATCATGACTGTCATCTACCATGAAAGTAGTTACAATGCCAAGGGAAGGTGAGGAAATGGTCATATAATTCATCCTCAACATTTGTTTTCTTGGATTGATGATTTTCTCATGAGAGGTGGTGTATAAGTGGCTCTTTAACTCCTATGACTCATCTCTCTTCACTTGAAACTGCATTTTTCTTGGTTGGAGGAGTTACAAGTTATTATCTTAACACATGTCATACTTGAACTTCTTAGCATATTTATACACCATCCTTGAATCTTTTAATTCATCTAATATCCTGGTGAGAATGATATTTAATAGTTATACCTCCTCATACTATGATATTTGTCACTAGAACTTGAAACTTGCATGCCAAAGTTTATTTGATCCAATGGGAAGCAATAAGGATAAGTTTATCTCCTTCCAAGACCTATTCCTTGTTTAAAGACTATCAAAACACTATTTTAAACCTATTTATGTGTTTTATAAGTTTATGTAACCTATGTCCAATCTTAAATACCACATTTCATGAGTCTTCATAGTTTAATAATAAGAGGTTTGGAGAAATCTGTAACATTCCTGCTATAGAAGATCCATATGGCCTTGATAACTGTATTGAAATATTTTTAATTTATATGATTTCAAAATTGAGGTTATAAGTGTCTTAAACCTTCTTATGGGTTTCCAAGATCATTCCAAACTTTTTATAATCTTGGATATTTGATATAATCTTGTAAGATTCTTTGAAGGTATTCAACAACATGCTTAGTGAACTACCTATGAATAAGCTCTTTTAGTCTACATTTTACATGTTTGGTATAGATTTAAGATTTAATTACAAGTATTAATATCCCCAATGTGCATTATATACCTCTCCTTTTTTTATAGGTATGTTACTTATCTCCATACTTTAAACCTTGTTCAAGCATACTACATCAATGACTTTAAGCCTGCCACCTACACCTTTCCCTGAAAGATTATCATGGATAGTATATTAGTATATTGGATGATTTTATAGTTTTCATATACACCTCCCTTAAATGACATAAACCATATTACATGTATATTTTTTCCCAAAAACATCAAACATGTTTGCTTTGAGGACTAGTTTTCTCTCATTTGAAGACTGTGTGTTTAAACCAACACTAGAAATACCACTTTGGGGATGAGTTTGAGCTTAGAGAAACATGGAGAGGGTGTAAATGATTTTAAAGAAATCCTACCATGTGATTTTTATTCTTTCATAATGCCCAAACCCTTTCAAATGTATCTATGCCCAAAACCTACCCTCTCTCAACATTACAACCTATACCTGTACATTTTACTCATCTATGCATATGAATCTTGATTAGAGATGATGTAGGGGATTTTATTTGAATTTTATGATTTTTTAAACATCATTTAAAGTTTTTTAATCATATTCATACTAGAAACCATCTCATAAATCCGTACAACCCTGATTGTCATGTCTAAAATAATAGAACAAAAAAATTACATACTAGTACCAACATGATCATTGCAATTTTGTGATAAGTTTGATATTACAGGGACTATTAGACCTCTAATAAATTATTTTTAACCATTTCTATGCATTCACCAATATTATATATACCATTTCAAGAGGAAAAACATGATAGTGGGGTTTAGAAAGGGTTTAGAGAGGTTTTAATTCTTAACAATGATTCATAAAGTTCTTCCCCCTAATCCCAAAGTTATTGCCATGAACTTGAAGGTAATGGGGGTTGTCAACATCCCATAATATAATTTTCAAAGTGAGTTATATGTTGGATAAGAAGCATTGTAACACCTAGACCAAGTGTATAGTCATAAATACATATAATATGATATTCACAAATGTTTAATGACTCAAAAAACCATTTTTGACCTCTAAGAATGATATTTGATCTTTGAATTTAATGTTTTCCAAGGTGGTTACATTACAACATTTCAACAAGAAATAGAAGATAAAACAATAGAAACCTTAATATCTCTGAAAGTACCGTAAACTCTTCAAAGACTTGAAAATGCAATGTTCCCATCTTACCAACATTTCTTCTAGATCCATCATCCATTATAGAGCACTATGATTCTTGGGTGATCACCATCTCATTATCTTCCTCCATGGATTAAGCACATCTTGACTTTCACAACTTAGCGTAAATATTTCCAAAGTTACCTTAAAATTTGCTAAATTGCATTAAAAGTTACCTCTTCAAAGATCATGGCATGAAAATGATTGGACAAGACACACACATGGACTCTATCATCCTATTAATACCTTTTTTAGACCTTGAGATGAAATTAAACACCATAACCATGAAACCAAGACATGATTCTCAACAAGACCATTTCAAGGTTAGATGACTCAGTTACCTAATTTTGAAAAATCCTTGGTAATGGGTGACAGATTGGTCAACATTAATTATCCCCTTTATTCCAAAAGATTTAGTGAGCACTAGATTATATTTATTTTGTGTATTATATGCCTAACTAAGGTTATTACATCATATCATTTTCCTAGAGGCTTTATAACCCTCTCCTTTGGTGTTGTGTAGTAAGAGATTCCTTAGTTAGGTTTAATAGATCTAAATTAGTCATATCCCAATATAAATAGATATGGAATGAGTTGTTGGTAATACTACCTTGTCTAAGCTTAGAATTCACTAAGTAGGATGAGTTGCATATCCATAGAAATTTCTTGCATACATTTTTGTGAACCCAAAATGAATCTAACCCTTGAATTCTTAATTTTTCAGTCATAGTCAACTAGATTGAGTTGGTTTATCAAGTTCCATTTTATCAATGTGGGTTTCTTTCATAGCTAACTAGATCAATCTAGTTGATCTAGTCTATTTTTTATCTGTACATCTAGGGTTTTTATCTAACTAGATCAATTTTGTTTATCTATTCAAATTCTTTATTTATGAGTACAAGGTTTACATTCAACTAGGTCACGTTGGTCGACCTAGTTTTATATTCTCTTTAGAAGTTCTAGTTTTGACCAATTGAATCAAAATAGTTGATCCCATTATTTAACTAGTATTTTTCATTTTTATTTATATCTAACAAAATATATTTACTTTATTGTGTTATGCATAACTTTCATTTTTCAACTAACTAAATCAGTTAGTCGATCTAGTCATTTTCTTACTTTATGCATTTTATTTATAGTCAATTAAATCAACCTATTTGATCTTGTTTAACATTCATATTTATAGTCTTATAAAAATATATCAATCTAGTTGATTCTATTTATTAAATGTGTTTTTAGTTTTTTGCCTTTATAAGATTAAAAATCTCGCATAGATGACCCAATCAACAAAAATTTAAAAATACTACTAAATCGACCTAGTCGATCTTGTTCTATCTTTCATGTATTCTTAACAGCTTAGCATTTCTATCTTGTCAATTTTAAGCAATTTACAAATTATTATTTTTCTAGTTCAAAAATATTCTTTACTAATTTTCTCAGTTATCAATTTTGTTAAACTTTACACGTAGTAAACTAGATCAACCATTTCAATCTTATTTTATGTTTGTGTTTTCTATCACAAAAGTTTTTAAATTAACTGAATTTCATTTATTTTGGCCTAATTTTTTAATATATTATATCAACCAACTCGTTCTTGTTCTGTAATACTTGCTCAACTAGATCGAATTGCTCAATATTTTTTTTATATTTCATTTTATACTATAAGCAAAGGAAATTAACATTTATTTTCATAGTAATTAAAATCATTGTTACTTTTCAAAAAAATATTTGACTGCATGTTTATTTTCTTTCAAAAATTGTAACTTGATTTTTGACAAATTTATTTTTGCCTATATTTTCATCTTGTTTGGTTTTACCTATAAATTATGTACTGACACTTTAAAACTACTTAGCTAATGTTGTAAAGGTATACTCAATACTCTTTTTATGGTCCTTGTCTATAATTTATAGATATTATGGTGTGAGGAGGTTTCCCCAATACTCATAGTCATACTATAGATAAAAAAATAGTTTTTAGTTTTCATGTACCTTATAATATTTAGCAAACACCTAAGACTTTCCTTTGTATTAAAAATTAGGAATCTAGCCATTCATTTCATTGTGTGGTACATCAGTTAGTAGTTAGTGTCAAGAGGATACTTTCATCTTACCCTTGAAACTAGTTTAGTGGGCTATGGGAACAACACTTCCTCCATAGTTATCATTCTAAGACTTAGGTTGCCATTATTAATCTGAAACTTAGCCATTATCTTTGGAAGCTGACATTGTCAAACACAACTTTTAGTATAACCTCATGATCTTCTTTTTAGATAATTATTTAGAATTTATAGTTACAAAAATTATATTTTTTACTTGTTGCTTGTTATTTTATATTGTATTACAAACTATATCAGCTAGTGTTGATACAAGTTATGTGTTGTGTGTTTTAATTAGATCAACCAGCTCAATCTAGTCACCTGTGTGCTTACATTACTTCCATTTATCAAATAAATATTTTTTTAAAATTTAAAAAACTAAATGGACCAGATAAAACTATTAGAATCACTATATTATCTTGTTTTCCAAACTAGATCAACTAGCTCAATCTAATAGGTTCCCAGACTGTTCTATTATCCTAGTTATCCAATTATATTAACTAGCTCAATTTAGTCAATTTTTAGACTATTCAATTTTTCCAACTAGATCGACCATCTAAATATAATCAATTTACATACTATTATGTTATCTTTTTTTTCTAACTAGATTGACCATCTCTATCTAATCAATTTATAGATTGTCTGGTTATCTTATTTTTCTAACTAGATTGACCAGCTTGATCGACTCAGTTTCTATACTGTTCTATTATCCTATTTTTCCAACTTGATCTATTAAATTTATAAATTATTTATTTTTCCTATTTTTACAAATATATCAACCAAATTTATCTAGTTAATTTTCAAACTATTATGTTATCCTATTAATCCAAATAAATCGACCAACTCGATCTAGTTGATTTTCAACCTAAAAGCTTTCACTTCTTTAGTAAGTGTATGAATAAAGTTTCTTTGTAATCATGAAACCCATATTTTAAAAAAATTTACAAAAAAATAAATCTAACATGATGAGTCTTACTAATCATCATAAAGCCTCTAAAACATATCTACCCTATTATGCCTAGATAATCCTGATCGTATCAATATTCATGTTGCTACTAGAACCACTAATTATGGGAATCCTCCCCATTATTACTCTATTAATAATCTATTCATGCCTATGGTAGAGGATTAAATTGATCTTGAATATACATTTGAAATTATCCTCTTCATCAATGAAAACCCTCAACATCAGGATAAGGATCTCACAATTATTTATAACCTCATGATGGGCCTCAAATTTGAGAGCCCCTTTTAACTTCACCTAATTCTGCTATAGGATTTGGGGAAATTTATCCTATGACTTGCATCACACCCATTTCCTCTCACATGCCTTCTTATGCTAACATGTCTTCATCTTACATTCCTTCTTCATCCTCCATGCCAACCATTTACACAAATAGAGTAGGTGTGACCTTTAGTGGGTCTACTCAAAATTCCCACATTAAAACACATATTTAATATAACTAATAGTTCATCATAAATAATCAATGCCTCTCATACTGCTAATACACCCCATGTTGCTTCCATTATTCAAAATACCATAAACACTAATCAATTTTTATTAAAAACTTTAAATCTAATGGTTATTTTTTAAACTAATGGTGTCAATCAAATGATGAAAATACAACATTAGTTAATGCATTTCCAAAATCATCCTTAACCTACTCAATGTAGGGTGAAAAATCCTAATGTCCCTCCCCAACCACCCCTCCTCTTACCCCCTTCCCCATTAGATATGCACATGGAAATATTATACCATAACCTCCACTTCTTGATAAGGATATTACAAATTTACAAAATGAACCTATAGTTACTCAAATTGTAAACATTAACGTATGTGTCATTGTTACAACTATCACTTATAATGGATCCACTAATCTGGCCTTGCATTTGAAAGTCTTTAGAAACTTATACAAAGATTGGGTTAAACTTAATGTTTTCATTTCCACCAAGTTCTTAGCTAAACCTTTTTAAGGTGATGCTTTAGATTGGCATAATCAACTCAAAAATCATTTTATCTCTAGATTGGAAGACTTAGTCAATGCATTAGTTCAATAATTCCAAACTAATGACCTTCTTAAAAATATCCTAGCTCATTTTATCAATTGTAATCAATTAGAATATAAAATAACATAAGTATTCATCAAATGGTGGAAATATTTATCTAACAAAGTTGAGCATAACATGTTATATGATAATATATTTCACTTATTCACTAAAACTCTTTACCTAAAACTACAATATTATGTGAGGACTATTTATCCAAAATCCTTTTAAGAATCTCTCAATCAATCTAAAATGTCAAGATTTTATTATACGATAATTTAAACCTTTGTACCCTCCCACATGAACTTGACTACTTCCAAAAGCTGAAAATAGACATACAACCAACGATGGTGTTACAAATACCTATGATTCTATACACAACATTAAATCCATTACTCTTAGTGGTCCCACAAAGCCTATTCTTTCATCATCCACTTTTAACAATCCACATCCTAGTTCTACTTTTATCAAGTAAATAGTGTAGATATCCATAAACACTTTCCTTAGCAGAGATTCAAAAGCATCTTCCTCAACCTTCACCATGAGATCTTGATCTTACTCACCTTATCAAACATTGGTATGATCCACATAAATTCTATTGTTATCATGCAAGTTGGTATCATTCTCATGACACTTATCAACAATTAAGAAACTTTGCTATAAAATATCTTCTTGGACATAATTTTGATCAAGAATCGCTCATACGTATATGTCAACAAGATTTTGAACTGGTATCTAAGGCTTATGAAACCAAAACTAAACATGAATCCATAATTAATCTAATTCTCACCTATTTATTTACAAGGATCCCCTTCTTAATCACCAAACTAGTACTACCCAACCCCCTACTACTAATAATGTTGATAGTTCTATGGATCCTAATGCTAACATTCATGATGAAAATGTTGTTAACATTAATAATATGAGAAGCATAGTTTCTTATATCAATCCTTATCCAACTTCAAACTAAAATAATTCCTCAACTTTTTCTACAATTCAATATTCTTACTCATCATATCTCAGAAAATTAGGGCACATAAAACTAATTTCAATTAATTCAACAACACAGTCTAATAAATCAATTGTCTAATAAAATGATACAGTTAGACACTAACTCAAATTATATTTATATAAATTCTACCCCTTCCTTATCCAAGATACCTCACTCAAAAATTCTAAAGTCATCTATTGTTGGTACCTCTTCTTCTCATTCACAAAACATAACCAATGATTCAACCATGTCATCTATATCAACACAATCAAACACACTTGGTCAACCCATATTGACTAAATCCAAATCAAATACACATTATCAACATAAGTTTAAATTAACTTACATTAAACCCTCAAATTATTTACGTCAACACTATGAACCTTTATCCAATAAATTTCTAATTGGATATGATGAATGGGATCCTATAATCGAACTATCACATCTCCCATCTCAAATATCTTTCTTAAAACTTATGAGAACTTATTCTAGTAATCATCATCATCATCATCATCATCTAATATAAATTTTATTTTAAATTAACATCCCTCACCCCTTGATTATGGGGTAAGAAGCCACTTTATTTGGTTCTAAAGATAACATTCTTCAGTAGTGTGAATAAATATCTATCTACATTGATGAAATGGTAGATACTTATCTTTCACTCAAATTCCCCATCACTTTAATGACTTATAATGAAATATTTATTCATGAAAATTATCTTCTATTATTCATTAGTTTCCAAATATGAGATATCCAAATCAAGCTTTCTTTGATAGATGAAGGTTTATGCACTTTTGTGGCTTCACTTGACTTCATTAAAACACTTAAGGATTCTGATGTAATCTTAAAACTACCCAAAACACATGTTAATGATATTATAGATGAAAAATTCCTCCTTTAGTTTATGTTTGGATTCATATCATAGTTATCTTTATCATGGTGTGCATCAAACTCATGATATTTAATTTCCCACTATCATATAACATTTTACTCGATTGACCTTGGACACATTGCATTAGATTTATAGCCTCACTGACATGCCAATGTGTTAAATTTCCTTATAATGGTGTGATATACAATATTCAAGGAGACACGAATCCTTGGAATTTTGAACAGTTTTAAGAATGAGGTGGTTTAAAAATACCTACCATCATACCTTCACCTAGTTTTCCTTTTTTTGAGTGACGGTGATTTTATTACCCCATCAACTCTACTAGAGGTTAAAAAGCTCACCTCAAATTAATATGAAATACACCACCTAATATTTTGTATTTAAATGATGATAAACCTAATGAGATCAGTTTGAAAATTAGAACTTCTAATCTCTTTCCTCACATAATTTCTCAATTACCTCATTTATGACCTCAGTCTCATAAAAAACCATTAGATGAAATTTTTGTCACTCTAGCAAAGACATATCACTCCATACATCATGCCTCTTAGACTGATAAAATCATTGATGGATGCACTATTGATCTTCATACTCCTACTTATGATGATGGATGCTCTTTATATGACCCTTTTTTAGTTGGGTTTTATCAAGCTAAAAATGTAGAGATATTTAGATATCATTCTTATTTATAACATTATACTTGTTATGTTTAGTCTCCTTCTACTATACCTGATATTATTTCTTCTTTAATTGATATTCACAGGTCTAAGATGGAGCACACACACACTAGTTCTCATCTAGTCACTATTGATCCCCTTTAAATTATACTTCTTGATATTGCTATGATGGAACCATATTGGCTCACTAGATTCTCAAATCCTTCCACCATACTTCCTCTAGAGATGTTGGCTACACTATGCCAACCCAATTTGAGTTCATCTATTGATGCAAATCCACCTAATCCTGATCTTAATTTGAGTTATCCTCCTATTGTTGATGGTATACTACCTTTTCTTAAGCTTGAACTTCTATCGACATGATGGGCAGATGAACTATATTATGAGTTTCATAGGATAGTTAGTTATTGGGACAAGGATTGTCATGCACATATCAACAATAATCCAAAGTCTCTAATTATACTATAGATAGTTGAATTTATATTCTATTACTCCTAGATGTACTTATTTTTTTCATGGCATGTGCATGCATTTGTCTAATCAATACTGACAACTTTGATAGTCCATAGATATGCTCTATATAGAAAAGGTACAATTTACTAACAAGATCCTACCTCCTCCTAATATAATTTTATAATGCATCCCTAAATATGGATAAATTTATTATCTTTGGGATCAATGTACCACACATCATACAAATATATGTTTCTTGGTATTGTTATGATGGAACCATATTGGATCACTAGATTCTCAAATCCTTCCACCATACTTCCTCTGGAGATGTTGGCTACACTATGCCAACCCAATTTGAGTTCATCTATTGATGCAGATCCACCTAATCCTGATCTTAATTTGATTTATCCTCTTATTGTTGATGGTATACTACCTTTTCTTAAGCTTGAACTTCTATCGACATGATGGGCAGATGAACTATATTATGAGTTTCATAGGATTGTTAGTTATTGGGCCAAGGATTATCATGCACATATCAACAATAATCCAAAGTCTCTAATTATACTATAGATAGTTGAATTTATATTCTATTACTCTTAGATGTACTTATTTTTTTCATGGCATGTACATGCATTCATCTAATCAATACTGACAACTTTGATAGTCCATAGATATGCTCTATATAGAAAATGTACAGTTTACTAACAAGATCCTACCTCCTCCTAATATAATTTTATAATGCATCCCTAAATATGGATAAATTTATTATCTTTGGGATCAATGTACCACACATCATACAAATAGATGTCTAGTGCTAAGATAACACTTTCATGATTTTCTATGGCTTATGCCCTCACTGGTTCAGTTCCATACTCTAAATCATTCATGGATAAAGGATCAAACTTATTTGTAGCCTACATATCCTCAAAAATCTTAAGACATTAGTAAAAAATCAAAATTAGTTTCTCACATTGATTATACCTTGTATGAGTTGACCCATGAGCATCATTCTTCTTTTAGCAAACCCACTTTCTCTATAGATACAATACATCAAAAAGTCTTTTCACAGCTCCATGCAAATGTTGATGAGACTTTGATTAAAGTTAGATTAAAATTACACCAAGATGTATTAGATGTTATGGATGATGTTTACCATGGAATTTATCAGTACTTGTGAACATATCATGGTGTATCATCACATTATTTATTACATTTGCATATGATTTGGACTTGATTTATGATTACATATTGATCTTATGTTTCATTTATCACTTAAAAATGTTTCATGGATTAATTTCATTTCCACTTAATCTTCCCCGATTTTTTGGATGATTTCTATTTAATTTTTTTACATCATTTGTTTGAATCAAATAGTTATTCTTGTGATATCGTACTAAATCCACACCCTTCACTACCCTTTTTTTACCATATAATCTTATATAAAGCATATTTATAATGGAATCATTTCATACACATATTTTTAACTCATACTAAGTACGCATATGGTTATAATTGAGATCCATACTTGTTTATGTGTAAGCCTAACTATTTAGCAGGTTGATAAAATCTCTAGGTAATTTTTATCATCTAACCAAAGATTAAATACTATATGTGTTTATCACTTATATCACTCGTGTATGGTTATTCCAAATCCATATGGAGGAGGAATAGAATAATCCATAAAAAGGTTAAAATCCAAATCATTTAAACAAAATATAATGATAAAAAGGCCTCTATAAAATGAAAATTCTAAATCACACCAAAAGATGTGATTCTTAAATCACCACATCTCCTATTCCTAGTTGAAGATCAAACTCTATGATAGATCCAAGGCTTGTTGGGGTGTGGTAATCCATTAGACTAGGATACGAGGTCTCAAACCTCTATATAATGCTACCTACTTTCTCATGCAAGTACCCAATATTTGAAGTAGATTGAAAACTTTGTAAGGGGTCCTAATGAATGGGGAACACTTTGTGGGAAGGTAGGCCCATTTTTATTTTCTTGTATTTATAACCTTCATGAGATGATCTAAGTACTAAATTTATTCACCAAAAATTTTTGTCTACTATAAACAAATATCTGATGACTTTGTCATGCAAAAAATTCTTAGCACTTACCTATTTGCTTAATATGTTTCATGCCTACTAAGGATTATTTAAAATGCCTATGCATGATTTTTACAATTCCTTTTTTATTATAACATTCCCAATATTCCTTGATGAATATTTAGTTTTAGCTTATCATACCCCTTTGACTTTCCTTTTTTGAGTTGCAATGTAAGACCTCGAATAGGACTAGGCCTTCCTCAAAAAAATTCCCTTATTTTTACCCTACTTATCATTAACCTCAATCGTTTACCCTTTGTGAGCTATAGTGTAAGACCTTGGATAGAACCAGGCTTTCCTCAAAAAATAAACTCAAGCTACATACCATGTTTAATCACAAAATAACTATACTTTTTCAAATGAGTGATTAACACAAACCCTACATTTTCTATTTTTAATTTCACTTATCTTTGCTTGTACCTTAAATTACAATTATTTTATTTTCATGTTTTACATGCTTCCCAACATGATTTAGTGTGTTTTAAAAGTTAATTCATTTTCATATTTTATGTTTTATATGTAAATTCATTTGTGTCATTTATGTTTTACATGCTTACCAACATGATTTAGTGTGTTCTATGTGTCATTTCATTTTCAGTGTAATTTACTCATGTCTTACATGTTTCCCAATGCAATCCAATATATTTTACATTATATTTTTTTAAAATTTTACACTTTTTATCTTATTTTTAACCATGAATTTATTCATATTTGATATAAAATGATCAAAATACATCACACATTTTCTCATAACATATATCAAATATTAAAACATGTGATAGAAAGAAGATTCAAGGATCCATAAAATTCATGAGTCATAAACACAAATATAAATCTATATATAAATGGCTCATATGTTTGATATAATACAAAATTTTATAAGCATAATATACTCTTAGCTCTATGGTTGTGATCCACCCTATCTATCTAATGGTGGATTGGATAAACTACCCATTGATTACTATGATTTCCCTTATGAATAGTATGATACAAAGACTATATTTATGTATGCAGGGCCTCAATCTACCCACATAAATTAGACACCTAGCCCTGTACATGAGAGATCTCTCTAGATGTATCCAAATGAGAATCCTACTCCTTATCTAATATTTTCCATGCCCAAAACTCCCCATCACCCACTCTTGGTGGTAATGCCAACTATTTTCATTTCCCCATCTTTGTATCTCTCATGTTTCCTCACCAACCAATCAAAACCAACTCACATGATCAGGGGAAGAAGGTACAAAAAGATCAATCATCTATGTAGTATCATGATGTGATAACACACATCATATAATATATCATGATGCACTACATATGCCATCACTGACCATTTACCTTCCTGTATAGTAGCATATACAAAATACAAATCAAATGTACATTAGATCTCATATATATATATATATATATATATATATATATATATATATATCAAAAAAATAAAATCATCTAACATATTTATCAACATATTTTCTAAAATAATATACATCAACTACATAACAAAACATAATTTACTTACCAATAATATTTCCATAAGCTAATATTCCAAGCACCTCCCATAAGGCATGACTCTATGGTGTCAAAAAACTAGGCTATATAACATGAGCATGTTTTGGTCCACTAATAATCATCCACTCTATCAACCAACTCTCTACAAGTTGTGCTAAGGGATCTACCCAAACTGACACCTCTACTTATGGTTGTGGCTCTACCTACATGTGCCTCTATATATGTCATCATGGTAGTGTCCATTATGGTAGATGAAATCCATATTGTATCACAATAAAAATTGTAGACACCTAAATCTGGCTACCAATGACCTCCCACCAAGATTTTTACCAATTTCCACCTAAAATGTATAATTTTTCCTAAAAACACTAAAACATGCTAAATGATGTGAAACTGACATATTCAAGTGCTAATTTTAGCTAGAGTATCATTAAATGGGGTAATTTAATTTGTGGGCTAGCTAACTTTGATCAAATCATTTTGAGTCAAAATGCCAATTTTACACCTAGGTGCTTTGGATTGCTTTTTTCTATCAAATTTCTTGTACAAGACACATGCCTCTTTTATTTGAGTAATTTTGGACCAATAATAAGGCATTCTAATCAATTTGAGTAATTTGTGTATAAAGTGCTTAATCATGATTAAGAGCTAATCTAACCAAATTAGATTCTAATTAAGAATTCCATGGAAACTTGTTGAATACTTGTTTTTAGAAATGGATATTGAATATCTGCATCATCAAGTGACCTCATTTCTTGAGAAGACATCCCTAGGCCATAAATGCCACAAATATCAAGATTCATGCCCCCATGCCTCATCAAATCCTTCCATGCCTCTTAATTTTTCCTTTATCCCAAATATTGATGAGCCTATTTATCAATTTTAATTTCATAATTTGATTAATACTTATCCACACATCTCAATCTTGAGATGGATGGTTCAGGTTGATTCTAAGCAATTTCAAAAAAACTATAAATAGAGAGGCTATGAACATCATTTCAAAGTCTTGATAATGCAAATTTATAATGCATAAATAATTACAAAAGCTATGGAAATTAGTGTTACCATGCCAAATTGATTCAAGGCCAAGCCAAGCCAAAGCTACAAGGTGCCAAAGAGAATAGGATATATCTAAGCCTCCTTTGATGAAGACTTCCTAAGCACAAGCCAAATAAGCCACTACAACAAGAATTTTAAAGCATATAAGTAAGGTAAAAGAGTGTTTCTTTTGCATTTTAGTTGTTTGTTTTATTCATGTTTGTTAACTAAGCTCTCCCTAGTGTCTAAGCCTAGAGATCTTATGCTAGTTAGTGTGTTTCTTTCATTTTGTTTTCATTTTGAAACTAAAACAATACTAACCATCCTCTCTTGAGTCAAATTCCTATATCACATAATGGAATGCACAGTGGGACCAGACACATCCAAAATATGAAGAATATCATTATGTAACTTTAAAATCTTCATTTAGATCATTAAAACTCTTGCAATTTGATTTTCTAACTTTGTTTTGCCATTTTTCTTTGTCATGGGTTTACATAGTAACCATCATCAGTTAGTAAAACTGTCATCGATTGGGATAGCCATCATCAGTCACTATTGGTATAACCATTGTTGGTTAGATAACCATAATCAGTTAGTAAGTGTAACCATTGACAGTTAGTATAACTGATGTTAATCACTATGTTTTTATTAAAAACACAAACCCGAGAGCTAATAGGCCATTTTAAAATGCTTGGTTTGGGTCATATGGACTCCGTTTTGGATTTTTTTTTTAAACCACGTGTTTTCTCATAAATTTTAAAAATTTGACATTATTTTAGCTTCAAGTTTCATAGATTTTTCATAAATTTTGAAAATCTATTTAAAATGTTTCTAATCTACCATATTTGCTTTTGGGGTGATGCCTTAAGGGTAGATAGGTAACTAGTGGACTTGGAACTTGTTCAAACATGCTATTAAGACATCTTTGGCATGATTTTAAAATGAATTAAGAATCTTGTTTTTGGTGCTTAATTAAACATTTAGGTGCTTAAGTGAATGTTTTCATAAGTTAGGCTTTAAAAGTTCATAATCTTAAGACTAAGGGGTCAAATGAATACCACCAAATATTTCATTTGGGCTTAAAATTGAACACACTTGCCATTTTTGTCTTCAATAGTTGTTTTATATAATTTTATTTAGAAAAGAGAGGGGTGTTATGTGTATGCTCTTCCATTTTTCCCCTTTAAGGAACCCTTGGAATCAAAAGCAACATTCCTATTGCACAAAGCCTAGTCCAAGGCTTAGAAAAAAATTCATCTAAAGAACTCCCCAAAAACTCATCAAATTTTGGGTGACCTTAACACGACCCTAAAGTCTTTATTTTTATGTCTTTCATTTCATTACATCTTGGCTTGTGAGGGGGATGCCATTACCTCCCATTATTTCTTTAGGGAAGGTTTGACCTAGGGTTTCATCTCCCAGTATTGACTTCACTTACTCCTTCTGAATTACACACGGGATGTATCTACATTTGGACATTACACTACACTAAGTGAATAGTAGGATGTAGTGGTTGTAAAAAGGACTAGACCTTTTTACAACTAGCTAATGCCATGGTCACCCAATTTCCATGCTTGTCTTTTTCATCATTTGACGTGAAAGTCATTGTGTAATTGATTCCCCTAGAAACATTTGAAAGCTTGCTAGTTTAGTCAACCCCACATTGCCATACCCTTACTAGGATTTGGATGATTATACTTAGTGTATTTTGGTCATTTTTGCTTGGTATGTTTTGAGACTAAAACTTGTTTTTTTGTTCATAATCCATGTCAAAACCAATTTATCTCTACATTGCTCTTTTCTTTAAAGAGGCATTATGTTGGCTGTTTTACACTACACTTGTGCTTTGATTTTTTTTTCTAAACTTGTTTGTGTGTATGTCATTTGAGTTATGGAGGGTAGTGTTATGCTGCCCAAAAAATGTCAAAACCATTTTTTATTTGAGTCTTTTGAAACATAACATTGACCACATCATTCGAGCATGCTTATGCCATTAGGCTTCTCAATTTATTTCAAAACTTATTTACCATTTCACCAAAAACTATTTGTTTCAAACCATGTCATGTATACCATTTAGACCTTTGTCTTGTGTTGTCATGATATCCAATCTTGTCTAGCTTGTTTGGTTAAATCATAGTTTTCAAAGTTGAGTTTTCAATTATCCTTGTCAAGTTTGGATTTAAACATTGATTATTTTTATTTAAGCCTTAATTCATGGGGCTAATACACATATCTTTCTCTTTTCAGTTACATAACTTTAGTTAATCAATTACCCAAATTTAAAAACTATTGATGGTTTATTTGTTTAGTACCTATCATTATCATTGTTTGTGCCTTTATTTGGGAAAACATAGTCTTTCTTAAAATATCCTTTTGTCTTATGTCTTATGCCAACTGATAATGTTTATGTTTGATTTCATTTACTGATTTTATATCAAAGTTGTTTCTACACTTATTAGATTAATTCAAATCACATGATACATTTGTTTTAAGTATATATTTTGATTCCATTTGGCCAAAAGTCCTAGCATATGCCTATTTTTTAAGCTTAGATTTTGACTTCTTTAGAACACTTTGACCTAGACCTGTAACTCAAATTTTCCCTTTCCTAGTTTAGACCTTGTTTAGAACACTTTGACCTAGACCTTTAACATGCCAATTTTTATTCAAATGTTTGACCTTTTATACAAATGCCATTTGACATTAGACATTTGATCTTAGACTATATTATGCCAAGTCTTATCACAAACTATTTTGGAGATACAGCTCCACTTTTAGACCATATTGGAGATACAACTCCACCCTTTCAACCAAGTTAGACCAAGTTTGAACCATTTGTCCTTTGGACATAATTTTTCAGAGTTTGTAGAACTCTAGGCCTTTTTGTTTTAGATATTTCATCATTTATGTAGATATGTCTAGCTACACTTATGGTGGAGTCATGTACAATCCAAATTATGATATAATGGTCACACAAAATCCCACTGGGAACCCCTATAGAGAAAGATTTTTTGAGTTTTATTATTCTCCCTACAATATTCCATATGGGTAACATAGTCAAAATCCACAAAATCCAAATCAAGACCTTGATTAGCATGAAGAGGCTTGTGAGGAGGAATTTGAAGACCCAACTATAGATAATGTTATTTGGGATACAGATCCATACCCTCTTTACAATAATCATTCATGGGAACAAAGTCATGAACTAGCTCATGATCCAACTCGAGACCTAGATTGGTATGAAGAGACTTGTGAGGAGAACTTTGAAGACCCAAATATAGATAATGTTATTTTGGATATGGATCCATATCCTCTTTACAATAATCAGTACATGGAACATAGTCAAGAACTAGCTTATGAGCCAACTCACAATTAGGATGATATGGTTTATGAGGAAGACTTGGATGCTTTGGCTTATGCGAGTAATAAGGCTCCACCACATCATACTATTTCTATTTTAGTACCATAATGTTACACCATTTATATGCCAAGATCTCATCTTTTAGTTTGTGTGAGCAATTAGGTTCTATAATGCCAAACCATTTCTATACCAAGACCTCATCCTTTGGTTTGTGCGAGCAATCAAGCTCCACAATGTCCCTTCATCATTTTAGGACCTAGTCTTTTGGCTTACACAGGTAATCAATCCCCATAATTCCCTATCCTTACCATTTTAGGACTTCATCCTTTGGCTCATATGAGAAATCATGCTCCATAATGCCCTACCATTATCCAACCACAAGTCATTCCTCATCTAGTACCAATCCCAACCAAACCTCAACCGATCCAATCATTCAAAGACAAAGCTATGTTCAAAATTAGTATTTTCTAACTCATTGGAAACCAAAGCCTAGAAAACCAACGAATCTAAGATGTTTTTGTTGAATCAACCACTTATGATAAGTCAATATGTGATAAATCACCTATTGATCCTATACTAACTATACAGGAGTCTCACACTAATGAGCCAGTCTTTCTTGAGTCACTTTTTAATGATTATAACCACCTTTGGGAAAATCATTAACTCAACCATGTGCCTATTTTTCAAAAGGCTCCTATTGACAAACCAATCTCTGAGGGGTTGTCTCTTGACCTTTTTCCTAGAGTAGAGGAGTCCCACTCTGACAAACCAATTTTTGTGGAGCCCATTATGCCAACACAAGCTATTACTTGTCCAAAACCAAATAGTCAATAAGACATCATTGAAATAGAGTACCCATCAGATGAAGAATCAAAGTTAGATTCAGGTTCTATTCTTAAATAAACATCAGATTTACCATCAAAATTTGAATCAACATCAGTATCAACATTAGATTCAAAGTTTATCAAGTTAAAATCAAATTCAATAGAAAAATATGTTTGTGGATGTTACAACATTGATTATGCATACCTCATAGATTAATTTGAATACATTTGTGATCCTTCTAAAAGTTTTGAGGATGAGTACTTTAGCATTGACACAAGTTCTCCTAGTATCTTTTACAAAGATTGTGATGCCAACACCCATTCCATTACCATTCCACATGTCATTGCCATCAACCAAGATAACCATATTATTGACATTCTATCTCCCATAAGTGTTGATTGGGATCGACAAAATAACACTTTATTGAATTACATATATGGTGACATAGTAGTTGAAGAAGAGAAAGGAGGCCAAGACCAAATTCATGTAGTAAAAGAACACTCTCCTAGTGAAACCTTTTTAGAGGTGCTAGGATACAATAAAAGTTTTAACTCAACATCTTTTAGTGAAACTTATTTAGAAGTGCTAGAAGAAAATCAAAGTCAAAAGCCAATGTTCATTAGTGAAACCTTCTTGAAGGCACTATGGGACAATCAAGGTAACTTCATTGGTGAAAAACTATTTGAGGCACTAATAATTGAGCATAAAATTTCTTCACTACTTGATGAAGACAAAATCAAAGATCAAATCAAAATATCTTCCAATCTATAGCCTAATCAGATGGTAGTTACTCTCAAGATCAAACAACAACAAAATTTGGTGGTCCTATCGAGAGAATAAGTCTTTGGCCCTACCATAACCAAAGATATGTTGAATCTAGCATCAATAATATTACATGTGACTAAAAGTCTTGATCTTCATTTATTTCCTAACCATTCCAAAATCCATTATCATTTACCATTATATTTCACAAACAAACCTATCAACCATTATTTATCCCTATTTACCATCCATGGCCACATTTTCATTTTTAGAGGCTACAAACATACCTTGTCTCGATGCTTGAAGGAATCAAAATCAATGACCAAGCAAGATCATAACAATATTCTTGAAATCACATTCTACAAGCAATTTTTAAAAGAGTAGTTATTCAGATGAGGTGTGGGCTAGAAACTTAACAAGATCAAGTATTATGTTTGTATCATTTTTTTATTAGGATGTGCATCTCCATCTCAATAAAAAAAAGTAGAATCAAAAACCACACCCAGGCCAAAAACATGTACCATACCATTTCACATTGCCATGTCATTGCCATCGGTACATATCCTTTTGCCATTGTTGCATATTCCTACCATTTACCTTACCACTTGGGGGCAACCCTATTACTATTTTATCTAGCCTATCAAAAACCATCATTATCCTAAATCAATGCCATTTCATCCTATCATTCCATTCCTATCTAGACCAAAGTCTATTTTTCATCATCCTACCCAATCCTATTTTGATCTTGGTTCCTTTGGTTCTCACACTTTTTACGAGAGGGTTCCAATCAAGTTTCAATAATCAATCAAGTCCATGTTTAAATGAAAGTCTATGAAAGTAGTGTGATAGTTGATTTGGCAAGATATCTTTCATTTTCCACCCTATATCAAGCTTATTTATGTGAACCTAATTATAACCACCTATGGGCAAATCAATGTTTCACTAGTCTTGGTACTAATTATAACTGCCTATGGGTGAATTAGTATCATTGACCTATGCCATTATATCCTAGTTATAACCACCTATGGGTAAACCAGGGGCAACATTTGTTTTTCATGCATTGTTGAATCACCTTGCCATTATTGTTTTCATTTGACTGGCCATTTACTGGATTTGAAAACTTGTTGGGACCTAGTTGGTTTTTCCCTGCCTTTTGTGTGGATGGAATTACTATGACTTGAGGCCTTTTTAGGACTATGTGGGTCATGCTTAATGAGGTCACCTCAGTCCCCCTTTCCATATGCTCTTGTTATTTTGTGAGCAACCTAAGCCAAACGCTCTTATCATTCTATGAGTAGGTATCTTTTCATTCTCTAACAAGTTAAGATACCTCAAAATTCCAAAAACATTCATAATATTTCAAAATCCAAAAACATTTATCCTGTCTAAGCCTAGTCAGTTATCCTCGATCTACCCTATTGGGTCAAAGTCATTATTAGGATGCTTTCTTTTTCTTTTGTTTTCAAGATATTGTTTGTTTGTTTGTTTCAGGTTGTTGTTTGTTCACTTACCTGTTTGTTTGCTTTCAGCACTATTACCTTGACTCAGTCTATATATGTCCATTAGGTGATTCCTTTCACACATTATTATTGAGTCCATCCATATTCATACGTCAATATTACCATCATGGTTTTTATCATTGGTGTATTTTTATTAAATGTTTATTGGCTTGGGAGTCAGTCCTTATGAATATTTTGGGATAGTCTTCATGGTGTTCTATCATGAAGCCTACCATCACATGATACAACAAAAATTAGCTTCAATAAGGTCTAAAATCAATGAATCCATAGAAGTTTCTCCTTGGCACCTTGTAAAATCCTCCCATCCCACCCTTGATCAAATCAACCCATTAACCATTTTAGTTGTATCATTGCTAATCAAGATGAGCATCTCCTTATTAGTAGGTATAACTAAATCATTCACACTGATCAATCTTATTCTTCTATTTATCTCTTTCATCATTTTCACTAGCTCATCTTTAATCTATATTCTAGGTTATATCCTTGAGTTATGCTTGCTAATCATCCCTAATAGGGCCATAATCATCTTTAGCCAATCTAGGTCCTCTTAATGATTATAACCACCTATGGGAAAATGATCATTTTGAATTTTATTCCTAATTATAACCACCTTTGGGTAAATTATAATCCTTTTTACATCAATGCATACAAGAATTTTAATATTTGGATTAATCTTAACCTTGTGTTAATTCCACCTTTCTTCTTGTTTTTTTTAGGAACCATCTATCAACAAATGTGATGGCCTCTCCCTCAAGGGGCATCATCATAAGCTTCCCAAAACCATTTGGAGCTTTGCACTTCTAACCATCATCTTCTTTCTAGCATACAGGACTTTTCTCATTATTTGAAAATATATTGTTTTGCCTACGGTTTGCAACATCTTCCTAAATAGGGGCAAACTGTAGACAACTAAATCTAGCCACCAATGACCTCCAACCAAGATTTTGACCAATTTCCACCTAAAATGCACAATTTGGCCTAAAAACACTAAAACATGCTAAATGATGTAAACTAACATATTCAAGTGCCAATTTTAGCTAGAGTATCATTAAATGGGGTAATGCAATTTATGGGCTAGCTAACTTTGATCAAATCATTTCAAGTCAAAATGTTAATTTTACACCTGGGTGCTCTGGATTGCTCTTTTCTATCAAATCTCTTGCACAAGACACATGCCTTTGCTATTTTTTATTGGTAACATCCTAAATGGGATAAAGTATCTAACATATTTAACATTGACTTCCATTTCTAATTCAATCAAATTTTGGACCAATAACAAGGCATTCTGATCAATTTAAGTAATTTGTGCACAAAGTACTTAATCATGTTTAAGATATAATTAAACCAAATTAGAGCCTAATTAATAATTCCATGGAAATTTGTTGAATAATTGTTTTTAGAAATGAATATTGAATATCTGCATCATTAGGTGACCTCATTTCTTTAGAAGACATCCCTAGGCCATAAATGCCACATATATCAGGATTCATGCCTCCCATGCCTCATCAAAACCACCCATGCCTCTTAATTACTCATTTATCCCAAATATTGATGAGCCTATTTATCAATTTTAATTGCATAATTGGATTAATCCTTAGCCACACATCTCAATCTTAAGATGGACAGTTCAGGTTGATTCTGAGAAATTTCAAAAACCTATAAATAGAGAAGCCATGGACATCATTTCAAAGTATTGATAATGCAAATTTATAATGCATAAATGATTCCAAAATATATTGTAATTAGTGTTACCATACCAAATTTATTCCAAGCCAAGACAATACAAAGCCATAAGGTGCCAAGGAGAAGAGGAGATAACCAAGCCTCCTTTGATGAAGACTTCCTGAGCACAAGCTGAGCAAGCCACTACAACAAACATTTTAGAGCATCTAAAGAAGGTAAAAGAGGGTCTATTTTGCATTTTATTTGTGTGTTTTATTCATATTTATTAACTAAGCTCTCCCTAGTGTCTAGGCCTATAGATGTTATGTTAGTTAGTATGTTTCTTTCATTTTGTTTTCATTTTGAAACTAACATGATACTAACCATCCTCTCTTGAGTCAAATTCTTATATCATAATAACTACCTATGCCTCTCCTTCCACTATTATCATCTTTCCCTACTAATACCATCATTATTATTCCCAAGGTATTGATTGGTGTATCTATATCAAAGACACATCTATATGTTCTCCTACACCTCCACTACCTTGACACTCCCTTGCATATTATGCCCAATAATATGGGCACTACTACAAGCACCATAGGTTGTGGAAACCCAAATTGACCTATTAAATGAGTAATAGGATGTGGTTCGACCCACCATGTATAATGGCTTGTAATCCACACATGACCATGTCACTAAAAAGTACTTGGCCATGAAAGCCAAGTATCTTTAGTACCCACATATGTATACCAAATAATATATCCTTGGGTAATCATCTAGAATGTTGGTGCATGTCGTACAACCCATAATACATGGTATTGTCTCCACCATAATACACAAGGTAAAGTTCAATCTATCACATGTGGTAATCCCACAAGATGATACATAAAAAATAACTCGTATATCTAACTACTCAACAAAATCATAGGGGCCATAGTCATCTACCCTTATGATAAGATATTATATAAATCATGCACTAACTACACCCAGATCATTGAACCTAGATAATATATCATAACCTACTCTAATATATATTGGCATAAGGCAACCACATATAGTGGAACCATCCCATCCAACTTGTGATAGATCACATGAGTTGGATTAAGACCAATAATGGCCTTATAAATATCTGGAATGGCTAACACATAGGCATAAAATAAATAAATTCATAAACCACCAAAATACCTCTTAGATTTAGTCACCCATAAGGCCAAGGCTTATCTCTTAGTGTCCATATCAAGAGTATCTCATATTATGAGTGTCCCTACAATAGAAAGTCCTAATATAACATGGACATCCTTTAGGGTGATACCCACCTCAATGGTATCCCCATCCACCATCCACCTAAACATGTTGGTTAGCCACTCCCATGTCCCTAATAACATGGAAAATAACTCAAAACTCAATGTAATCTACCACATCTACATAATCCAAACAAATCCTAATGTAGTCAACCATGCTTAGTCTAACAAATTAGGTAACCAAAATACATCCACCAATCACCAAAGCCTCCATCATCTCCATAAAATATCAAGAAATAAATCATGTATCAACTATATATGTCATATAATCATCAAATTACATTACTAAAATCAATAATGCATGCATTTACATCCATGTTAACTACTTTATCAACATATATTTTCTCTTTTTTAGCATTTCTTACTATGTCAACCACATAACTAATTATGTCAACCAAGGATATATTCTCTACTACGTCAACCATATATCTAACTATGTTGGCCATTATTAACTTGTAATTGCATTGACCACTTACTAAAAAGTCATTCAATTTATCCAACATAATTGGCCACTTACTACAAAGTCAACCAACTAATCCTACTACATTGACCACTTGATAAAAAGTTAGCCAACTAACCCTACTGCATTGACCACTTGATACAAAGTTTTACAGTTATCCCTATTACATCATCCACTTCATATGAAGTTAGTGAGATAACCCTACAAAATTGACCACTTGATATGAAGTTATCCACTAAGCCTATGTAGTTAGCCATTTCCCATACTAATTTAGCCACCCAAAATATATATTAGATCATCCAATCTATATGCATTCACCCACCTTTATCATATTACACTACCTCAGCTAGGAAATGCATAGTTGGATATTTCCAACTTAAATAGATCAACCATATAATACATAATCAACCACTAAAGTCAACTTACACACTTATAAGTATGTCAACCTAGCCAATCCCATTTCTTTATGTGGAAAATTTTAACTAACTCATCTTTAATACACTAGACATAAATTTTCCCTTTTTAGCCCTTACCCATTTTTTATCATAATTCCTACTCTATCCCAAAACATTTTGGGGCAAATTTTGCTACAATAATTTTCATCGATACCTGATTTACCAAATCTACTTCATTTATAACTTAAAATGATACAAATTTGTATTTGATACACCGTATACCTAGACTAAGCTCACAAAAGATGCAATGCATCATCCTCCTAATACTCCTCACATCTGTGCCATCATTTCTCTCATCACTCATCTAGGTCACATAGAGCTTTGGTTTCTCAAAATAGTAAATATGAAGATGAATAGTTAAATTATTATTATATATTCAAAATTTATAAATCCTTTATCTAATAATTATTTATATAAATATATGTCTTTTACTCATAACTATGCTTCTACAAGATCTTTTTACAAATCACAAGTTCAAAAATCTTGAAAATATAAATAAATTTCTATATTTACCCTATATTTTTTCAAAAAAAATGAATTCTATCTTATTTTTTAGGTCTTCCTAATGTTATATACATTGGATGCCTCTTCTAACTACTTTTTATGTAGCCTTTTTTTCATAATGATAAGGTAAGTGAAGGTATGTATTTTTCAAATTCTTTACTTTCATTTATTTTCTACTTTCTACAATAATTTATTAGCTTAGTCCTTTTATGTTACTATGTTCTTTCTCAAAGCACCATCCCATATTATAACTATTGACATGTGATGACCTTCGAGTGGGGCATATGTGTGCACAATATTTTTAATCTTTATAATTTATTAATGTTTTCTCTCTTGTAAGAACATTTTGGGCTTCAATATCTTTGAGTGCATGCAATAAGGTTGCATTGGGAAAGGGGTGGGTAGACCTTTAGTGTTTTATAAGGTTTTTTGTCACTATACCATTACCTAAAACCACTATAAGTCAATTTTATCCAATTCCCTAAGCAATTAAACCCCATTTACCCACTTTTCTAAGTAATTACCCATCCAAAATATCCCCTAACTAAGCAAACACCCTTTTTATTCATTTTCCTACTACATTAATCAAGTTGATCTTTTTATGGACTCAAGACACATTATGGAACTAAATTGGTCCAATCGACCTATTTTTAGACCTAATGGATACATTTCTCACCTATCAAAATTGAGCTAGTTGATCGTGACAACTAAACTTTTAGGAGTATTTAGGGTCAATCCTTAGTTATAACTACCACCTTCATTTTAATCCAATAGAAAAAAACATTCATTTTTTCATTGTTGTAGCATGCAATTCTACTAATTCTACACTTGAAGAGTCATTGCTTAGGATTTTACCTTGGAAGGAAGAATCTTATCTTGTAGGAAAGTCTTAGATGAAAAGTAGGAATATTTTATCCAAGTTGATTTGTATAGTGTGGTACTTACAAAGCCATAACAACCTCTTATAAAACACCATTGTCCAAGGGAGATAATGAGGCATGACAGATTCATCTAAAGGAAAGTATTCTTAAATTTTATTTTTTCATTTGGTATATATATATACATATGCATGCATATATATATATATATATATATATATATATATATATATATATATATATATTGTAGAAAGTAATAGGTTGAATGTTTTAATCCTTGCTTAGTTTACTTATACATTGACTTGATTACATTTCTCTTTGCTTATTATATGTTACTAAGCCTTGTGGCACAAAGGGGGATAGTTAACAACAAATAACATATAATAAGCAAAGAGAACTGTAATCAAGTCGATGTATAAGTAAACTAAGCAAGGATTAAAACATTCAACCTATTACTTTCTACAATATATATATATATATATATATTCAACCTATTACTTTCTACAATATATATATATATATATATATTCAACCTATTACTTTCTACAATATATATATATATATATATATATATATATATATATATATATATATTGTAGAAAGTAATAGGTTGAATGTTTTAATCCTTGCTTAGTTTACTTATACATCGACTTGATTACAGTTCTCTTTGCTTATTATATGTTATTTGTTGTTAACTATCCCCCTTTGTGCCACAAGGCTTAGTAATCACTAGATTAGTTTTATTTTATGTATTATAGGCCTAGCTAAGGTTAGTACATCATATCATTTTCCTAGTGGCTTTTGAACCCCCTCCTTTGGTGTTGTGTAGTAAGATATCCATTGGTTAGGTTTAGCATATTCGAATTAGTGATGTCCTAATATAAATAGATATGCAATGAGTTATTGGTAAGATTACCTTCTCTGAGTTTAGAATTCACAAAGTGGGATAAGCTATAGATCCATCCTAATTTGTTTCATAAACTCATCATCATCTCATCATATTCTTTCCTCGTATCCTATCTTTGGAGGATATCACTTTTTTGCACATTGGTTTTATCATATGGTGCATTGAATTTATTTATTTTGTGTGTTATGCTACTATTTTCCTATTATTTTATCTTTATGTATACCATCATAAGCTAATTTTTTAGCATTCCTTTTATTCATCACAAAATCCACCTTTGTAAAATCTAGTTGGTCTTCTCTAGTGCTTCTCCATATCCCTTATTTTTACATATATCTTATGTTTCAGGTGATGTATGGTTATCTTAAGGATAAATATTTAGATATGTACCAACTCATCTCAAATTTTTCTTTAGGAATTTGACATATGCCTTGTAAAAATAAAAGTATGCAACATCTTCTTTATTCCTTTATACCTCACAAAGGGCATATTCCTTCTACCTCATTTTTTATTACACCTATTTACTATGCAACACTATGTTAATTTCCTTACATTTCTATTAGAGATATTTTATGCTCATTTTCACCTCTAGTTGGCACTTTTTCTAGTTCATCCTCATTTCCATAGGGCACATTATCTAAAATATGTGTCTTATTCTCACACTAGATAAGCACTACAATCACTAGTTATGCACTACATAACTTCTCTCTAGTCTTATCACCTTTCTCCACTTCATCTGGTTGTGATTCTTCTAGTGAATATTTATATAGACAAAATCCCTAAAGAGCCTCTCCTTATTTAAACCTAAAAACTATCACATCCTCCCAATCTTAGGTGAGGATTGTTTCTTCTAAGTCCTGTGCACAATATTCTTCCACTCTACTACTCCTTGGAATAAATTTGTGTCACTCACAAGACACCTCCTCTCATGCATTGCCTTTTAATTCAACCTTCTCACATGTACCCTTATACTTTAAGTCCTCAAGTATCCTCAACCATGCATGTTGATCTTACAAGTGTAATATCTGGATTAATAATTTGGAAATCATCATGTACCATCTCTTTTCTCTCTAATTACCCTTTCATATCCTTATTTTTTAGGGATATATCCAATATATTATCGCACCTTTACACAACCTCATCTTCCAAACTCCACCTTTATGTGTTCCTGAATACCTCTCTATGAAAAACAATGCTCCACATCTAAGACCTACTACATCAACTCTTTAATGTCATTTGACCTTTTTTAAATATTTGTATGGGTTAAAGAGGTATAATATAATAATCAAATGGATGAATAAAATTATTCTAAAGCATGCCAATTAAATTTTTTAAGATAACATAATAGATTGAATATATAAAATTACCAATTGATATTTTAATAATTAAAACACAAATAAGAGTTAGTAATTATCTTATTCAAAAATATGAAGGCATATTTGAGATGTAGAGAGGTGGAATCAGGTAGGCTGATGTTCTAGATCTAGTTGTTAGATTCTAGAAATGTTATTTTGGAGGCTAAGACACTTGCATCAAAACTTATGTCTGTGTCTCAACACTTATGTCATGTATTAAATATTCATTTTATTAAAAAATAAACACTTATGTCTATTAGGGTTTTATGTCAAATTTATATTGATGTATTTTGATCACATGAATATGTTATGTATCATTATGTGTAGCTTAAACTCTATTTGTTCACCTTATTTTAGGTTACCTTGAAAAAAATGGGTTAGTGAGCTTACAAATTCGAACTACCCTTAATGACCCCTTTGTCAATAAGTATTTCCTATATAGATTATACTCCAACGAGGGTCTCAAACATATATATTTCTCCCCTAAGTGTTGGATTGTGTGTGCACAAGGGTGAAATATAATATATGTAAAATCATATAATTATCTAGATTATAACTTGAAAAATACTTCTCATGGGTTATTCTTTGAATTCTTCAGACATGTAATATTATTACTCCTATGACTGATATATAAATAGGGAAGATAAGGGTAGTATAACCTAGTTGTGTAATTGATTGAATTAGCTTCAACATGTGCTTTCTTGGTATTTTCTATATGGATAATAAATAAGCTTTGAATCATTTTTGTACCACACATTTTGAAAATATCTCATGGATTGGGAAAAGCTTAAACCCCATCTTATTTTGATAGTGGAGGGTTTCAGGAATGGTATTCATCATAATTCTCATTCCCTTTGGTGGTATCCTTACCTAAACTTTCACAATATTCCCTTTGCCTTGGTCTCTTGTATTAAAGGGATAAGGTTGTTCAATAAAGGTGTGAAAACTATAGGGGATCTTTTTTTTAGGTTGAGTTGGTCTTGGATTTCTTAGTAATAAGTTTAGAATAGATTTCATTTAAATAATTCAGATGCTGAGGCTATTACAAAACTACAGGGTTTAATAACTAATGAATATATTCATAAGATTTGGGTTAACTCTCTTAATCCTTGGTGGAAAGATTGGCATTGGCCTATAGCAACTCCATTCACTCACTATTCTCCATGACTGGGATATAATCAGATAGCTCCCCATAATATTCTAAATGAGACTCTCAACCATAAATGGAACCTCCATCCTAGCCATGGGGTTTGGTCTAAAATATTTCATAATGTGTGGAATTCTCTCATTAAGCTTAAAAAAACATATTTTCTTTGGTGTGTTCTCTATCAGGGCTTGCCTGTGGGTGACCGAATTAAGCACATAGGGGTTTAAAATCTCATTTGCCCAACTTATCATTAACATAATATTATTAAACACCTTTTTTGGTTTTATACCCACATTCAGTCTGTGTCACACTAGATTCATTCCCAATTTCATCCATTTAGACTTGATTTTTTTATGTGGGATATGGATCTCTTAAGGGACTTTGTTTGATTTCCTATAAAATACAAGAGATTTTGGATGGTTTTTTGTGTTGATATTTTATTTCAATCCAGAAATCTAGGTTTTATGCTTACTTTAGTCATAAAGAAATGGAACATAGTTTTTCTATTACTTACAAAACCATTGTTCTATCTATATCACTCTCTAGATTCAAATCTATATTGACAAAGTTTACCTAGAACTCAAGCATCTTAAAAATATGCTTGACCATTAGCCCTATGTGTAGTTATCTAAGGATCTTTAGAGCTACCATGTTTACCTTCACCTCCTTGTTGTTGAGGGTGTGGTCTATGATAGAAACATTCCCATAACTGACACGAGTTTTTATTCATATATCACCACCTTGTTATTCTTCCCTGTGATGTGGTATACTGAGTGGATCTTTTGAAGTAGATGTAATGGCATGGAATAGGACCCTCCCCATCAGAATTATGGAGATGATAATAGGGGTTGGGGTCCTCTTCCCTAGAATAAGTTTCCTTGAATCACTCTTGTAGTTTCTCTAGATATAAACAAGTATGAAACTAATGATAATAAACAAAATTATGGTTTGGAACCTTTACCTATGTGCATTGATCCTCCTACTCAAGTAGTATGGGGAGATAAGGCACATGATCCACCTTCTCACTACCTCTTTCGAGCACCATGTTTGATGAAGTAGATTAAATGTTCTCTTTTATTTTCTCTCTTAGTTGTTATGAATTGTTGATTTGAGTGGTCTTTATTGACCTTCTATTGGACTTTGCCTTTTCTTTAGGATTATATATCCTCTGTATGACTTTGCTTGTGGGTGTGACTTTTCCACCTATTTTTTTATATGATTATCATTTTAATTTATACTTGTTTATAATTATATATATATATATATATATATATATATATATATATATAAACTCATCAATAAAAAAAATATCTCACAGAAGGGTTAGATAATAAAAATATACCAACCCATACATGTAAAATTATTTTCAATTTAGATGAATTTTTAGGTATAGATACTTGATAAAGAAATTGGACACTAGCATCAACGCCAATGTATTTCTATAAAATTTAAGTGTTTGATAGGGTATAAATAGTTGAAGGTCTTTAACTAACAGTGAAGGATATGCATCATGTTTTAATCTTTTTTTAGTGTACATCTGATTAAAATCATCATAATGATAGGGTTGGTCTATAATATAAGTATTTAAGTATAGTGAGATGACAAATGTGAGATTTTCATCAACATGATAGTCTATAACTGAAGGCTATATCCCTTATTGGTATTTATCAAGTGTACAAGACTAAGATGTTATATATAATTATATTTTAGTATCTATATTTTTCCCTTAATATAATAATACATAAGGATGAAATTACTAGGTTAAAGGAAATAAATGAATACTTGGGTGTGTATAACACACCTTTCCTTTGTTTGATTTATATTAAATTTTATACTAGCTTGTTATAGTAAAAATTAGTACATGTAATTTGAATTTGAATAATTGAAATGCTTTAAAAAGTAAATAAATCAAGGAAGGAGAATACTTGTGTGTTGATGCAAACAAGTTTCCCCTTGGTAATTTTCTTTGGTAAGGATGATTCATTATGAAGAATTAGAGCTGAGAAAGGTTCATAACTAAACCTTTAATATTTTAAGAGTGAAATTTTAAGGGTAATTATTCACCCAATATGGTGCAAAGATCAGTTGTGATATGGCCATTGGGATAACTCAATCTCAATTACACAAATCAAGTGAAAGTAAAATAAATCCAAGTTAGGTGGTATACCTAACTTAACTTGTAAAAGGAAAGTAGTGCCAAGGCCATCAAGAATGTTGAATCTCAATACACTACTCAAAGGATCCAACTTTTATAGACATGTGAGGTTTAAAATAATGTTTCTTGGCAGAAATAGTGTTTCTTGATAAAATGTTTTGAATATGTATTTGTAATTTTTGGTGCACTTACATGACATATACACCTATAATGTATCTCAAGCTAAAGTATCTATCAAAATGTAACATATTATCTATAACTATGTATAATATTTGTCACAAAACTTTAAAAAATCCCAAATTTGTCAAAATCAATGCCAAATGTATAGGATTCTTACCCAAGTATATATCTAAACCATGTAAACTATATAAAATTATACCACTTGTGTATGTGTGGGGTCATGTCTCTATGGCATTCCCCCACTAATATTACCCCCTTTTTAGGTGAGTGGAATGGAATATGTTAGTCACCTTACCTTAAAAAGATAAGATAACTATATTATATGTGTATGAATCATGTAGCATATAGGAGTAACATGTCTAAGTAGATATATCAATGAAGCTCACGATATGTAATCACAAAAAGCACTAAGATACATAATTAATGGCACAAGGCCATACAATCAAGGAACATATTCAAATGTTCCACAATCAATAAATTATCAAATAAGAATTACACTCAAGGAAGTGACAACATGAATTATAAAGTATAATCAACCAACATAAGCATATCATATTATTCCATGCATATATGTGTTAGCAAAAAATGTCATGTAATATAGAATATAAAGTATATGGTGTATGATTTAATCATTAGTATAGGCATGTGTAAGTTTTAGTGTATGATCTCAACATTATAACAAAAAAGTGATCATAAAATAATATAACATGTATCGATAATAATCAAAATAGAAGCCAGATGCCCCCAATGGGGTGTGTCATGTATGAAGAGGAAAATTGCATCATCTACATGTGCATATGTCATGTATATAATGTATTCCTATATGAAACTCAAGTACTTGTGAAGCATATGTGTATTAGAAAAGAAATGATATGTTATCTATTAACATAAAGTAAACAACATAAATACCAAGGAGCTAGTAAACATGTGTGTGTTAAATATTTTTTGTATTTTTTTGGAATATTTGTTTTTTTATATTTTTGGAATATTTAGAAATAAAATTATATATTATGATCCCATCTAATGTATTCTCATAGGAAACTCCAAACTTTAAATATGGTACATGATGCTAGTGATACTACCAAGGAGTATGTATAAGTGTCATATCTAGAACTATAGAATATGTGGTACTCTACATATGTCTCATAATACTTTGTGGTTGTAAAGAGGTAATAAAAATATTAGTGGTTAGTATAACCTATTATTTATTACTTTGTGGTTTCTTTGGTATATCTATAATTGAAACACATTTATTTTCTCGTAGCAACTAGGTGAACTATGTAAGTGTATATGAGGACTCCATGGAGTCCATTGTGTATCTTTGGTGCAAAGGTATCTTAAGTATTAGCCACCTAAGAAATTGGATTTAATGTTGCTTACCATTTCATTCATTATTAACCTTATTAGGTTTTATAATTACTTGTCATGGACTAAACTTCTCTTGTTCAATTGGATGTTCATATGGTATTCTAGGAACTATAATTACCATATTGGTATGAATGTATTTAATAAACCCATGCACTATTTAAGGTACCATGTGGAGTTTATGTATCCAAGGTCATCTTAATAAAAAATTAAAGATCTTTATTTATGGTATAATAGAAAAGGTTGTGATCACATGTGATGCACCAAATTATAAAGTTAAATCAATCTCACTAATAACCTATTGTGATTTCCCATTGAATGCTCTAACTATTTTGGTTGAAGGGTGTAAATCATCATGTGTAAATCCAAAATGTGTGAGTAACATCAGGTTACATATGTTTTCACTAACATCATTATTAATCATAACATTGTGTATATGTTGATGATCAATGTATGCTCTAATAAATAATGAGTGAAGATATGAATCATCATCCAAAATTTCACTCTCATAAAATATAATATAAGGTCCCTAAACCATAGGAGGTATAGTGCACATAAATTTTCCAATAATATCATTGAATGGGTGCATATAATTTGGTGGAGAATATGAATTATATGTTGTTTTCACTCCCACATTTTTATTATAATGATCTTGTAATAGATCATTAAACATATTCTAGTTTTTATGGTCACCAAGTTGTGAACCTGAACCCTTTAGAGGATCATCAAAGGTAATTTTTTATTATTAATAAGGTATTTAATCTTGTGTTTTAAGGTATAAAAATTGTTTTTAGAGTGCACAACACCTTTATGATAGTCACAATATGCATTACCATCATATCCTTTTGGTAGAGGTTGACTCATATCAACCTCTATAGGATGAGTGAGAGATATGAGATGACACTCCACAAGCTTATTAAGTAATGAAGTTAGAGACTTAGGTAATCTTGTAAATTGTCTCTTAGTGTAGACAATATTTATGGAATACATATCACCTTCTTCTTGTACACTTGGAAAACCCATAGCTTGGTTGTTCCACTTAGTTTTGGACCTGTCTCACTTTTGAATGTCTTGCATCTATTTTATCTTTGCCCCTTAGCCTATCTCTTGGTATAAACAGTATTATGTTGATGACCCAAACCTACTATCTTACATATAATTCTTAAAACCTACTTATCTTTCACCTCTACAAGTTTTGATAATGTACCTATTTTCATGTTCCCTAGACACTAACATCCTAGAAAGACACCTACATCGACACATGTGCTTTGCTCTAATGCAAGTGTATAGTTCCCTAAATTTATCCAATTTGTAAATTAAATGTATCCTAATGGACAACCTAAGTAATTAATAATATTTACTTATCCAAAGGGATTGATATAAATACAAGATCAACCCTCATTCATTCTTTACCTAGAAAAGACCTAAAAACTTCTTACTTACTCACCAGGAAACTTACAAAAGGCATTCAATAAAACACTCAAATAAACAAAGCTTCCCTATTTTATCCTATTTCCATATCAATCATAGGGATACCACATACATAGGTCTTAATTACTAAAGGAAAAAACAAATATCTATATTTATCAAAATACAAGTTAGGTCACTATTTTACTTACTTTCTACATATTACATGATTCACACACAAGCCAAACACATAAGGGAGAACTATATCAGTCTGAGGCCCTATTTGGAGTATTGGTTATGCAAGAAACATTCATTCATAGAGGGATCTTTGGGGTCATCTTTACACTATGTTCCCACTAACCCATTTTTCCCTAAGGTCACTATGAAGCTGAAGAACTATGGTTCTACAATCTCAGGAGGAGCAATAGTCCATGACCTAGATATAAATTCACTAGAGTGAAGGTGAAGACAAATATAGAATCATCCATATGTTTGATTCCTTTTCCATTAGGTATTATGTATAGGACATTTGTTAGGTTTTAGACAGTAGTATCGACATAATCATCCAAGGATGACATTAGTGTTTGTGGCTCCAAAGGCACTTTATCTAGAATTTGGTAACTATTCTAGAATATTCTTTGAGTCTACTTCTTGCATATTCTAGATATATAACTATGGTAACATTAGAATCAACTAAGGAAATTAATTATTTGTCATTTCCATATCTAGCATAGTTGTACTTATTTTTTATAGCCTATCTTAGTTTAATGAATTCAACATATGTTACATCTAAGTTTAGCATCTAAATGGTTTTTCATAAAGATAGTTTATCACCCTTTTACCATAGAATATATATGTCAACTTTAACCCTAGATAACTCTAATCTAGATTTTTTAGGGTTAAACATCTGGTGAACCTGATGTTTGAGAACTAAACCCTAGGTGGTTTAGGGTTTTATGTTTCCTATTTTCTTGATTGCTATACTTTGTTGCAAATTCTAAATTTTGCATTTGTAAAGCAATGGAAAATGTTAATGCAAAATTTCATTTTCAAATGGAAGATAAAGAATCCTTGATCTCTCATCTCAATAATAACAAAGGCTTTATGGATGTATTTTTGTATGTTACATGATATGAAATAAATAAACATGATAAAACTAAGTATTCCTCACCTAGTGATGTTGAATCCTTAGAAGGTACTATAAATAATTTTATACCTATCAACCTTCTTACATCTACCATGGGGATAAAAAAAAATTCAACTTAAATGCTAGTTTCTATTGCCTATTCAAATCATTATTACATCCTATTTGGTGACTACCCAACTTGATAATTTAAACCCTAATAGGTATATAATTCAAACACTCCTTCAATTTATAAAGACCTAGGAGGATAAGGTTATAAACATTATATAAAAAACTTTAAAGTCTCCTCATGCTATTGATTCCCAAGATGTGTTACATAACCCTATTTCACTTGATATATGTTTTCACCCTTTGCCAATCAGTTTTATTACACCTAAGTTCACATTTTATGATGGCAAGGGTGATCCTAAATATAATTTTCAATGCTTCTATGCAACATGCCTTGACTATGCCTCCAATAATAAAATTTTGACCAAATTTTTTCCAAGAAGACTCAAGGACTATGTTGTAAGGTGGTTCTATGATTTACCTATCCAATCTGTGAAAGCATTCAAACCTCTTATAGATCAATTTTTGGCACACTTTTCCATTAATATTTTTGAAAATTTTTCCTATGCTAAAATTTTCAAAATAAAATAAGGAAAAAATGAACATATTAATTAATATGTATTGAGGTACAAGACAATGTTGGATAAAATGACTAATCTTATGGAAGATAAGGAATTTTAAGACATATTTAATCAAAGTGTGCTTGCTTATTTATATGACTTCATTACTTATAATATCATGCCATGTATGAGACCATAAAATGAAACTTTTTTCATTAAATAATCTCAAGTATTTAGAAAACATATCAATTGAATCTACAATCAATATCAATTTTATAATCAAACCAAGTTATAAGGTAAAACCTCCTGAGCCTAAAAATGAAGCAACCACCATGGTTAACATAGTTTCATAGTAGCATATTCATCTTGTCTTATCTAATACACTAAGGAGATAATTTACACATCTATATAAGTCTCCCATTTCATTAATCCCATGGATAGTAGAGTGTCATTTTATATCTCTCCTTCATCTTATAGAGGTTGATATGAGTATACCTCTACTCAAAGGATATGATGTGAATGCTTATTATGATTATCATCAGAGACTAGAACATTCTATGAACATATGTTTTACCTTGAATCATAAGATTTGAGACCTTATTGATGACCAAAGGATTACATTTGATGATCCGCCAAAGGAATCAAGTTCAAAAACTTAGTGATAACTAGAAATAAAAAATATTTAACAACCTTTTGAAAGACCATTATAAGAAGGAACCAGAAGTGTAAATAGAATTTAATGCACATATTTCTTCATCACATTATGGTCACCTATTAAATGGGATTATTGGTACTTATGCATGACATATACCCTCTATGATTTAGATACCTTATATTACTTTAACTAACACTAAGAATAAGGATGATGACTTTTATCTTAATTTTTTATTCATTCAAGCATTCCTTGATCAATAGTCTATACATAGTGTTATGATTGATAATGGTGCAAGTGAAAATGTTTACACCACGACATTATTTACATGATGTAGGAGCATCACGTTCAAATATTATAAAAATGTAAATAATTCAAATTGTGGATGTACTAAGTAAATAAGAAGCTTTTGGAAGCCTCATAGATAAGATTATAAGGAAAAATTAAGAGTTTTCTAGAAATTTAGGATTATTCAAATATGTAAGTGATAAATCCAATCTAAATAAAAAGGGCTAAAATCATGAAAATGATGAAATAGAATAAACATAATGAGGTAAATAGATATAAAATAAATAGGATGTTTTGTAGGAGAATAAAAGTAAGGGGAGAGACTATAGTAGGTGGCATAAGAGGAATAAATAAGGTCATTCAATAAATAAGAAATTGAGGCATGTATTTGAAGATGTAATAGAGTGCCTTAAATGAGACAAGTTTGACATTCATATATGTTAAGATACAGATTGGATTTGGAACCTATGTTTTGGATAGAAAGGATGTCAAATGTATAAATAAAGTCTGATGGAGAATTTTTTGTTAATGAAATGATAATTGGTGAATGAGTATCTTTGTGTTTGTAATTTGTTGTGTATTTCAAATACTCAGTTGCCATATCCCAATTGAAATGGTTTGCATTGTTGTATTCTATGAATTAGAAACAACTTTTTCTTGTATGACATTTCTATGATTAAGTCTGGATTTCAAGATCATTGTGTATGGAATATGATAGGTGGTAAAGGGATTTTGAACCCTAATCAAATTAGTTATAAGATATTTTCATGGTGAAGAATTATTACAATTTCCTTAAGAATTTGAAAGGGGTTCTAAATGTTGGTAAATATATAGACTCTATAATAGGTAACCCAGATCCATTATATATTATATTTTCATTGATAAAAGTGATCTTAAGTTGAGGAAGGAGTGGTAGGGGTGTTTATAAGATAATCTAAACCTATGTGAGATGACCATAAGTTTGTATTTGTATTGTTTGGAGGAACAAGATAACTAAACTTGTGTAACTATGTGATCATGCACTGTCATTGGCAAAATTAACACTTCAAAGGTGGAAAGAGTGCTTTCATGGTAACTATGTAAACTCACCTTATCTATTTATATCTTGTGATTTATAAAATTTGTATAGGCATTAGTTGTAGAGTATGCATGCATAGAATGAACAGAGTAAAATAATAGATCAAATAGTTGCATCTTAATTGTGGAAATAAACATGACCACAATACATATACATTATATATGTCCTATCTAGATAGGGAGATAAACACATATGTGTATTTCAAATACTTGATTACCATATCCCTATTGAAATGATTTGCATTATGGTATACTATGATTTAGAAATAACTTTTTCTTGCATGCCATTTCTATGATTAAGTCCAGATTGCAAGATCGTTATGTGTGTATGGAATATGATAAGCATCAAAGGGATTTTGAACCCTGATCAAATTAGTTCTAATAAATTGTCATGGTGAAGAATTATGCAATTTCCTTAGGAATTAGAAAGGGGTTCAAAATGTTGGTAAATATACAAACTCTATAATAGGTAACCTAGTTTCATTATATATTATGTTTTCATTGATAAAATCGATTTTAAGTTGAGGAAGGAGTGATAGGAGTGTTGAGCAGATAATTTGAGCCTATGTGAGATGATTGTAAGTCTACATTTTCATTATATTAGAGGAACAAGATAACTAAACTTGTGTAATTATGTGATCATGCACTATCATTGGCAAAATTGATGCTTCAAAGGTGGAAAGAGTGATTGCATGGTAACTATCTAAACTCACCTTATCTATTTATATCTTGTGATTTATTAAATCTATATATTCATTAGTTGTAGAGTATGCATGCACAGAATGGATAGAGTAAAATAATAGATTAAATAGTTGTACCTTAATTGTGTAAAAAAACATGACCATAGTACATATAAATTATATATTTCCTATCCAAAATGGAACATAAACACATATTTTTAGTTTGTTAAAAGTGCAGAGGGGTTTTTGAGTCTATTGAAATCTTTGAACGAAGTGGAATGCAATTCTGATTGAGTTGAAATAGCTGAGATAAAAATAATCATGGTGGTGTATCTCTTGGGTTGGGTTAAAGAAAAGAAAAGAACAAAACTTGATATGGAAACAACATTGATGTTGTTAGACAAAAATGCTACTTTGGGAGGAGTAAATGAGCTTTTTGGAAACTCAGCAGGAACAATTTTCAAGAATTATGAAATGGGGAAGGATATTTTTTGTGTAAATTCGAATGGGAGTTTTGTTCTAAATTTCCAAAGTCTTAAAATATTTAAAATTATTTATATTTAAGGTTGTTAAAATTCATATTCGAAGGGTGGAGTTTACATCAAAATCTTGATTTCCCATTTTCTTCTGATTGTTTTGAAGTACTTTATATGGTTATGATGGATTGGTGTCAGGTTTCTTTATCTTTGGTTATAATTTATGTAATTTTTCCATTAAGTGTCTAGGTTTAGGTGGTTGAACCACTATTTTATGAATATTTTGATGAGGTTTACAAGTAAAAAATAGATATTGATATAAATAATTCTATGTTAGTCCAAACATGTGAAAGAACTTAGGATATATCAGACCAACGAGAGATATGTCACATGGTAATGAAATTTATGATTTAGAATCTAGAAAGAATATATTTTTTCATCATTACACATATAGGTTATATTCATGATGATTTAAATCCATCTAATAGATCAATTATAACATTCGATGGGACCACCCAAAAGGTTCTTAATGAGATTGACCTACATTTACAGGTCAGCCTCACATGAGGTAATTACCTTTTTAGTCATAACTTCCATGAGAACCTTTGATATTTTATTATGAATACCTTAGATCCATACACTTCAAGTAGTACTTTCTATAGTGCATGGGTGTGTTAAATACATTCATGCCAATCAGGGAATTACAGTTTCCATAATCCCATATGAGCATCCTCTTAAACAAGAAAAACTTATACCCAGGTAGATAACTATCAAATCTACTAAAGTTAATCCAATACAAACGGGTAAAAATAGGAAATACCCTTTAATAAGTATCCAATATTTTTGATACCATTACATTAGAGACATGAAATTGATTCCATAAAATCCTCATATTCTATTATGCATCATATTTAGACATTTAGAGCACCTAAACATGTTTCTACTATTATTATTCTAAAGAAACCATAAAGAATAGAAAGATGGGTTCCACAAAGCCCTATTCCTTCTAATTATACTTCATGAACTCAGATTCCTATTATACATAAATAAATCATAATAGAAACTAAAGTGATAGAGATTACACCTACACATGCTCCTTAATGGTACCACATATTCTTTTCACCAGGTTTTGAGTGGGAGATACCTATGACCATCCTTTGGATGAGATCATAATATGATATTTCATATTCATAATATCATAAAACTACCCAAAAAAATCAAATAAATTTCAAAAATCCAAAAATAATTTCAACATACATACTCTATTGGTTCTTTAGCATATGTGTTAGTTCCATGTTGATGGATGGCATATCAGTTGCTCCTACATATACATGTGTGTTAGGTTTCTACTTGAGGTTGATAAAGGCATACATAGATAGATGATATATTCATATTTTTAATGTTGGAATTCCCTCTACTCATGTCATATGAACATTGGGGGAATCCACCTCTATGATCACAATACTCTAGGTTATATCATACTATGGTCATTTTACATTATCATGTTTTGAGATCATATATGTACTTACACATGCCTTTATCCATGATTATATATTTCACATGGGATTTGATATGCTATGCACTTTACATTTTTTCTTAACACATTTGATCCATGGGCTACTATGAAATATTTATGTTTGTTGCTTATGCTTTTCTTTATGCACTTCCTTGAGTGTCTTGCCTTGCTATTGTATATCTTGTTCGAGCATTTGAATATGATCCTTTATTTTTTGTCCCCCATACCTATGTGTGATTTATTTTACATTTAAAAATATCATTGTTTATTTAATGGACATTTTAATATGTCATTCTTGATTTTGTGGACATTTGATTGAGTCATGTCCCTTTGATTGGGCAACATTTGAACATGTCCCTTGTTTATGGTCTCCTTGGACCATTTCTAATTGACTTAATTTTGAGTCCTCTTATGTGTGTGCTTGTTTTCTTGTTGATATTTTATTGTTACTATATAAATTTATCCATGATATTTAACATGTATCAAAGGCTTTCATGTGATTACATTGTTTTATGCACTTTAATGATATATTTACCTAGACATCTTTTATATTCTATATGGTTTCATTCACAGATTATATAGTTGTCTTATCCTTTTGAGGTAAGGTAAATACTAATGTCTATTTTTCCCTTGCCTCAAAGGGGAAATATCAGTGGGTCCATGCCATAGAGGCATGTTCTTCACCTTTAGCATAGTTTTCAAATTTAGTGGGGGCATGATTTGGAAGCTTATTCTCCATACTTATTCACATTTGGCACAATTTTTGGATTCAGTGGGGGCATGTCATATAGGCAAGGATTCCACACATTCATAGTCTTTAGATTAAGTGGGGGCATTCTTTGGAAGCATGTTATCCATACTTATCCAATATTTAGCACATCTAGATGTAGTTGGGGCATGTTTTAGAAGCATGTTATCCACACTTATTCAATATTCAACACACACAAATTCAGTGAGGGAATGTTTTGGAAATGTCCTCCATAATGGTACTTATTTTAGTTTTCATATTTCTACATATATAGTTGGGTCATGATTTAGAAGCATGTACTCTACACTTACATAATTTTTGAATTGGCCCAAGCACACAATTATATAATTTAGATTCATAGTTGTGGTAGAATTATATACATTGGTACCATTTTTATGTATAGTTTCAATATGAGACATATTTAAGTTGCATATGCTATCTAATATGCTCCTAATATTGAAAAATCTAAATCAATTCAGATTTTAAAACACTCTCAGGGACCATAACCACCCACTAGGTTAGAATTTTTCAAACTGTATTGAGCTAATATACTACAATAGTTGGTTTGATTTTAGTATGGTTGAGGTGATTAAATCATTCATTGTATCATCTATCCTCACTATTTTTATAATGTGAGTTGATTTGGTTCACCCACACTCACCAAGTTATAAGTATGATTATGTTGTATGGTTGAGCTAATATCAACTTTTGGGTGACAACTCATCTTTTATCCAAGGTTGGGGACATGTGTCTTACAATGTATATTTATCTCTATATCCTTAAATATATACACTTTCTAGATGTATAAATATTTTTCCTAATCTTAGTTTCAAATTCTTACAATGATATATCTTTTCAAATCAACTTGCCAATAGGAAAGGAAACATAAATGCACAAGTGTACTCCTAAACCTTACTATGTCAATTTCAATATTTTTAATACTTTAAATTTCATATTATATGTAGTGATTATATATTGTAACATGTTCTTGATTACAGGTCCATCACCAACAAATCACTCAAGTTGGACTCAATCAAAAGAAAGGTGTGTTATACACACCCAAGTATGCATTTCTTCTCCTTTAAACTAACAATTTCATTATTATATTAAAGAGGGGGAATGTAGATGATATTTATGGATTATATATCACCTCAATATTTTACACTTAAAAAACCCAAACCTTGGTTGTTACTCTCAATTCTGGTCCTCTCCCACTTTTAGAAGTCTTACATCTATTTTATCTTATGCCCATTTGCCTATCTCTTGGTTTAACTAGTCTTATGTTGATGACCCAGACTTGTTATCTTGTCCAAAATACTTAAACCTACTTATCTTACACATTTTCAAGTTTTGAGCCTATACATACTTTCTTGTTCCTTGGACACTAGAATCTCATATAGACACCAAGTATTTAGTGCCCTAAAGTCATCCAACTTATAAATGAAGTGCATCATAATGGTCAACCTAAGTGTGTTAGTTTGATTTATTTATCCAAAGGGATTGATATAAATACAAGATCAACCATCATTCATTCCTTACATATTAAATAACTAAAAACTTCTTACCTACTCACCAAGCAACTTACAAAAGGCATTTAATTAATAACTCAAGTGAGAAAAAAATTCCCTATTTTCTCATATTTCCATGTCAGTTATAGGGACAACACATACACAAGTCTGAAGTATTGAAGGATCATCCCAAGAGATATATTTTCCAAGTTAAAATTTAGGTCACTATTATACTTTTTTTCCACATATTGCATGATTCACACACAAGCCAACATGTATGGGAGAACTACATCATTCTAAGACCCTCTTTGGATTATTGATTATGTGGGTAATTCTCATTAATAGAGGGGTATTTGGGGTCTTCTCAACACTATGTGACCACTAACCCATTTTCCCTAAGGTCAATATGAAGATGAAGAACTAGGATTTTACAATTTCATGAGAATCAAAAATCTATGACCCAAATCTGAATGCACCAAAGTGAAGGCAAAGACTAATCCAGAAGCATCTATTTGGTTGTATACTTTTCCATCAGGTATTTTTTATATGACACCGATGCCAAGTTCAAATAGTAGTATTGATAAAATCATGTAAGGTTGATGCTAGTTTCCACAACTCTAGAAGCACTTAATCCAAAAAAAATTGATTGTTCTATAATCTTCTTATAGTCTACTTCTTTCATGTTCTAGATTCATAACTATGGTAGCATCATAATCAACTAAGTCATTACTTCTTTGGAATTTCCATACATAACATAGTTTTAATTGTTATTTTTAGCCTATCTCAATTTAATAAATTAAGCATATATTATATCTAAGTTTAGCATCTAATTGGCTTGCTATATAGATAGTTTATCACCTTTGTACCTAAACTACCTCTATCCCCTTTAACCTAGATAATCTCAATCTATATTTTTTAGGGTTAAACACTTAGGTGCATTGGATAATATGATTTTTTTAGGCTGATATGACACTATGTTAACCATTTTGATTTCTTCCCTTTTAGCTTCTATAGGTTTTACCTTGTAGCTTGATTTAATATGAAACTTAGTAATAGATGTAGTCAGTGTTTTTACTACATAGTTAAGCTTTATTAATCAAATAATTTTCATTTCATGATCTTGGACAATATGGCATAAGTCATCAAAATAGTTAAACTTTTCAAAGAAAATGGACACATGTAATGATGCAAGTAAAACTTACTTAAAGATGTCTTGAAAATCTCTATCTACAATTGGATTTGTCATTTTGGCCAACATTATATTTTACCTAAAAAAATATTCATTAATAGGTTCATTAGTTCCTTGTTTGATCTTAACAATTTTTACATATGACATCTTTACAGTGATGATTTAGAAATGTGCTAAAAATTGATTTGCTAGAGGGTTGAATGTTTTCACTAATTGAATTGGTAAGTCATAGAACCATCTTAAACCATACTATTTTAGTCTCCCTAGAAATAATTTTGTCAAAATTTTATCATTTAAATCATAATTAAATCATGTTTCATATAAATATTTAAGATGTTGTTGAGGATCACCCTTTCCATCATAAAACATGACCTTGGGTGCAACAAAACTAGCTGGCAAAGAGATAAAATATATCTCAGGTGCTAGAGGATTATGTAATACATTTTGTGAATCAATAACATGATTTGATTTCAAAGAATTTTATTCAATTTTGGTATCTTTATCCTCCAAATCTTGAATAACTTGGAGAAGAGTTTTCATAATAGACACATTGGATTTATATTTGAGATTAGAAAAGTCATAAAATGGAATGAAAACATCACTTGTGTTGATGAAGGCATTGTAACCAGTAATTTAGTTAAAGTATTAATTATTCCCATGGATAATGTAAGAAATATTTGTACTATCTAAGCGTTTACCATTATTGGATGTGGATACACTAGCTTTAGCATGTTTATTGAATTCTTCTTGAGTAATCCATAAGAATGCATTGATTAATTATTTATTTTTATTTATATGATTTACTAAGGATATTTATCTTCCATTTATAAATGATATTTTTTAACATTTTATATATTTGATAAATTCAAATAAATGTGCCAATGGTAATATAAAAAATAAAATCTATAAACTACTAAAATCAAAACCCCTAGAAGGCTAAAAATCCTAGTGCAAGTTGGTATTTGCATGAGAAGAAATAGAGGTCAAGTTCACCAAATGGTTATCCCTTTTTTAGGATTTGTACGAGTTAAAGGGTTAAAATAGACTAATCAAATGGATGGATAAAAATATTGTAAATCAGGCCACTAAAATTAATTCAAATAACATAATATATTGAATCTATAAAATTACCAAATATAGAAAGTACAATGCCAATTTATATTTTGATAATTGGAACACAAAAAAGAGATAATACTTAAATTCTTCAAAGATGTGCATGAAAATATGAGATTCATAGAGGTGGAATTAGGTAGACTAATGTTAGGATCCAGTCATTAGATTTTGTAAATATGTTTTCTAGAGGCTTGGACACTTGCATCAACTTGTGGACACTTGCATTGATGTTTCTATCTATGGATAAACACTTTTGTCTTATACAAAATATTATTTTTATTGAAAAACATTTTCCTATGCTTAGTAGGGTTTTTTATCACCTTTATGTTCATGTATCTATATCTCACACATAAGCTCTACATGATTGTATATAGCTTAGACCCTAGTTTTTCACCTTAGGTTAGGTCACCTTAAAAATGAGTTAATGGGATCATGAAGTTGAGCTTACTCAAAGACCAATTTTTTCATAAGTGTTGCTTACATATCCAATACTTGAAAGAGGGCCTTATAAATATGTACTTCTCCCCTAAGTGTGGGTTTGTGTGTGCATAAGGGTGTAATATGATATATACAAAGGCATAGAATGATCTAGATTGTAAATTGACAAATATTGTTCTTAGGATATTCCTTGAATGCTTCTTATCTATAATTTGACTACTTCTATAGCTGATATAAAAATAGGGAATAATAGGGTATTAGAACTTAGTTGTTTAATTGATTGAATGAGCTTGAATATGTGCTTGCTTGGTATTTGCTAGATGGATAATGAGAAGGTTTTGAATTATATTTATATCACACCTTTTGAAAATATCTCATGAAAGGGTTAGGTAAGACAAATAATTCAATCCATAAATTTTGAAATATTTACAATTTGGATGATTTTTGAGGTATGAACACTTGATAAATAAAATAGACAATAGCATCAAAGTTAGTGTCCCTCTAAAAAATGTAAGTATTTGGTAGGGTAGAAGCTGCTGAAGGTATGCAATTAATAGTGAAGGATATAATAATTTTTTAAGCTATATGTTGTGTACATGTGATTAGGGTCATTATAATAATAAGTTAGGTCCATAAGATGATCATTTAGGCACAATGAGATGGTGAATACAAGCCTTTCGAGAGCAGGAGGGTCTAGAACTAAAGGGTAGAGCCCTAATTAGTATTTGTCAATTTTACAAGATTGAGATTCTATATATAATTATATTTTAGTATATACAAGTGTCTTACCTTACTAAAAACATTGGAACTTAAGTTTCAATTTGACTCTCTACATGTTTCAACACTTTGTGTTTCTTCCCTACATAGGGTTCTCTTCTCTTCTCAAGAGCCTTCTTGTGTTTCCATCTTTTCTTATTATGTTATCTTTATCTAAAATGCATGTAGTCTCAATGTTATTTCCTTGATCATCCTCAAGATCTATGACTCTGGGTCACATCTCATTTTAGGTTTCTATTGATCCATATTATTCAAACTTTGTTCTCTACCCATCAGTTGAAAGTGTCCATGATGGATAAAAACTTCCTTCAACACCTTCTACCTGACATTTATGTTAGAAGATTTGTTTTCACCATTGTGTTCTTACCACCTCAAGATTAGTGTCATGTCAATGATATCAAATCTAACTCCTTTTCTATGTAAACTACCTCTTGGTCAATGTTATGTTTTCACTCCCTATTTTACTTTTATATTATGTGCTACAACTACTTCATAGTCAAGATTATGTCATTGTTTTCACCTATAACCTATCTTTTGTGAAAAATACCTATTATTTGGTGTTATTTAGGTGTTTTTTTATTCCAACTCATTCTTATTTTTATGAATGAATCTTTCACATGTCACCTCACATTCATAAACTCACTTTTGAATGCTTCCCTTACCACCTTTCTACCTCATTATTCCTTCACACATTTAATTTTCCCTTTTCTCCAAGTATTACTCTACTCAATTTAGACACCCTTTTAGATTTCTCTTTAATAAAACCATCTCCTACTACCCATTATTGTGCTTCTCTATTTTAATCCTACACATGTTTTATCGACTTATAAAATATTTTAGTGCAATCTCATTTTTGATCCTATATAGCTCATCCTCTTCACTGATTCATCATTTTTTACTTTCACCCCTTTTTCTATACCCACCTTCATGGTGGATAAAAACACTTAACTAGATGCCCCACATTTGACACTATTTCAACTCCTTTCCACTTAATCAAATCACACTACTAGTAAAATCTAACATGATTTGATACTAGATGATGTATTCGTGGTCACGAATCCAAGTGAAGATATGCCTTAATCACCCAACCTAACACTTTCACACCACTATTGCACTATAGACTCATATAAATATTTGTTTTCATTAATTAACTTAGGTTTTATATATATTTTTGATATTATTAGCTATTATAATGGAGTTCTTAGCTTTGGTCTCAGTCTAATCCTCAACTCTACATCTATGTCCTTTAAAATTATCCTTTGGATTCTCATAATAAGTTGACAACTTTGTTTAATGAAATATTATGTATCCATGCTTGGGTTGTATAAAATAATACAATCAAACCTATGTATTGTAACCCTCATGATGTTCTCAAACCACTTAAATATAATCTTCTTATTAGGTAGGTATTTTTGTAGTTATTTCACTATTTTTTGTTTTATGCACTTGTTTAGCTTGCATGCAATAATCTAAGGGCCTATATGGCCAGGGGTGGCTTGTTTATATGCTTATGACTAAATTTGTACATTATTTGATCATCACTCTTTACCATGGGTTCCACACATTTATTTTTATGTAAACCTAATGTTAGGTTGTGGAGCTAAAAGCTTCACTAGGATGCAAACAAGAGTTAAGGAGGTTACAGAGCATTTGTTGAGTGTTACAGTCACTGGCGTCGGTCAGGAAAATTGATGTCGACAAGGAAGAGACAGAAGGCAACCGACGTCGGTCAGAAGTTGGCTGGCGTCGGCACCCCCCAGGCAGACAGGGACCGAAGTCCATCACCTATGTGGTCTAGACTGCAAGTATGTTATGGGAAGTTAGCTAACGAACCAAGTGTTTGCATGTCAAGAGCCAATTTTAGACTAGGAGTTGTAGATCTAATTATTGTAATTAGGTGTCTAATTATTGTTTGCATGAGATCTATTTAAGAGACTCATTGGTTGTATTGTAAATTAGAGATAGAGAGTAAGAGAGCAAATAAGCTCCTTCTGAGAGAGGAGAGCAATGGTGTGTTCCTCCTGGTGCCACAGTACCAAGGTGGGTGCTGGCTTGGAGAATCAGAAGGGTTCTTCATATTTGTATGATCTTGGTTAGTAGGTGTGCATGGCTTATTTTGGAGATCTACAATGGTGAGTAAGGTCTAGTGATTTTTAGGTAGCAACAGATAGCAAGAGATCTACTTGGAGTACAGTTGTGTACTTGACGTACTGGCAGCGTGTTACTGACTGGTTGGAGAGGTGAACATCAATTCTGTATTGGAGTTGATTGTTGGGACTGAGAGAGAGAGGGAAGAAGGTCTTGAGGTGTGGCGAGCCTTTGAGGTGGAAGAAGAAGTGGCATCTTCTTTATTGTATATTCTTCTGAGTGATTATTAATATAATTGTGTATTGTCTCTCATATTCCTGTGTTGTTTCATATTTCTAGTTACTTATTGATTCTGGTTAAATTCTATGTTTAGTTGCTAATATAAGAAGTAATCATATGTGCTCTAATTGAGGATCAAGATCCTGACAAGTTGGTATCAGAGCATGTTTGTTGTTCTAGGGGTACCTGACAATTGGTATCAGAGCTTTTGGTTGGGTTACTAACAGGTGGTTTCAGATCTGGATAGTGTTTGTTGATTACAAGTCACTCTCAGGGGTTTTAGATTGAGTGGGAGTATAGTAATGGCAGAAGAAAGTAAGCTACGAATGGATAAATTAAATAGCATGAATGGTCTGATTGATGGAAAGAAAGAGCAGGGAAATAAATATTGTTGGTTGGTAGCAGATTAGTAGGGAGGAGCAGATGTTACAGGGGATGTTTCATAGGATGTTCTGGATAAAGTAGAATCTTAGTTTACAGATTCTTTTGCCTCTTTCCATGTATCCAAAAATAGAGCATCTTTTCATGGGTATGTCTTTGGAGACTTTGGAGAGATTTATTTAGGAGCTGGAGAGCCTTGTCAAATGATTGGCAAAGGGGAAGTGAAGCTAAAATTGCAGACAGATAACATACAGGTGTTAAATGAGGTCATGCAAGTACCAGTCTTAGAGATGAGTCTAATTTTTTCAATAAATTTAGGTGATGGGAGATGCACAGTAACTCTCACAGTGGATGCACTTGAATTAGACGGTGGTAAGAAAGTAGGTATCTTTTATCTATCTACTTATATTACTGATTCACCTTCTGTTATAGAGATGTGGATTTATAGGCTTGGTTACATATGTAGGAGGGGAATTCATGTTCTTAAGTGGAAGACATATATCTTTGATAAACTTAAGAACTGGAAAGCCTTGGTGTTCATGGAGGAGATGACGGATAGAGATCAGTGGAGTGGACTAAATTATTCTGAGCAGGGTTGTGTTGATTTGAATAGGGTTTTGATCCATGGAGAGCTCGTGGGTAAAAGTTATCACTCATAGGCGAACACAGGTACCAGCGTCAATAACTCAGGAACTAACATCAGTAGTAGATACATTGGCATCGATTAGATAACTGACGTTGACAGATAGGGTGAGTCGTAGGGAACTGACGTCGGTCGGGAGCAGATTGGGAGATAGCCGAGATCGGTCACTGAAACAGATATTGGGTGGACAACAAGCTGTCATCAAGTCTCAAATGCCCATATGGAGGTCAGAAAGGGTAAGTGAACCTCATATTCATTGTTCACCTTCTTTATATTGCTTATTAATGGTCAAGAACTAGGAAGATGTGAAGAGGCAGAGCAGGAAGGATCTAGGAAATAGTGGGAGCATGGCATGGAGAGATTACAAAACCAAGCAGAGATTTGGTAGGGTTTCCATCTGATATGAAAGCATAGAGATGAATGGATACCTTAGTTGAATAATAGAGAGAACAGACACGTGAGATGGAAGACCAGGGCATATGGTCTTGAGGAAGCTGTAGGATAGTGGTATAGGTTTTGACAGGGGGATGATAAAACATGACTTTAGTCAATGTCAGGGTAACTACTGTGGTTTGTCTTACCAGGGGGATGGTGATTACAACATCATTCTGTTACTGTATGTGGATGGTATGCTAGCTAGTAGATTTGTACATACAAGGTTTTGCTGAGCTAAGGGTAAGATTAGTTCAGTGGTTTGCTATGAATAATTTGGAGCAGCAAAATTCTTTGGCATGGGAGACATGGGAGATCACAGGTTGATTTTGTCTCCAGTAGGAGCTGGTGTGAATCAGGTGTTGGCGAGGTTTAGGATGTAGAGCCGGAGCACACTAAGGGCTAGATAGTTCAGTGTCCAAAATCACATGAGGTCTGGTATAGGCATGAGTTTGCCTAAGCAGTGGGTGTTGTCAGAGAGTTAGGAGCCAATTCCGGGAAGTGGGTTCTCAAGTATTTGAGAGGGACCAGCAGCAGGTATACATGCAGGTTCAGGACTTCACTACATGGGTTTATAGGTTCAGATGTGGTAGGGTACTCAGATGATAGGAGGTACACCATAGGTTGTGTGGTGGGTTGTCTTCAGGATTGAGCTTAAAGAGGGATACAAGCTAGGAAACAGATTAGATGGGGTATAGATATAGGTACATGTGCAGCTATTTATCTCCAAGTGGGAGATTGTTAAGTTGTGGAGCTAAAAGCTTCACCAGGATGCAAATAGGAGGAGTTAAGGAGGTTACAGAGCATTTGCTGAGTGTTACAGTCACCAGTGTCGGTCAGGAAAACCAACGTTGACAGGGAAGAGACAGAAGGCAATCGACGTTGGTCAAAATTTGGCTGGCATCGGCACCCCCTAGGTAGACAGGGACCGACGTCGGTCACCTGTGTGGTTCAGACTGCGAGTATGTTACAGGTAGTTAGCTAAAAAACCAAGTGTTTGCATGTCAAGAGCTAATTTTAGACTAGGAGTTGTGGATCTAATTATTGTAATTAGGTGTCTAATTATTGTTTGCATGAGATCTATTTAAGAGACTCATTGGTTGTATTGTAAATTAGAGCTAGAGAGTAAGAGAGCAAATAAGCTCCTTCTGAGAGAGGAGAGCAATGGTGTGTTCCTCCTGGTGCCACAGTACCAAGGTGGGTGCTGGCTTGGAGAATCAGAAGGGTTCTTCATATTTGTATGATCTTGGTTAGCAGGTGTGCATGGCTTATTTTGGAGATCTACAATGGTGAGTAAGGTCTAGTGATTTTTAGGTAGCAACAGATAGCAAGAGATCTACTTGGAGTACAGTTGTGTACTTGACGTACTGGCAGCGTGTTACTGACTGGTTGGAGAGGTGAACATCAATTTTGTATTGGAGTTGATTGTTGGGACTGAGAGAGAGAGGGAAGAAGGTCTTGAGGTGTGGTGAGCCTTTGAGGTGGAAGAAGAAGTGGCATCTTATTTATTGTATATTCTTCTGAGTGATTATTAATATAATTGTGTATTGTCTCTCATATTCCTGTGTTGTTTCATATTTCTAGTTACTTATTGATTCTGGTTAAATTCTGTGTTTAGTTGCTAATATAAGAAGTAATCATATGTGCTCTAATTGAGGAGCAAGATCCTGACAAGTTGGTATCAGAGCATGTTTGTTGTTCTAGGGGTACCTGACAATTGGTATCAGAGCTTTTGGTTGGGTTACTAACAGGTGGTTTCAGATCTGGATAGTGTTTGTTGATTACAAGTCACTCTCAGGGGTTTCAGATTGAGTGGGAGTATAGTAATGGCAGAAGAAAGTAAGCTACGAATGGATAAATTAAATAGCATGAATGGTCTGATTGATGGAAAGAAAGAGCAGGGAAATAAATATTGTTGGTTGGTAGCAGATCAGCAGGGAGGAGCAGATGTTATAGGGGATGTTTCATAGGATGTTCTGGATAAAGTAGAATCTTAGTTTACAGATTCTTTTGCCTCTTTCCATGTATCCAAAAATAGAGCATCTTTTCATGGGTATGTCTTTGGAGACTTTGGAGAGATTTATTTAGGAGCTGGAGAGCCTTGTCAAATGATTGGCAAAGGGGAAGTGAAGCTAAAATTGCAGACAGATAACATACAGGTGTTAAATGAGGTCATGCAAGTACCAGTCTTAGAGATGAGTCTAATTTTTTCAATAAATTTAGGTGATGGGAGATGCACAGTAACTCTCACAGATGATGCACTTGAATTAGACGGTGGTAAGAAAGTAGGTATCTTTTATCTATCTACTTATATTACTGATTCACCTTCTGTTATAGAGATGTGGATTTATAGGCTTGGTTACATATGTAGGAGGGGAATTCATGTTCTTAAGTGGAAGACATATATCTTTGATAAACTTAAGAACTGGAAAGCCTTGGTGTTCATGGAGGAGATGACGGATAGAGATCAGTGGAGTGGACTAAATTATTCTGAGCAGGGTTGTGTTGATTTGAATAGGGTTTTGATCCATGGAGAGCTCGTGGGTAAAAAGTTATCACTCATAGGCGAACACAGGTACCAGCGTCAATAACTCAGGAACTAACATCAGTAGTAGATACATTGGCATCGATTAGATAACTGACGTTGACAGATAGGGTGAGTCGTAGGGAACTGATGTCGGTCGGGAGCAGATTGGGAGATGGCCGAGATCGGTCACTGAAACAGATATTGGGTGGACAGCAAGCTGCCATCAAGTCTCAAATGCCTATATGGAGGTCAGAAAGGGTAAGTGAACCTCATATTCATTGTTCACCTTCTTTATATTGCTTATTAATGGTCAAGAACTAGGAAGATGTGAAGAGGCAGAGCAGGAAGGATATAGGAAATAGTGGGAGCATGGCATGGAGAGATTACAAAACCAAGCAGAGATTTGGTAGGGTTTCCATCTGATATGAAAGAATAGAGATGAATGGATACCTTAGTTGAATAATAGAGAGAACAGACACGTGAGATGGAAGACCAGGGCATATGGTCTTGAGGAAGCTATAGGATAGTGGTATAGGTTTTGACAGGGGGATGATAAAACATGACTTTAGTCAATGTCAGGGTAACTACTGTGGTTTGTCTTACCAGGGGGATGGTGATTACAACATCATTCTGTTACTGTATGTGGATGGTATGCTAGCTAGTAGATTTGTACATACAAGGTTTTGCTGAGCTAAGGGTAAGATTAGTTCAGTGGTTTGCTATGAATAATTTGGAGCAGCAAAATTCTTTGGCATGGGAGACATGGGAGATCACAGGTTGATTTTGTCTCCAGTAGGAGCTGGTGTGAATCAGGTGTTGGTGAGGTTTAGGATGTAGAGCCGGAGCACACTAAGGGATGGATAGTTTAGTGTCCAAAATCACATGAGGTCTGGTATAGGCCTGAGTTTGCCTAAGCAGTGGGTGTTGTCAGAGAGTTAGGAGCCAATTCTGGGAAGTGGGTTCTCAAGTATTTGAGAGGGACCAGCAGCAGGTATACATGCCAGTTCAGGACTTCACTACATGGGTTTATAGGTTCAGATGTGGCAGGGTACTCAGATGATAGGAGGTACACCATAGGTTGTGTGGTGGGTTGTCTTCAGGATTGAGCTTAAAGAGGGATACAAGCTAGGAAATAGATTAGATGGGTTATAGATATAGGTACATGTGCAGCTATTTATCTCCAAGTGGGAGATTGTTAAGTTGTGGAGCTAAAAGCTTCACCAGGATGCAAATAGGAGGAGTTAAGGAGGTTACAGAGCATTTGCTGAGTGTTACAGTCACCAGTGTCGGTCAGGAAAACCAACGTTGACAGGGAAGAGACAGAAGGCAATCGACGTTGGTCAAAATTTGGCTGGCATCGGCACCCCCTAGGTAGACAGGGACCGACGTCGGTCACCTGTGTGGTTCGGACTGCGAGTATGTTACAGGTAGTTAGCTAAAAAACCAAGTGTTTGCATGTCAAGAGCTAATTTTAGACTAGGAGTTGCGGATCTAATTATTGTAATTAGGTGTCTAATTATTGTTTGCATGAGATCTATTTAAGAGACTCATTGGTTGTATTGTAAATTAGAGCTAGAGAGTAAGAGAGAAAATAAGCTCCTTCTGAGAGAGGAGAGCAATGGTGTGTTCCTCCTAGTGCCACAGTACCAAGGTGGGTGCTGGCTTGGAGAATCAGAAGGGTTCTTTGTATTTGTATGATCTTGGTCAGCAGGTGTGCATGGCTTATTTTGGAGATCTACAATGGTGAATAAGGTCTAGTGATTTGTAGGTAGTAGCAAAGAGCAGGAGATCTACTTGGAGTACGGTTGTGTACTTGACGTACTGGTAGTGTGTTACTAACTGGTTGGAGAGGTGAACATCAATTCTGTATTGGAGTTGATTGTTGGGACCGAGAGAGAGAGGGAAGAAGGTCTTGAGGTTTGGCGAGCCTTTGAGGTGGAAGAAGAAGTGGCATCTTCTTTATTGTATATTCTTCTGAGTGATTATTAATACAATTGTGTATTGTCTCTCATATTCCTGTGTTGTTTCATATTTCTAGTTACTTATTGATTCTGGTTAAATTTCATGTTTATTTGCTAATACAAGAAGTAATCATATGTGCTCTAATTGACGAGCAAGATCCTGTCAAGTTGGTATCAGAGCATGTTTGTTGTTGTAGGGGTACCTAACAATTGGTATCAGAGATTTTGGTTGGGTTACTAACAGGTGGTTTCAGATATGGATAGTGTTTGTTGATTATAAGTCACTCTCAAGGGTTTTAGATTGAGTGGGAGTATATCAATGGCAGAAGAAAGTAAGCTAGGAATGGAGAAACTGAATAGCATGAATGGTCTGATTGATGGAAAGAAAGAGCAGGGAAATAAAGATTATTGGTTGGTAGCAGATCAGTAGGGAGGAGCAGATGTTGCATAGGATGTTCTAGATAAAGTAGAATCTTGGTTTACAGATTCTTTTGCCTCTTTCCATGCAGCCTGAAATAGAGCATCTTTTCATGGGTATGTCTTTGGAGACTTTGAAGAGATTTATTTAGGAGCTGGAGAGCCTTGTCAAATGATTGGCAAAGGGGAAGTGAAGCTAAAATTATAGACGGATAACATACAGGTGTTGAATGAGGTCATGCAGGTACCAGTCTTGGAGATGAGTCTAATTTTTTCAAGAAAGTTAGGTGATGGGAGATGCACAGTAACTCTCACAGCGGATGCACTTGAATTAGACGGTGGTAAGAAAGTAGGTATCCTTTATCTATCTACTTATATTACTGATTCACCTTCTGTTACACAGATGTGGCTTTATAGGCTTGGTTACATATGTAAGAGGGGAATGCATGTTCTTAAGCGGAAGACAGATATCTTTGATAAACTTAAGAACTGGAAAGCCTTGGTGTTCATGGAGGAGATGACGGATAGAGATCAGTGGAGTGGACTAAATTATTTTGAGCAGGGCTATGTTGATTTGAACAGGGTTTTGATCCATGGAGAGCTCACGGGTAAAAAGTTATCACTCGCAGGTGAACATAGGTACTGGCATCAGTCACTCAAGAATCAACATCGACAATACGTACACCAGCATCAGTTAGATAACTGATGTTGGTAGACAGGGTTAGTCACAAGGAACCGACATCGGTCAGGAGCAGATTGGGAGATGGCCGAGATCGGTCACTAAAATGGATATTGGGCAGACAGCAAGCTGTCATCAAGTCTCAAATGCCCATATGGAGGTTAGAAAGGGTAAGTGAACCTCATATTCATTGTTCACCTTCTTTATATTGCTTATTGATGGTTAATAACTAGGAAGATGTGAAGAGGTAGAGCAGGAAGGATCCAGGAAAAAGTGGGAGCATGGCATGGAGAGATTACAAAACCAAGCAGAGATTTGGTAGGGTTGCCAGCTGGTATGAAAGCACATAGATGAATGGATACCTTAGTTGAAGAATAGAGAGAATGGACACATGAGACGGAAGACCAGGGCATATGGTCTTGAGGAAGTTGTAGGACAGTGGTACAGGTTTTGATAGGGGGATGACAAAGCATGGCTTTAGTCAATGTCAAGGTAACTACTGTGGTTTGTCTTACCAGGGGGATGGTAATTGCAACATCATTCTATTATTGTATGTGGATGGTATGCTAGCTAGCAGGTTTGTACATATAGGGTTTTGCTGAGCTAAGGGTAAGATTAGTTCAGTGGTTTGCTATGAAGAATTTGGAGCAGCAAAATTCTTTGGCATGGGAGACATGGGAGATCACAGGTTGATTTTGTCTCCAGTAGGAGCTGGTGTGAATCAAGTGTTGGTGAGGTTTAGGATGCAGAGTCGAAGCACACTAAGGGTTGGATAGTTTAGTGTCCAAAATCACATGAGGTCTAGTATAGGCCTGAGTTTGCCTAAGCAGTGGGTGTTGTCAGAGAGTTAGGAACCAATTCGGGGAAGTGGGTTCTCAAGTATTTGAGAGGGACCAGCAGTAGGTATACATGCAGGTTCAGGACTTCACTACATGGGTTTGTAGGTTCAGATGTGGCAGGGTACTCGGATGATAGGAGGTACACCACAGGTTGTGTGGTGGGTTGTCTTCAGGATTGAGCTTAAAGAGGGATACAAGCTAGGAAATAGATTAGACAGAGTACAGATACAGGTACAGGTGCAGTTGTTTATCTCCAAGTGGGATATTGTTAGGTTGTGGAGCTAAAAGCTTCACCAAGATGCAAATAGGAGGAGTTAAGGAGGTTGTAGAGAGTTTGCTAAGTGTTACAATCATCGGTGTCAGTCAAGAAAACCGACGTCGGTAGGGAAGAGACAGAAGGCAACTGATGTCGGTCAGAAGTTGGCCAGCATCAGCACCCCCAAGCAGACAGGGACTAATGTCGGTCACCTGTGTGGTTCAGACTGTGAGTATGTTACGGGCAGTTAGCTAACGAACCAAGTGTTTGCATGTCAAGAGCCAATCTTAGACTAGGAGCTACGGATCTAATTATTGTAATTAGGTGTCTAATTATTGTTTGTATGAGATCTATTTAAGAGACTCATTGGTTGTATTGTAAATTAGAGCTAGAGAGTAAGATAGAAAATAAGCTCCTTCTGAGAGAGGAGAGCAATGGTGTGTTCCTCCTAGTGCCACAGTACCAAGGTGGGTGTTGGCTTGGAGAATCAAAAGGGTTCTTCGTATTTGTATGATCTTGGTCAGTAGGTGTGCATGGCTTCTTTTGGAGATCTACAATGGTGAGTAAGGTCTAGTGATTTGCAGGTAGCAGTAGAGAGCAGGAGATCTACTTGGAGTACAGTTGTGTACTTGACGTATTGGCAGCGTGTTACTGACTGGTTGGAGAGGTGAACATCAATTTTGTATTGGAGTTGATTGTTGGGACTGAGAGAGAGAGGGAAGAAGGTCTTGAGGTGTGGCGAGCCTTTGAGGTGGAAGAAGAAGTGGCATCTTCTATATTGTATATTCTTCTGAGTGATTATTAATACAATTGTGTATTGTCTCTCATATTCCTGTGTTGTTTCATATTTCTAGTTACTTATTGATTCTAGTTAAATTTTGTGTTTAGTTGCTAATACAAGAAGTAATCATATGTGCTCTAATTGAGGAGCAAGATCTTGAAAAGTTGGTATCAGAGCATGTTTGTTGTTCTAGGGGTACCTGACACCTAATCCAATGGAATTTTCTACACCAATGTTGTAACAATTTTCCATGTACATCAGCTTTATTTAACCCATCCTTTTTTGCCTATGCATAAATGTTTCTTTGTGCACCTCAATATGTACATATTATATTTTTAATGTATAATATGCACAATTATTTTTAAAATAAAACTCATACCTCATTATTCTCACACCCCAATACCTTACATAATTGTGCACTAATTAACTTATGCAATTTTGTGTAACCCAAATCTTTGACACCAAAAATGACATGTTAAATTCATTTTCACTTTCATTCCCTTCAAAATTATTTCACATTACAAATTTTGTGGCCATATTTTTTTTATTCCAATCCTCGACCACTACTCACAAGTATTTTTTCATACATGTGTTTATGTAAACCTCCACATATCCTAATATATAAACTCAGTTCTTCCTTCCCTCCTCACGTTGCATGCCTTTTCTAAAACCTATAAAACTTATATGCATCTAACATATGTGTTCTTTCTCCTTGAACTCAAGGTCTCATGTAACTATGTAATAACTTCTCTCCCACTTCTATCAACTTAGTGTGACAAAATTACACTTCCCAAAGTGTCCAAACACTCATGCTCTTGCACCTTCTAAGTTAGAACCTTCACAAATTTTGAATTATCCCTCCTTGAATATGTAATATTTTGGATTCACTTAGGATGATCTTGCATCAAAATCCCTAGGGAATTAAAATGTGGCCTCCTTCTCACAAGTAGAGTATGGGTGGTAGAACTACTCTTTTGTTTGGAATCCAAGACCATGATGTTACCTTCCACTTGGTGTGTTTCCTAATCAGTTTTGCTCTATGCTTCCTCATTTTCATATTTTAGACCCTCTTTTAGCCATGAAACATCATACTTTTCTAAGCTTTGATACCTTTACTCTCTCTTTTCCTCTTTCTTATCCTCTTCACTCTCATGAGTCTACACCTAACTCTTATCATCCACCTTCACCAAGTGTTTTTATCACTTTCTCTTCTCTTACAACTATGTGCACTATTAAACTCACCTTTTGTGTAATTTTTTTTCCATTCCTTCTTGATTTTATTTTCTCATGTGGGTATGCATCCACCATCATCCATTTACCTCCACCAAATGTTTGTAATACTTTTTTATTTTACCTATACATGTGTTTTAAACCCTTCTTCCACTTTGTGCACTTCCTTTATTTTATTTTATATATAAAGTAAGCATAATTGTACTTCATCCTTCCTCATGTCATTTTCAAGACATCCTTTCACATCTATACTAAAAATTTCCCTCATTTCCTTGGTGCATCTATCTAGGTACTTCTATGCAATACTCCCAAAGCCTTTGATTTTCTTTCCTTCACTTTGTGTGATACCTCTAATGGCATTAAAAATACCATGATGTTTAATAAATCCCATTTCTTCCTCCCTCTTCTCATTATTTGCTTTTGTGCACTCTACCATGCATGACTACATTGATATGATCATTAGTTATTGATCTTTGCTCAACCTTCCACTCATTCTTCCTCTATCAATTTTAGGTTGATTATTTTCTACACTTATATCTTCTATAAATATCTCTACCTTGTTATACAAAATTATAATTGTGCCTCCTTATCAACTTCAATTTTATTTTTATCTACTCCAACATATTCCTCTAGTGTCTTCCTCACTTTTTTCACAATGGGGATTATGCTTCCTCCATCATCTTCAAATTGATTTCTCCTTGTTTCTCCTTATCTCCTCACCACATCCTTCATGTTATGAAAATATATATTTATGTACCATTATCTTATATGACTCATGAGATTATTTCTCTCCATAATAATGTAAGTCTCTCTTATATGTCCTTACTCTTATACATCCTCAAGTTCCTTCTAGGAAGTTTCATCCACCTTATCTTCTCCATCCTTTGACTTCATATAAAATGGTTCGCCTCTTCCTTTTCCTCCTTTTCTACCTCTATTAAATTTGCACTATTTGAAATGAACCGTTGCTCCTACCTTCTCCTCTATTATGGATTTTGGATAGTAATCCTTGGACTTATGGGAATAAAGTGATCCCATCTTCATATTCTTATAGTCTTACTTCCTCTTTTCCTCTCTTTGGATGATCCCACTTTCATGTGCATTACTACTCTGATCTCATGCATCACCTTCCTTTATTTTTCATGCTTCACTAATATTTTCCTTGTATTCCCATCTATGATTGTATTTGCATGCACCATTACAATTTAAGTTTTTTGCATGCCTTTTATTCAACATACACCCACCTTTATGCAATCTAGTTACTCTTCTCAAGTTCTTCTCCATGTCCCTTCTTTTCACATGCATCCTTTTTTGGAGTGATGTATGGTTGTCTCCAATATAATTATTTAGCTACATATTGACTCCTCACTATTTATTCTTTACGAATTTGACATGTTCCTTTCTCAAACTAAATTTGGCATCCTCTTATTTCTTCCTTTATTCTTCCAAAAGTGCATATTCATTCTACCTCATTGTTACTGAAACTTATCTCATGTGCAAAACTTTGTTTGTTTCCTTCCCTTTCTATTGGTACTACTTTGTCATTATTTGTGTCTCTTTCTAGTGCATGTTCTAGCTCCTCATTTTTTGGGGGCACATTCTCAAACATATGTGTCTCATTTTTCTAATAGTTAAGCACTACAATGTTTGGTTTTGTATTACACAACTTATCTCCATTTTTAGTAACTTTCTCTACTTCATCTAGATGTGTTGCAAATAAAGAAGTTTCCTTTAGACATAATTCCTATAATGCATCTCCTTACTTAGGCTCAATGACTATCACATCCTCAAAACCCTTTATGAGGATTTCTTATTCAAATGAATGTGCACTTTCCTCTTCCACTCTACTACTCCTTAGAACATGTTCGTATTACTTTTGAGATGGATCCTCTCATGTTTTTCCTTTTAATTTGACCTTTGTTTTTGCTTTTGTACCTCAATACCTCAACTATCCTCAACCAGGATGATCTTATATGTGCACTTTATAACTTATAAACTTGGAAACCATTTTGTCCCAACTCTTCACCCTTTGCTTTACCTTTCATCTCCTTATTTTTTAGATATTTATCGAACATATCATTTCATCTTCACATAACCTCCTCTGTGAAAACTTCACCTTCTTATGGTCCTCAATAATTTTGTCCAGAAAATAGTGTTACACATCTAAGACTCATTCCATTAACTCCTTAGGGGAAATCTCTTCATAACAACATTAGTACTTCAACTTTAGGTTGACTCTCTACATGTTTTAACATTCATGTATTTCTTACCTTTATTCTAGGGAGCCTTCATCCCAAAACTATTATTTTATTCTTATGTTATTCTTCTCTACAACATGTGTAATCTATATATTATCTCCTCAATCATCCTCAATATATATGACTCCAAGTCACATCTCACTTTTGCTATCTACTAAGCCATCTTCTTCATGGTTTTTTATCTACACATTAGTGCATGATGGAGAACAACTTACCTCAGGACATTCTTCCAAAAAACATTATTGGGAGATATGTTCTCTCCTCTATGCATTGAATGCCTCTAGATATGCATTATATTGGTACTCTCACCTCCAACTCTCTTTCCACATGGATTTCATCTTTTTAACATTATTTTGGTACTCCCTCTCATACATTTATTTTCTTCACTCTAGTTGGCTCTTGGTTGGTGATCTATTAGTTCTTTCACCTATAACCTCTCTCTTATATAGATTACATCATGTTCAATGTTATGTTGGTGCTCTTGCTTATAACTCTTTTGATTTTTATTTATGAACCCAATGCATGTCACCTCACCTGCATCAACTCAATCCTAATAAAATCCTCTTATGTCTCTTTTTCATCGTTCCTTCACACACTCACTTTTAAAAGTTCTATATGCATTTATATTTTTAACTTGGTCACCATGTTAGCCTTTTATCATCCAATACCATCCCAAACTACCCAATAATTTTATTATTTATCGTAATCCTATGCAGGTGCTCTAGAATTTTAAATTACTTCCACATGATCTCATTCATGATTTTACATAGCTTTTATTCTTCACTAATTTATCATTCTTTTATTTTTACTCATTTTTTTTCTCTGTCACATTTATTAAAGTGGATAATAACACTCAAATAGCTTCCTCACATTTGATGCTTTAACATATCCTTTCCATTTATTCAAATCACATTCTTAGTAGAATTTAACCCACTCTAATACCAGATGATGTTATCATGGTCAAGGGCCCAAATGAAGATATGTTTTAACCATGTATCCTAACACTCTCACACCACTATTGAATAGTGAATTCATATAAATGATTATTTTCATTCATTAATACAAGGGTTATAATTATTATGAACTTATTAGATATTACAATGGAGTTTTTTTCTCTTTTCTTAGTCCAATCCTTAGATATATATCTATCATTATCCACAATGATGGAGTCTATTTGGATTCTATACACTCAAGTCTATGGGCCTTCTTCTCTTAATATTTATGTGAAATATCCATACCTCCTCTAAATTAGTATTTTCTCAATCTTTTCTAAGCTCACCTAGCTCAGGTTATATATCCATTGTAATTCTAAAGGATCTTTTAGATTCTCATGCAAAGCCAATAAATTAATTTAATGTCATATTGAATATTCATGCCTAAATTATACTAAATCTTGTAGGCCTACATATGTAGGATAACTCTTAGGAGGTTATTAAGCCCAAATCTAATTTTCATCTAAAGTAGGTCTACATGCAGTTTTATCACCAAAATTTATCTTCTGTACTATCTTGCATTGTACGTAACGATTCTAGGCCTATGTGTCTAGGGTATGTTTAAGAGACAACTTTTTAGGCTAATAACTAATATTTTATATTCTTTCAGTATCACTTTTCACCATGAGTTTGATATGATTTTTTACATGATATTGATCAAAGAAATTTTTTTATGCTTGTGTTTCATCAAATTTCCTTATGCATCAAATTTGTTGAGAACTTACTTTCCTTCTTAAGAACTAATATTTATTCCCTTGATGTTTGAATACTATATTCTCCATGTATAATACATGTGACTTATATTGATAGATAATTAGTGTCTCTTTATGTTAATGACCCAATTCCTTACATAAGTGCACAGATAAACTTATGCAATCATGTGTTTTCAAAAAAGTTAACACCAAAAATGACATGGTAAATCCATTTGTTGACATTTTTGATCCTATCACTTATCCATGTGGTTGTATTCCCTTCAGACTTCTTGCATAATAAAAATTTTGTGACCATATTTACAATGTTCCAATCCTTTCATTTATGTGCCTCGACCACTCTTTATAATTATTTCATTATGCACATGGTTGTGTAAGCCTCCACTTGTTTTACTTGGAAAACTCAATGCTTCTTTCATTCCTCACAGTCCATGCCTTCACCAAAACCTATCCAAATTTTGTCTCAAACATTTTCATCCTTTATCATTTCCCTTTATGTCTTGCTTAACTATGCAATGACTTCAACTACCTAACTTAATGTGATATAATTTCATTTCCTACTTTTCTCTATCCAAAGTGTATAAACACTACTTATCTTGCACCGTACAAGTTGGAGACTTCATAAAACTTGATTTTTATGTCCTTAGAGATGCAATATTGTTGATTTGTATAGGATTCTCTTACATCATTTTTTAATATTGGGTTTATGTATATAATTAAAATTTTACATGTCAGTAGATTTCAAAATAAAGTTAAATAATATAGTAAATATAAAATTAATTCCCATTTGAATTTTTTTTATCTCTTCACATATAGTAGTGTGCCAAAATTATTTAATGGCATCAATGTTTAGGACAACAAACCCATAACTAAGGAAACTTATCTTTTATTATCTTGTATGAACTCATAAAATAGGATGACATATCTTTCAAGGTCCCAATTGAGAGTAATCTGATATTGTAAGTGAAGTGTAAAAGGTGGTGAGAGGTTACAACTCATAATAACTTTACACAGCTTTGGCTACAACTCACTTATTCAAAAAAATATAAAGGTATTCCAATTCAAAATAAAATCACACAACTTTGTATTAAACTTATTTATTCCAAAAATCATAAAGGTATTATAATTTACATTAATGTCTACCCTTTTGACACAATATAATAGTAAAAATCAAAGTGACTCTTATTTATGTTAGTGAGATTACATGTCACTATGAAAACTTTATTAATGTAGGATACATGTATGTTTTAGCAAAGATGCCAAGGTTGATCGCATGGGTATATGTAGGTGTAGGTGTTGATGTGTAAAAAGAAGGTGAGGGAAATGGGATGAGTGTCACTACATTACTTAGGTGACATACATACTAAATTTTTATATTGATTTTTTGTTGCATTTTCTAATTCTATTAAGTATCAATTTACTAGGGTTGGGATGAAAGTCTAGTAATATTTTTGTTGAATTTTCATTGTAGAATTATTATAGAACAATTTCTATTTTTTAATTTCCATGAATGTATAGTATTTATAATATTTTTTTCCCAAGTTTTATGTTTATTTTAACATAATTTATAGCTTTCAAATTTTACAAACAAGGAATGATAATTTGTTTGAATTTGGATGAGAGCTTATTTCCACTCATCTTTTTATCTTGATACCAACTACAAGGCATGAATTCAAAGATCTCATGGTTGTAAGTTATTTATTTCTATCTCTTTGTAAAGGTCCATGTATTTATAAATTTAGATGTGTATTTGGCTTTTAGACAATATTTTACATTCACTTTGTGCATGGGATCCAAACAAGAGGCCAATTACAATTAAAGCACTCAGGAATACTTTTTCCTAAGTATTATAAGTGGTCTAAAGTATTTGATATTAATTTATTATAAATATATGATCTTCCCACTCTCTTAGAATTTTTATTATATGTGTGTGTGTGTGTGTGTGTGTGTGTGTGTGTGTGTGTGTGTGTGTGTGTGTGTGTGTGTGTGTGTGTGTGTGTGTGTGTGTGTGTGTGTGTGTGTGTGTGTGTGTGTGTGTGTGTGTGTGTGTGTGTGTGTGTGTGTGTGTGTGTGTGTGTGTGTGTGTGTGTGTGTGTGTATGTATGTATATGTATGTATATATATGTGTATGTATGTATGTATATGTATGTATATATACATACATACATACATATATGTATATATGTGTGTATATGTATATATGTATATGTATATGTGTGTGTGTGTGTGTATACATATATATATATATATATATATATATATATATATATATATATATATATATACATACATATGTATGTACACACACACACACACTTTTTTATCCTTTATGATACATGATAATATAATTTTTATTGTGATCATGCACATATGTACATACCCTCATCTCTTACATCAAGATAACCAATATCTAAACATCAGTTTCAAGGTGACTTAGGTGTCATGATTATACATCTTAATTTTATAGGTAACCCCTAAAACAATTTCACAACTTACTTGTGAGTATCTCTACATTATTTTATGGTGAATTGTTTAAAATACCTCTAAAATTTACTTTTGATATAGATATTTTTATTTTTTTGGATTGTAAAGAAGTGAGTTTCTTGTATGTCCATTTATGCTTTCCAATTATTTTGTTAGTGTTTTCTCATCCTCCATATAAAGGCTATATTTTTTTTAATAAATGTCTTGATTGCTATAAACCTATTGAATGTGATGAGAAATGAAGGGATATCTTATGGTTATGAAGGATGAGTATTATTTACAAAATATGATAATATATACAGTATGTGTCAAGTAAATGATTACTAGAAATAAAATGGAGTATAGGATCTAAAATCATTCTAGGATTACAAAATATTTAGAAATTTAATTTTGTGTCTTCCTCTTATTCCCCAGTTGCATGGTAATTTTGTTTTTTAAGAACTGCAAAATTATATTATGGATTTAGAGTTCACATATATTCCTTTTTTAATGTAATTTGATGTTTTTGTATCACACTTTTACTTTGTGGAAGTGCAAATATCATATGAATTTTGAAATAAGGTGAAATTTTAAGTTAATAATTATTATTTTCTTTGTTTAATTTTTCTTTTCTACATATTCATATGTGGAGTTTTTTTGGATTAAAAATCAAATGATAAATATGCTTTCTATATTCCATTGAATAATCTGAATATCAAATACTTGAAATTTACATTGTGAATGAATATTTGAATTAAATTAACAAAACTTAAAATTTCCTTGTACTAAATTTGTTCTAGCATGTAGGATTATCTAATCTAGTTGATGCCTTTTAATTTTAAATTTTTTAATAACATGGTAGAATTAAATCTCCAACATAATGCACTCAGTGTATTTGAAGCTCTATTTTATCAAGAAAAAGGGCGAAATTAAGTTTAAAAACCCTTTCTCAAGTAGTTTTGATTTGGGTAAAACATAAATTTTTTACAACATTATGGGATATTGGAGGATTTTTGGTAACTAAGTGTCACACATTTTAAATAAAATTGAAATGATAATTTTTTTCCTATAAATATTTATTTACCATATATAAGTTTTGGAGAAGATTGGTTCCTATAGCTACTTGTGAAACAGATTGAAGTAGGTCTTCAACACTTTAAAAGAATGATTAGCTCATGTCATAGAGAGGCACTTCATATCAAAGGCTCATATATTTACCAAAAAAAACATGAATATAAGGCCTATCCATATGTTCCTCAATTTTCACTAAAAATTACATTTACAAATGGTTTTCATTACATTTACTTATTTTTTGATGTGTTTGTTTTATGCAAGTGAGACATGTATTGATGACAATGTACTATATAACCATATATTAATAAAAAAAAATTATAGATGTGTATCAAGTTTTATATGTGATTAATATGGATGTTTTTTATTCATAATGGTTAAAATATATTTCGAAATGCCATTTTTGTTTACAATAACAATGTTATTTATTGTTCTTATGTGTGAAAAGTTTGAAAAAAATCATGCACTTTTGTAATAGGAAAAAGTTAGGTTAGTGGAGTTACTTTTTATGGTTGATTATAGATAAATTGTAACACTCACTTATCATTAACAAAATGTGGTGAGTGTACCATCATGATTTAATAAACACTTGGCTTAGATGCCATGTCGGATAGATTGTTGTACTTACACCAAACCTTATCCAATGGTATGCCATATATTATCCATATTATCACATCCATTTAGTCTACCTTATCATGGTCATATTATCATGGGGTTAAAGCTCCAAATATCATGAACCCAAGTCATCACTATGAAAATTATTCTTCCTTACCACTTAACTAAGAATATTAAACTATGTAAATTTGTGCTTGTAATTTTATATAGGGCCAACAAATGTAAGTGCATAGCTTTTTGGTCTACAACCAAATATTCATGGTTTACTTATTCATGCTTAGGGCACATAATAAATGGGTGTATATCAAATGTTAATGTTTATATCATATTTTTTAATTTTTCCTCTTATTTTAGACATAAAAATTTAGAATAAGACACTTTAAAATATCAGTTTTGACCTATATTGGACATATATACTTATGCATACACATATAACTCTTACACACCCTTTTCCCTTTCCATTCATCTATATATGAGCTTTTCCAACCCATTTTACCATCATTCATATACATGATCTCCCTACTATGTGTCATAACACTCCATACTATATGCCATAACACTCTATACTATATTCCATAAAACTCTATTATCTTAACTAGACTATCATCATATTCCATATCACTATTTTCTCCTCCCTAAATTGTGTCAGTAATAGTTGGATAGTATTGATTACTAATAGTGTTTGCCTTTTTTTGTAGTGTCTAAAGTTAATCAAATGGATATTTTTTAAATTAAAATACCTATTTTGGGTAATCCCACATGTTTTTCATGTCACTTATGGGGAGAAACTGCCCAAATATTCATAAATATATACACATCAATCCTAAGGGTGTTCATATCTATCTCTCACTTATTCACTACTTGGAAAACCACTTTGACATTAAGAGATATATTTGTGCATATTTGAGTCATTATACTAAGGCATATATATCTTAAAAACCCTCAAAGGATCAGTCCCTAATCCAATTCTGAATGCCTAAAGTAAGGTCAAAGTTGCATATTGTTAAGTGTTGAAAACCAAAGCTATGGATTCATTATAATGAAACACTATTAAGCACACATAAATGTAGGTAGATCTAATATGTGTGCTTTGAGCCCTCTTCAAAGTATTAGAATGTATACAATGTTAAACCACTCAATGAGGTATGGTTAGGACTATCTAACCCATATTTATATCCCATTTGTATAGGTTAATTAAGTTTTAATATTAGAGCTAGGGTTTCAAGACAAAAAATGACAAAATCTAAATCTTGGTAGAAGACAGGGTAATAAATTACTCATAAAACATTCTGATAGGTAGGAACATAGAAATGTGGTAGAAAAAAATATAAAACCCTAAATTTTTTTTTAATAGACCACGGACACATTCAATCACCATAAGTGTTTGAGCCTTATTGATAGCATTGTGACATATTTTAATACTCTATTGGCTAAGATAAGTGATGACACATATATTTTACATTGTTTATGATGAATTTTCACATATGGAAATCATAGTAGAATAGTATATGAGCTAAGTATCTTATCCTCTTGTCATTTCTATAAATAGTAAATGTAATATCTCATCTAATTTTACATTTATATGTGTAGTTTATGTTATATCTTATATGATCTAAATATTTTATAGTTTGGGTTATTTATATCACCTAAATCCAAAATAATTTAGCACTTTATAGGGGCCTAATCTTTATCTTAAGGACAAAAAATACTAGGCTTCTCTTAAGGTTTCATCCTAATTTATTAGGATTTCAAATTTATGTGTTAAGGTCTAATTTTTAGATATGATTTTCTATCTTCATTTCATTAGTTTATATTTATATTAAGGTTTCAATTATTTATTTTTAGTCCTTAAAAACCTTGGATTTATGTGTTGCATTATCCTAGGAGTGAGATTTATGCTTGTATTCCTTGCCATCATAGTGTTTTATGATTTTTATATGCATGTTCATCCCCAAAGCCCTATTATGTCTCATATTTTGGATTCCTTTTTACCTACTCATGTTTTTATTTATTTATGCTAATTATAGGACAAATTTGGATGTATATTATCATTCTTGTGTGCCTAATGATAATGCCTATGTAGATGAGAAACATGCTTGTGTAAGTGAAGGAAATGACTATTATTATTATTATTATTATTATTATTATTATTATTATTATTATTATTATGATTATGTGAAATATTTTTATGCTAATGATATATTTGTGTACAAATAATGTTAAGAAGAATAAGATAAAAATAATTTTTTAATTCAAGAAATCAATTCTACCGATCTGTATTTAGGCCCTTCCAATAATCATACAGTAGAACAAGAAGAAAGAAAAAAAAATATGTAACACACTTCTTGATGTTATTATGATTCCACTTAAGAAAGAGGATACAATAATAAATGAATATATGATCTACATATTATTTCTCATGACAATATACATTACAATGATATTTTTAATTACTTGTAATGTGATGATATTCCTTCTCTAGAAATGAATTGTGATGATAGTTATAAACTATGCAATGATGTCTCTCTTAATATGGAATGAAAAAAATATAATAAATTCAATGATGGGAATGTTTGTGAAGAATCTAATATCCATATGTTTAATATAGATGGTGAGATGAAACCAATGAGAAAATCTTTCCAAACCACCACCCTACCTACTAGTCAAATAAATTACATGAGGCATGTAATAAGTGATATTTGAAACCAAGTTTCTATTTTGACTTTAGATTCCAAGTCACATAGAATAAATTAAATGTTAATATGTGTGCATGTTCTTGTGCCTCTAATTTTGTTTGTTCTCAAAATGTTAACAGCTTCAAGTCACAAAATTGAATCTTCACCTAAAAGGTAAGTTATGAATAAAATAATCCATAAGAAGGAAGTCTCACATTAGGCAATTGATAGAAATAAGATAATTCATAATAAAGAAGTTATAAATAGGGTAATTCATAAGAGAAAATATCCAAATAATATGATTCATAAGATATCAACTTTCATGACTCTTACTCCTTCAAACATAAATAAACCAATATGATTTGACAACTTCAAAGATAGACCAAGTGTTATTTTAAGAACATTCCATGATAAGAAGTTGATCAAGTTACCTAATAATCACCATCATGATGCACATCACTTGAAATGAGTTGGGGGGAAATCATTTTGTAACTATCATCGTATCAATGGGCATAAAGATAACAATTATTATGCATTGAAAAATAAAATCAAACAACTTGTGGATAGAGGTATTATTACATTTGATATATCTAACATTAATCCCATAAAGTTAGCTTCAACATCTCCTTCCAAGTCACAATCTATGAATAATGATGTATCCCAATGTGTTCTTATAAAATGAACCAATGGCATTCCATCTTTTATATTATTTTAACATAGAAAATGTATTAGAATTGATGAAAAGGTACAACATAATGCATGCACAATTAATCTTCTTAAGACATTTGAAAATGATTACTATTAGTTACAACATATGAACACTTATGAATATGAAATAGAGCATATTACTAAAGTAGTTTCTCTTGGGTCTAAGGTAGTGGAAAATTATTCCATGTGAAGACTATTATTTCATAATTCAATGTAATATTGGGACAATCATAGGTACAACACATGGTATCAAATTTGAATAAGATTAATAGGCCTATTTCATTTTATTTACAAGGTGGTTTGCTTACATATAAAATGGATAGAACATTTGAAAATAAGAATCTTATTCATAGAATAGGTGCCTCTTGAAACACACAAGTATGGATACCAAATAAAAGTAAACAAATTTCATATCAATAAAACAAGAAAGTAAAATTTACTTCATAAAAAGTGAAAGAAAAAATAATCTCAAGATATTACCATTCATTGGGTGCTAATAGTTGTATATTTAACAAGGGTGTGTAATACATATGCAAATTTTTATAATATATTAATGCTATATGTGCATCAATAAGATCCACTTACTTATGACCTACATTAGGTCCCTCCTCATAATCTAGAGTGTGAATAATATTCATTTAGCACACATAGTTTTATAGAACAATTTGAAAGAGAAATTCATCACATTTAATGATATTGAATCCAAGGGAATAGGATGTGCATGTTGATTGATAAATCATAAAGGACATTCAATAATACAATTCCAAAATATGGTGTAGTTGGTTATACATATTTTATTATAAATATAGAAGGTGATTACAATGATACATCTAAACTAATGAATGACTATGGAAATACACTTGGTGATTATGACATATATGATACAAAACATGTGCATGACTATAAATTTGATGATATCATTGGTTATAATGAACATATCTAAAATTTAAAAAATCACAAAAAATACAAAAAAATAAAAAATAAAAAATATCCATAAAATAAAAAATCAATACCTATGCATGACATGATTGATTTATGTTATTTATCATATATACATAGTAGATTAGTTATCTATTTTATACACACATTCTTTTCATTATATACATAAGTGGGATGTAGGATATACAAGTTATATATGACAAATAGACATACATATATGGGACATTCCGTGTACCTAAAGGCTACATTTCTACATTAGGGGCATGCCTAAACTTAGAGAATATTGATACACTTTACAAGTTAAATATATATATATATATATATATATATATATATATATATATATATATATATATATATATATATATATATATATATATAACCACTCCATTGATCATATTGATATACTTAGGCTATATATATGACTTGATCTTGTGTATACTATTTATAGTATTTTATTCTATGGATACCATATTTCACTATGATTCAATGATGACATGGATTGCATGTATAGAATAATATTTCATGTTCTATGCATGTTAATTTCATTATGTGTTACATGGTGTAATAATTTATTATGTATTAATTTATGTAATGATGGATGTGCATTACATTGTATTCTCTATGAGTGACTATTTACGCATGTTACATTATTTGATCATTGTTGGGTGTTATATTGTGTGTTTATATTAGTGCACTGATTATGTGTTGTCATTTCATACATCAATTGTGTTAAATATCCTATAATATATGTCATGTGCATATTATCTATGTCGAGTTAGACTCAATTCATAATCAATTAATGTATTGAGTGTTTATGTGTGTCATGATCATGACATTGTGTGCATGTGTGTGTACATGTATCTACATGGTTCCTGAGCTTTTCGTGAAATGATTTATATCACTCATTATTCTACTTGTGTATGATTCCATGATTGATACTATGCATTCTCTAAATTATTAATACAATGATGAATACTACTATGTGTTTAATTCTTATAACTAATTGACATTATATTTGTATGTCTTTGGATACATGTTTCATATGTGAATAAATGATCAAATTTCTATATGATGACATAATATAATTATGTTAGAACACATGGTTTACATTATTACATATTTTATATATAACATTATGCATATAGTTATTTTATTTTGAGATGATTAATCCAAAGGATTCATCTCTCATCTCAAAATGGAGGCATCTTAGTAGGCTTGTCTTAGAGATTTAGAGCTTGATAAATAGATAATTAAAATTAGGGGACATATTATGATTCAGATTAGGATAAATTATGATTCAAATTGGGATATATTATGATTCAAATTATGGCTGATAGATGTTCCCTATGAAATTTGATAGATGTGTGGAATTTTATAGGGACATGATGAATAGATAACTAATTCTATGACATGATAAGACATATTACATGGATCAGATTGAATAGATTTATCAGATTATATGGATCAAATTGAATAGATTTTCTAGGCTACATGGGTCAAACTAATCATATTATCAGATTGGACAAAGTGACATATAAATATATGGAAATTTTTATCACATTAAGGTACATATTGATCATATTTGGGGCATGGATGTTGTTCATGTATGCACTTGTCTATTTCTATTATGAGAATTATGGTACTATATAATCAATTTCAATATAACATCCATATACAATGGTTGATTCAAGGTTTTCATATTTGCATGTGAACTTGATGTGGGGTTTCACCTTTTACTTATGAGTTATATACGAGGATCCACATTACATATAAACCTAGCAGGGTTTCACCAACATAATGATGATGATATTGAGAGGAGTGTAGTTGAGGTTTTTGTAATGCTCAAATACTAGCACATCTCAATCTACAAATATGGTTGAGGTATATAATTCTCAACCCATGGTTTTAACAGTGGAATCTCCTTATGTAATAATCACCCCATTCTCCAATGACTTCAAAATATAGTTTTTTTTACATACCCAAGGTATATTCATTGATTTATTTTTAAAATTCATATATTTCAATGATGTAGATTATTTCAGATTTTTTATCATGGGTGGCCACTAATTTTTGCATGTTCATTGTAGGCTTTTCATGGATAAAGTTGGACATTCATAACATACCTAAAGACTAAAAATGTGGTTATACTCAAGTTTTTCATGGAACAAGCCTGAAATATGGAGCATACTAAAGACACCAAACACAACTATATGTGGGTAATAAATTTCTTACTTTATCCTTTTAATCTATCATTTTCAATACTAGACTAAAAGGATGAAATTTTTAGACACATAAATTTGGTATTAAACACTTGATAATAGTAATTTTGACCTATCTTTTAAATACATTACTTGTGTGTACACATGACCCTTGTAGACCCTTTTCCATATCCATTCATCATCTATGAGCTTTCCCAACCTAGTTTTTTGTCATTCATATACATGATCTCCTTAGTCTATGTCATAATACTTTATTATTTCAAGAAAATTGTTATAATATTCTATATTATTATTTCCTCCTCCTTAGACATTGTCAAAAATAATTGAGTGTTGTCAATTACCGAAAATAGCTAAATGTTGCCAGTTATTGGTAGTGTATGCCTTTTCTAGTAGTGTCCCAAGTTCCTTAAGTGTATATTTTTCAAAATAAAATCAAATCATTGGGTTGGCCCACATGTTTCACATATTAATTATGAATGGAATTGCATACACATAATATTTTTAAAAATGTATCATTTATGCATAATTTCTATCTTACTGCACCCATTTGAGTTTCAATCTCCCTGAATACATGCCTTAAAAGGTGTACCAGAAAAGGGGTGGGTATGCCTTTGGTGCTTTTCAATAAATATTATTGATTTTTTATCATTCCTACATCTATTCTAACTTCCTAAAATTTTATCCTCAAATCCATCCCCTCCCACCTTATATCCTCTAGCTATATTAGGACCTATAGTTTCCTAATACATCAGCCCATCTGACATAGTTTTACCCATCATCTGTACCTCCCCTACTACATTGATCAAATTGATGAAGTTTTAAATGTTACAGCATAGTCTTCACAACTAAGTTAGCCTAACTAACCTAGTTCAAGGTTATTTAACTTGTTTATAACTAAATCAAGTTGGCCAATGGCATCATCTTAATCTTTAAGAGGGAATAGGACAATTTACAATTATAAATAAAAGATACCATTTTAATCCAATGGAGATAACTTTCATTTTTAATTGTCTACCCTAAGTTTACATTTTGGAGGAATTATTGATTAGATATTATATTGATTGAAATATTATCTTATGGATTATAGGATGTAATAAGAGGAATCCTTTTATCTTAGAGCTTGATTTAGCCTTTGAGATCCTTAAAACCATAAAAAAAAAACTCTTACAAAGCACCATTGGCCAAGGGGGAGATTGAGACTTGACAGGGCTTATTCAAGTTAAGTATATACCAACCATATCTCTTTCATTTGATATATATAATTTGTATAGTTTCATGGTTAATGAATGTATATATCCTTGTTTAAATTTATCTACGCTTATACTTAGTATGGTTATAGGATTTTTTAAACTTTCCACCTATCCACCTTAGGTAACCTAGCCCCCCATTTGCCTACCATGGTTACTTTCCCATTTTGATATGTTTCTAACACTTCCCATTACTTATATTTCTTGATTATGATATTATATTACTTACAAAAAAAATAAGATACCTAGATATATCAATTTCATTGTGTTGATTGCATAGAGGCTTTGGAACCCTTTCTATTGACATTATGTTGTAGGTTCTCCTCTTGATAGGTTTGTGGATCCATTTGGTTATATCTCAATTATTTAAGTATCAATGGGATTTATTTTATTTACCTTCTCCAAGTTCATATCTTTAGATAAGATAGTTGTAGTTCAATCATAGCTCATATCATACACTATGTTGAACCTGATGTGAAGCTAACCAGTGCCTTCATTTCTTTAGTAAACTATATTGAATAGATCAATGCAGTTTTATTTTTTATATTTTTATTAAATTATTTTGGCTAGTGAAATACAATTTAATATTCACATCTACTCCTAAAACAAATTTGATCGAATAGATTGATACAGTTTTGTCTTAGCCATTTTTACCAAATGTCCCCTAATAAACTATATCAAATAGGTAGAAATAATTCTCTTCAAATCTCATTTCCTATCAACTGTATCAATATAATTTTGTATTTACATTTTTTTTCTTATAAACATTTATTTTTCAGTAAATTTTTATTGATTTATTCAATATAGTTCTCTATTTCAACTATTTCTCTATAAAATTGCATTAATCTACTCGATCTAGAAATATATATATACACACACATACATACATACATACATATGTGTGTGTGTGTGTGTGTGTGTGTGTGTGTATATGTATATGTATATATATATGTGTGTGTGTGTGTGTGTGTGTATGTGTGTAGACACACACACACACACACACACACACACACACACACACACATATATATATATATCTGTGTGTGTGTATATATACATATATATATGTGTGTGTGTGTGTGTATATATATATATATATATATATATATATATATATATATATATATATATATATGTACACACACACACACACACACACACACACACACACATAATTATGTTTAAACATATCATATAGATATACTTAATACAATTATGTATTGTGTGTAAAATTGTATCAGCCATTATTGATACAATTTTGTTTGTTTTAATTTTTCAAACATAAGCAAGGAAAATTAACTTTTCATTTCATAATCTAACCACACATTTCATTTCAAGTTGATTGTTTATTTATTTAAATTCACTGAATGTTGCATATTTTTTTTATATTGATTTTCAAATTTTATTTTCTATTTGTTTGGATTTCCTTATAAATTACATTTTGATAATTTTAAAAATACTTAAATACTATTATGAAGGGATACGTAGTGTTCTATTTACAATCCTTTTTTATTGTTTAAAAATATCATGGTGTGAGGAGTTTAACCCAATACTCATATCCATGGTATAGAGCTAAACACATACTTCATTATCCATGTACCTCATGATATATCAAAAGTACCTAGGGATCCCTTTTTATTGAACTCTAGGAATCCATCTATTCATTTGATTTTGTATTGCACCAATTAGTGGTTATCATCAAGAAGTTACTCTCAGCTTATCCTAAAAACTAAATTTATTAGGCTATGGGCATGGTAATTATTTCATAGTTATTTCTTTAAAACATTGGGTTGACACTATCTAATAGATGAATCAGTGTCTATGAGATCATAAAAATTAGTCAAATCATTTATTACATCAACCTAATCTTCTTTTCATAAAAATAGTTAATAAAAATAATCAAATTTCAATTTGTTATTTGTTATTGTATTTTGTATTGTTGACTATATCAACTAGGGTCAATATAATTATGTGTTATGTGTTATAAATATTTTCACTTGTATTTTAAACCTTTAAGGATATGAAAAATCTCTCTTCATTCAATTCAAATAATGAAAACACATCTAGGCTTGTGGGTATCCTAAGGATGAGATTAATCTCTCGATAGGGCTAGCTCTCTTGATGTACCACTTTGGTTTGCAACTACACCTAAAATTTGAGGGTGAAAAGGGAGATATATAACTAAAATAAAACTATTATAAGGGAGGTGATATACAAAATAACATGATGAATTCCAACCAATATCATTTTGCACATGAGAATAAATGACAAATTGAACATACACTTATTCAATCTGCATCTTCTCACATCAATGTTACATTGTGAGGTTATGGGTGAATGTAAAAATACCTTGAATGGCACTAATGAAAATAATAACTCACTCAATATTTGACATTTCCTATAACACTTCACATGCCCTATAAGAAGAAGCTTTCCAACTGCAAATAGGATGCAAGAATGAGATAACATGTTAATGAATCCATAGTCTTCACTAAGCAAGGTCTAACATTCAAGTAAAACACACTAAGAAAAGTCATAAAGAGGTAAAAAAATAGTATTATTATTGATTAAATATTATTAAAATAAGCATGGCTTCACCATACTCAGGAGGAGCATAAGTTATAATGGCTAAAATGGCTAGTTCTTATAGAACTTGAGAGTGAAAGGAGAAGAGAGAAGTCCATAGGTCACAAGGACACTTTTCAAGATGATAAAATTAGTTACTCATGCATGAGAATAGGATATGGGATGAACCATGCAAGGTTATAAAGTCCAAGTGTCCATCCAAGTCATCAAACTCTTGCAAAGTGGCATAAAACTCCTCATTCTGGCTCATAAAAAATGCCTTCATGATTGGCCTTGTCTAAATGCCTCAAAAATAAATATAAATAGTTAAAATGATTAGGATTAAGGGTAATGACATTATACATTCGTCTCAATGCATTTTTTGTAGTCTTGATCCTTTGAAATCATCCCAAAATGAGATATCATCATCTATTGTCAAGAAAACTCCTCTTCCATGCACCCTACACACTTGGCCTCAAATTTGGCTTAAATTTCCAATAAAAATACTTTTGATGGAGTTAATGACACCTATAAAGACCCTTAAAATACTTATAAGCATTATGTACACCTTAAATTTATCTCATATGAAGTTTTCCACCCTTCTCACTAACTTGTCCATTATGCCAGCTTTGACTGGCTAAAATGAGATCTATTATTTAAACCCTTAGAAGTTTATTCAAGGAATTAAATTAACATAGGGAGTTATTAAAATTCCTAATCTTCCCTCCAAACTTTATTTCATCTTTAGAATCCTCTTGTAGCTTATAAACACATAAAATGGTCAAAAATAGCATGTTGTGTACCCTATATGTATAGGTCCATACAATAAAAAAGCATGGGAGAGTTACTAAGTGAGTCATATACAAATTAAAATAGGTTTCATGGTAAAAATATTCCATTATAATTCATCTCTAGCTTCATCTCTCCAGACTGGTTCTTAATCAAGGATTGTAAGGGTTTCTAATACTTTTGACTCTTAAGATTGTTTCATAAAGGCCTGAAATCAAATTATAAAAATAATTACATAATTAATATTTCAAGACCTATACTAACATCCATAAAATTATTTTTTCCCATGTAAATCATTAAGAAAGATGTGAGCTTCCAAACTTCTCCAATCGAGCTCTTTTCCTCAATTCTTATAAGTTTAGTGTTGTTTCTGAGCCAAAATGGCTTCCTCAGGGGTTTATTTGCCTTCTACCAGATTGAATAAATTATTATATGACCTCAAAAACACTCCCTAATACATTATAAATCCTGGTTAAGGGTAAAAAATAAAATTACCTATCAATTGAAGACTAGGCCTAACCATGTCAAGTAGGCTTGAGTTATCCTTGAGGATGAAAATGAGTTATTGGTGGTTTCCGTGATTTAAAATAGATAAAATACATCTAATTTCATCCCATAAACATGATAAAATAATTTTTAAACCATTTATATGGATATAAGTGTCATTATTCTCTTATTTGGTCCTTATACCAAAATCTTACCTTTAGGCTTGCTTGCAACTTTTGAATTTTAGACCTCCCTATTTATTTATATAATCATATGAGGTGTTTTCCATGATTTTTCAGGTGTGTTACATCTCCAAATATTTATTTTAAATGTCCAAACATCATTTCATTCATTACTTCACCCTCATTCCTCAAAACTACCAATTAGTGCACCCAGGGAAGTACCCCTTGCTTGAGATAAAACATGGGGTACTTCCCCTATTTCATCATTCAAAATAAGGATTTTATAGGATTATCCAAGTGTCAAAAAAGTTTTTTACAAATTTTTTTCCCTTTTTCTTAAGCCTATACCTCTCAAACTTTTAAAAACCAAGATAGACTCTTTCAAAGGTAGACTGTATGCACAAGGTTTCTATAAGGGATGTGAGTTACTTGTTTAGGATTCTATCTTTACTTATATTCACTATAAGATACCTATGTATAATATCATATCCATGATATATTTTCTCCAATAAATATTATTGGGCCCCATTTTTGGAGCAATTACATGGACCATGCCAACTAGAGCAATCTCAATGCGAGGTAACCCTTGGTATAGTCATTCCCCTTTTTATACATTTTAGCACCAACTAGAGGATTCCTCATGGATCCCATGCTATATGGAAGGTATTTGCATAGAACCAAATTATATAAGGAAATCCCTACTAATACATGGACATGGTGGCTCAAGAATTATAGATGTTAGAGAGTGGATTAGGTGAGATAACGACCCCTCAGTGATAGCTCAACATATGATGTATGCTTGTCCACCTTGAATAGCGTAGTAGAGTTAATGGACTCATGATAGCTCGGCACTTGGCATGTGCCCATCCTACCTAGTGGGAGATGCCCATTTGCCTATAAAATAAGGCCTAGATATGAATATCAGGGAGGTGATTAAGTTTAGTAAAGCTCTAACAAAATAGAGAGTGAATTATTACTATTTCTTCATATGCATATCATAGTTTAGAGATTGGAATATATATCCCAATCTTGCATGTGAGCCACTAGGCATGAATAGAGTTAGCAAGATCATAGTCTTTATTACTATATTGAACTTTATTGATAAACTATAAGTTAATGAAGAATACTATTAAAGGAATGAAGTATTAATTTGTGCTGTATAATCTGCATCATGGTATGCTTATAAGTTAGTTTCCTTTATGATTTGTTTAGTTTTTACATAATATATTGGAATATATAGGTCCAACCTTAGTCACTAAAGGCATCCCCATGTGATTTAGTGACCTCAACTCACCTATATAGTGACTAAGTGGTGGAACTAGATTGTCCCAAAGTCCTAAGACCTACACCTAGAATGCTACCCTAAGAATGAATCCTTGAAGCAATCCATCCCAAGATTTGCACAAGTACCCAAATGACTCCACTAGATAATCCCATAGCTTGTACTTCTTAGAGCCCATCCCCTCCAAGTATGCACTTGTACCTTAAGACTTGGGTCACTAAGGGGGCTTATGCTTATTAAACTCCCTTGAATAACCTAGAACCAGATGAACACCTAAACTCTTATGGCTAATGACTAATTCCCTTTGAACCTCAAGTTTCACCATGATACAACTAGCCCAATGTGAGCTCAGTCCCTTATTTATTTTAATTCAAGTGAGTACATAAGGCTTGCACCTTGTGTAAAATTTATCCTAGTGCCATAGTGTGATTAAATTTTGTGACCCAAACCTTACTATCATCATGCCTAGCACCACCAAGTATAGAACTGACTTGGCTTGATAGCTAAGCACATGGCCAAGCACAAAAATCAACTGAGTGAACTTTTCTACAACATTTTAGTTCCATTACCAAGATCATGTTAAATTTCATTTCTATAATGGTATAATAGAGTGATACTCTAACTATCACTCAATAACATTGAGTGCTAGCTAGAGTAAGTGGAAGATAGTTTTGCATAGAACCATCCTACATACAAAGGGTAGAAGATGAGAAAATGGGTACAAGCCAACTTGTACGATGCCTTGTAAGAAGTGTTCTTCTATGAACTACCGAGCATGTGTACTGATGGTTGGTTAATTACACTAATACTAGAAGGTGAAGCTATAGATAGTGCCTTGAGTGGATCATAAAGCACATAGAGAGGTTGGATATCTTGGATGAATTTTGGATGCATGTTGTGGACAAGTGGTGGAGTGGTATATTGAACAACTATGTGTTAGAGTTCATAGTGTCAACCTTCTCATACCTAGAAGTAGCGTATGAGTTTCTTCATGAACTAAGGGGCACAATCATAAGAGGGATCAACACTAAATTGAAGAATCTTATGGTGGATTATGGTATAGAAATCATAAGAATGAAAGGTTAAAGTCCTTGTGCATATGAGCAACCATAGAGGGTGAGAGGGGGAATTATAGGTGAGGTATAATGGAATACGAATAACAACTTAACACTTGAGAGCTCTGGAGGTTGAATTATAGTAAGTGAAGGCACAAGATGATGGATGATTTAGAACCTAGAAGTGGTGAGAGGAACCATAGTGAATGAAAAGGGCATGGGGAAGGATCCCTTGAATTGTAGTAGTGCAAAGAGAGAGAAGAGGATGTAGGAGATCAAACTTAGTAGTGAATTATAGGATGTGGTGGGTTCCTATAAGATGTGGCACTTTAAAAAGTACTAGAATCACCTACCCACTTTGAGCCTAAAGTGCAAGCTCATGTACTAGATTCTCAACCAGAAGAAAGAAGAATGGTAGCTGAACCTATTACTGACATAGACTTCAATAGGGTCCAAATTTTGGATCAAGAATTTGTAATTGAGTAATTCCTTACAAGGAATTGAGTAATGATACAAAAAATCTATAAAGTACCAACCCATGACCCTTGAAAACAGGTATAAACATTCATATGTAAATAATGTTAGTTATTCCAACTAGGAAATAGCCTATAGGAAGTGGCATGGTACCACTAGTAAGTGGTACTATACCAACAAGTTTAGCATCATATCTTATCCTGTCAGGGTCAGCACTTAACCCTATAAGTGGAGTCATAGGAGGGCCACCTCCAACATAGGTACAATGGGATAGGCACCTTAGAATCTAACATCACCCTCTTAATAAGTCTACTACAAGATGGTAATGCACTTGCCTGAGTATCATGGTGTAGATAATGTTATGGAGCATGTGCTAAAATGTTAGTTATAATGGCATGCTCAAGGCATCACTCAACTAAAGCACAAGGCAACCTAATTCATGACCACCCTACTAGATCATGCCCATACCTAGTATCAAAAATTTGATTCAAACCAAGCTATGGTTGACTATAATGTACTGAAGGAAGCCTTCTTGAAAGAGCTTTATATCCTTGAATTCAAGAAATAGAGCATCATGGTGCTAAATAAATCATCCAAGGGTTATCTAAGAGCATGCACCTATATGATGCATGATTTAAAACTCTTCTATCTAAGCTTTTATATGATATTCATCACTCCTAGCACATACAATGGTTTGTCAGAGGCTTACTAGTACCTTCAAAAGAGTATTATCCATTAAGACATTTTCAAACCCCCATAAAGTGCTTGAAGCCACACTTTAGGCTGAGGTAGTGGGTAACATTGATACTAGATTCAACCCATTCATAGAGGTGAAAATGGAATCAATGGCCTCCCAATTATAGAAATTGATCACTAGTTTGGTGCATGACACTAACAATGGGTTATAGTACACCAATTGTGATATTGAGGGGAACAAAAAGAATAACTACCTGTAAATAAATATATGCACCCTACTTCTCAACTATGAGGTTTGTTATGGGCTATATAACTCTTGAAACTATCCTCTGTTGTAACATGCTAGCCCTGTAAACACCATCATTTAATACAAAATGTGTGATGCCTATATGCACTCAATAATAGACTATAGATTCATTAATGAGATGCACTAGAACATGGAAAGAGGCACAAGGTAGGTAACAACATTAGGTGGTGTTCAGTTAGGTCAAGGAAATGAAGGTTAATGTAAGAACAATATAGGATATGGTAACTATTGAGGCACACACAAATGAGGAGGAGGATGTGGTGGAGATATATTCCCACCATGATCATGCTAAAAGTGTGGGTTGGTTGAATATTATCAGCATGACATCCCCATGCACCTAACATGTAGGTACTATTAGGGACCATATTCAGTTGAAGAATGCCCAAACTTTTACAAGAAGATAACTCAAGGTCAACCTAGTGTAGATAGAGGTACGATAATGGTGAGGCATGAGTCTAAAGAGTAAAGGTGGGAACTTGAGCCACAACAGACTCATAAGGAGATATGAAAGGTGAAATCCATAATAAGGAGTGGGTTCTCCACTCAACCACCCACTGCACTGAACCAAGATCTATGCTTGGAGTATGGTAGATCAAGATGCACTAAGCACATAACATGGACAGATCTAAAATCTATGTTATATCCTAAGCTTGCATGGTAAAAATATGTCCTAAAGCAAGCCATGAGCATGATACAAAACTTATAAGGTGAGATTTAGTTAGATAGAGATTCAGAGGCATAGGATACTGCTTCACAGAGGAAGAAATATCACTAGGAAGTTAAAGTGTAGGAATTAACTAAGATCTTGCACCTCCTACAAATGAAAGGAATGTTACCCCTACTAAAAGATTTGTTGATAAATCATTTAGGGAAGAAACTAGAAGTAGAGGCTACACCTTAGATGATTGAGGTTGTTGTGCTACATATGGAGTGGGTGAATATGTTCAAGCATACTTAGAATATTGAGTATGACTAGGAGTTATTGATAGATTCCAACATCAATGGGTGGTTGGTTTGTGAATTATTAGTTGATACAGGTGTTGAGGTTAATATTCTGACTTAAAATACTTAGGAAAAGATGGGGAAGCCACCCTTGAGGCCTTCACCTCACATGTTGTTTATGGATAATCAGACTCAAGTGTACCTTATTAACATCTTAAAGGGATCAATTATAGCTATCATGGGTACTGAGTTCCACACTTAATTTCAGGTCATTGAGTTGGTAGAATAGGATAACTATCTAGCACTCTTGGGAAGGCCATGGTGCTATGCTAACAATGCATATATGCACTTAATAAACACTATATGACTTTTGAGAATGGCAAAGAGAGAGTGGTGATTCTTCTTTTAAGTGACCAAGGGCCCCCATACATAGAAAGTGTTGATCTCAAGGATGAGATCAACCACATCTATAATATCATAGCATAGGGTACCGAGAAGCTTAACCCTAATGACCAAGGCATGATCAAATGGGAGGATGTAAAATCAACCTCTAACACAACTAGCATATCCTATAAATGATGGTTTAAATAGGCCTATGAGGTTACTAGCTAAAGGTTTCATGTAGTATGTAAAGTCAAGAAAAGACCAATAAGGATAGGGTTGGTTAGGATTGAGTGCCTCAAAATGAAGTGGGTCCCCCATGCCCAAAGCATGGAGAAAAGGTAATTTTAGGTCAATAAATGGAAGCTTATAGCACTTCAAAAATATGAAGGGATCCAAATCATATAAAATTATGTCCAAAACATTTAATCCTGCATCCCAAGGGAGATAGATTGAATGGGTGCACTAGTGCATACCTTGAAGATCACTATTTCTCACTAGTGAGTAGTGCAAAGATCTAGCTTGCCAACTTGGAAGAATGTGAAGGTAGTAATATGCACCAGGTTTGGAAAGACTAATGAGGATATGGACATACCCACTTATGCCAATGATTCTAACCTAATCATGCATGTGCATCTATGCAAAGAAACCTAGACTGTCTATAGTAAGAATGCACCAAGAGATCTATGGGTACATGCCCTTTATAGGACCTTAAAAACTTGGGTATGAGCATGGTACATTATAAATCAGACACATCTTGAGACAAAAAATTGGGAGATGCTTAAGGAGAGGTTTATACACACCTTCTCCTTTTCTTTTTAAATATTTGAGCTACTAGAACCATTACAAGTCATTCATATGGCAATGTTTGAAGATACTACTATCTTAGAAGAGCACTTGAAGGAGATTTTTGGAGAAAAGGGACTAGTGATCCTGACCTTCTTTGAAGAGATGGTTCTCAATAGTGACTCCAACAAAGAAGATGATGAAACCTAGAAAGAGAATAATTAGAAGGCTCTAATGGGTAGATAAAATCTTGTGCATTGTGGATGAAAACACCCTAGATGATGAAAATCCAACACATCTTTGAATTGAAACAATAGAAGGGACAAGGTAAGTTGAAGACTCTCATCAAGAAAGAAATGAACCCTACCATGTATCCCTCAAAACCTTTAAGGTAGACATTAGCATAAAGGGTGAATTGAAGATCACCACTATAGGTGCTTACTAGTCTGAATCAAAGATGGCACAAACTATCAACCTCCTAAAAGAATTTTAAGACCTATTCCCACATAGCTATAAGTACATGAAGGGAACCCACCCTTCACTTGGTAAAATGAGCATCAAGTTAGTGCATGGAATGAGGTCAATCAAGAAGTTCCCATATTAGATTAATCCCTATCTCCACACCAAGGTAAAGATGGAAATTGATGGAATGTTGGTTGCCAAAATCATCTACCTATTACAAGAATATGAGTGGGTGAGCCTGATGGTCATCAACATCAATAAATATGGGTGCATACATAGTTATGTCAACTATAGGATGTTGAGCATTTCTTGCATCAATGATCCATTCCTAACATTTTCATTGATGAGGTCTTGGATGGAGTCATTGGTTGTGAGATCTACACTTTCACTAATGGGTTTTTGGGTTACCATCAAGTGTAGATCAAGGAGGAAGATAAGCCTAAAATAACATTTTCTATTGAATGGGGTTGTTTCACCTATAATGTGTTACCCTTTAGACTCAAGAATGCACCATCCATATTCTTTAGGGTAGTGATCACTCCTTTCTAGGAATTTATCCATAGGTTCTTCCAAGTGTATCTTGATAACTTGACTATGTATGATCTTATAAAAGACCACTATGACAATCTACACCTCATGTTTGAGAGATGTAAGAATCTCTATACTTCCTTAAACCTAAAGAAGTGCATCTTCTCAAATCTATTTGGGATATTTCTCGAGTACATCATTTGCAAGAATGGCTTACTTATTGATCCAGCAAAGATAGCCATAATAATCCATCTCTAGACTCCCTCAACATTGAAATACATTTGTACCTTTCTAGGCCATTGTGGATACTATAGGAAGTTTATACAAAGTTATGCAAAGATTGCAGTGCCTCTAGAGGAGATCTTGTACAAGGATGGCCTATTCTACTAGGGTGAGGTGAAAGAGGATGCCTTTAAGAAATTAAAGCTAAAGTTGGCAAGTACACTAATTATACAATTTCCTTACTAAAAAACTCCTTTCCACATCCACATTGATGCTTCAGTATCTTCCATTGGAACCATTTTAGTGAAACCAAGAAAGGGTAAGATGGATCACCCCATCTCCTTTGTAAGTAGAAAATTAACATAGGTAGAGCATAATTATACCACCATCAAGTTCAAGGTACTGGCAATGGTCTATTCCTTACAAAAATTTAGGTAATACATATTGGAAACCCCATTCATCTTCTTCATAGATCATGAAGTGATCAAGTACCTCATGAATAAGATTGTTTTACATGGGTACATATGTAGATGGATTATTCTCTTCCAAGAATTCTAGTTCTCTATTGTAGTTAAACCTAGGAAGTAGAATTTGGAGTCAAACCATTTATTACACATCAACTCTGGCGTTATGGTAATGTCAATTGAGGATGACATGCCAAATGCATAGTTTTATAGATTTCAATGCATTCCCAAATATCTAGCAAAGATTGTTGCTTTCTTAACATCTTGGTTTTTGCCCTAGACTTTATCCACTAAGGAAAAGAAATAATTATGATCCATGCTGCCCCCTTCTAGCTCATCAAAGGGGAAATATACAAAAAATTAGGGATGAAGTGCTACACCAGTGTGTTTTATAACACAAATAGGACTCCATCCTATAAGAAACATATAAGGGGATTGTAAGATGCCATTACATTGGACATGCAATGGCATGCAAGGTATTGTAGTCAATATTATGGTATCCAATCCAATTGTAAGATGTCAAGGATTATGCTAAGGCATGTGATGTTTTCCAGTACACTGGGAAGCCTAACCATTGGGATGAGATTCCTCTCATTCCCATTCTTGCCTAGGTACCTTTCAAAAAATGGTCTATTGAATTTATTAGGCAAATCACTCCTACAACACGATGCACCAGTGATAGATATATTTTAATGGCCATTGACTTTTTCACCAAGTAAGTCAAATCCACACTAACCAAAGACTAAATATTCATAATATCCATGCACTTTATATGGGAGAACATCATCAGTGGGTATGGGTGCCCATTGAGTTTGACTAGTCATAGGGGCACTCATTTCATCAATGAAATGATGTGTATCCTTTTGATTGAATACATGGTAGCATACCACAAAACCACCCCATATCATCCCTATGCTAATGACATGGTTGAAGCCTTTAATAAAATCCTAGGAACATGCCTAATGAAAATATGCAACGTTGGTCAGAAGTACTGGGATGATCATGTTTTAGTGGTGCTTTGGGCATACCATATAACCTACAGGCACCTGAATAAGGATACACCATTTCCACTAGTGCTTGGAACTGAAGTAGTTATACCCATAGAATTCATAATTCCTTCCTTTTGCATTACATGAGTTAGCCACTTATATGACTAGGAATCTTTAAGCACAAGGTTTGAAGACTTAGAGCACTTAGATGAGAAGCATGCCCAATCCAAATAGAATCAATAGGTTGAGAAATCATGATAAAAGAGATCACATGATAAACACATCAATTATAAGGAGCTAACTAAAATAAAATTGGTGTTACTTTATGATTCCAAGTACTTCAAGCACCCAAGCAAGTTACATTCATGGATGGGTCCATACATCATCCATGGCATCTTGGAAATAGGTGCATGTAAGCTATGTACATTTCCTGATGAAATGCTCCCTGAGCATTTCAATGACAATTGACTAAATTCATATAGATAGTAGGCTATCACTCGTGCCATGAAAAATCTAACTTCTTGGTCAATATTCAATTTGATTTGAGCTGACTAGAATAAAGTTTGGCATAAACCAAACCATTATTTTTCTTTCTTTTATCCATTATACAACATATAGAGGTAGTAAGCAACATGTATTGGCTACAATAACTTATCATTTATCACTTCACACATAATTATAATTGGGTGAGTTGATCACTTGCACCCATAAGTGTATGAGGCTAGACATCTAAGTAGTGGGCACATGAAGCTTACCAAGCACAAGTAGAAGTAGCTAGAGATACATATGTGCAACATGGAAAGATCAAACCCTTGAAAGGCCGATGAATAAACTACTTTAGCACTAATTTATGCCAAAATTGTAAAAAGGTGCATCAATTGATCCAATGTTAGATACCTTAGGAGGCAAGAAGTTAAGATGCCTAACATGGTTGAGTGCAAGGTTTACAATGAAGATGCACAATATAATAGTGTGCAAGAGAACCTAAAGAGAATCAAAGCATTGGAGGGCCACTATAAGGTATTTGTATGGGGTAGAATAGGCCAAAACAAGACAATGTGAAAGAAACTGACCAAGGAAGGAGAGCATGCTTGAAATAAGAGTGCATCTAGAAAGAAGAGGAACTAAGGAGGTTAAGTCTCATGATTGTAAGGTGTTACACTCAAGTTTCCATAAGAAAGGCAAAGGTCATGCTGAAATAGATGCTCAAAAGGAAGTCATCCAAGATAGTTGGCATCCATCTAAGGAGTGGGAAGTGAATATTTGAACCGCTCATCACTTCATTGAAAAATAAGTTAGGAGCATTCAATGAGGTAGCAGTGGTGGTACATAGATATGTAATTAATATATATAAGACATGATATTTTCAAAGATTTTGTTAATTTTTCATGTTTTCCAAGAAGATCAAGGTGCCTACACCATTAATCCTACATTAATAATTATGGTTGATAGAGAAGGGTATGAAAATTAAAATGATGTACTTAGTTAGGTTACCAATTTTATGTTAATCTAGGACTTAGTGCAAACTTAGTGAGAAACTAGAGAGCCGAAGAAAAAAAAACCATCACAATGAGAATTTGAAAAATCCAAGTACCTCAGAGTTAATGGATGCACAAAAAAAGAGAGCATGTTCATGTTGAAAATCGGTGTAAAGGATTGAAGAAGGGTTCATGTAAAAAACCAAGTTGAACGAAGAAGCTATCACTAGGACACCATTAATGGCCAGCAAAGCTCAAAGCCAAATGTACAAACAAAAACCCTACAACTATAGAAGTATCAACCACCATTAGAGGCTTCAACAAGCCACACCTCTTGAAGTTTAATACTTTCATATTTATAATGGTGAAGAATAGGAAGGAAAAAAGCTCCATGTTGGCACAGCTAGAACCCAAGTGGGTTAAAATTATTGAAGAAGCATTTACCACCAAGACAAAGGCATAGATATTTGAGGTGGTTAGTGTCACAATGGTGGATACTAAGGTGCTTATAAAAATGTATTATCAATACATGTAATTTCCACCAAAGGTATCAGTAAGATAACCATGGCACTCTTTCATGCATGTATACTAGTTGAAATAATATAACCACTAGATGTCGAGCCATTTCTAGGACTTGGTATAGGACTGAATGGTAGATATGGGGTGTAAGACCCTCAAAGGTGATGCCCTCTTTGATATCTCAATTAAAGACAAGTTAAAGGCCTTAGGCACAACTCAGCTCTATGACTTGTCTTGCTTCAAAAATCCTAAATATCTTATTCAATTCCTCCTCTTATACATCCATGAGGACCATGTATACTTCATAAACTAATGCATGAAGATCTAAACACAAATGATAACATGAATAACTAGGCTCCCAAACATAATTAGATATATTCATCAATGGATGGATGATGACAAAAAAGTGGATTGAGTCATAAAGCTCCTAAACTACTTAACGGGGGGTATACGTTCTTGATCAACTAGTGTGAAGACCCTGGCATGAGGGTGGTGACATGCCTCATGAGCTCAAATTTATGTCATATTGGCTAGTAGATAGATGTGTCTAAGGCATATATATGCCTGGCCTATCATATGGTGTAGTGCATCCAATTTAACATCATGTAATTCATTACCAAATAATTTACTTATAATTTGCTTGAGTGCCACAGCACCAAAGGGACCTTCAGATGGGGCTCGATCCTCATCTTGATCATAATGGAAGAGATTGGGATCCTAGATAGAAGTGAGGATAACCTATGGGTTTTTTTGGAACATCATGATTCCCCCATGTATAAATATAAGGACTACACCTACCCCACAACCTTTAACATAAAATATAGGACTCACATAATGTGTTGGTGTAAGCAGTATATCAAAGCCTTTAGAATGGAGTGGCACATACCCCATGAGCTTCCCATAAGCATATTTGGGATGGTAACTTTTGTCATGATGTAGCACTATTATGTCATGTACTTAGTGTTA